>OY757906.1:17643997-17659127 GCA_963585895.1 Sepioteuthis lessoniana | reverse complement strand
GTCGGAGGATTAGAGGGTTTATACCTTTCCCAAATATATTTATCTGAAAGTAAACATACTTAGTGCGACTAGAATTCGAACTCGTTTACTACGAGTCCATTACTTTAACCATGATACCACCAATTACTTAACAATTCAAACACATAATGATCGATTCTGATTGATCATTCTGTTGACATAATTTATTTAATGCGGGGATTAACTGATTAATAAAACACGCATTTTATAATAGATAGATTAATATTTAATAGGTTTTGCACATTTAATATTTTATACGTAGATGATATCAGCTAAAATTCATTCCTTTTATTTTTGTCTGCTTTTCCATTTTTATCCAATATCAAATTCATTTTGAAACTTACTTTTCCCTTGAAGTGTTTTTTTCTTCTTCTTTCTTTTCTTTTTAATCGAGATACTTGATCGAAGGGTGATTAATTAAATTAATAGCATTTGATTAATTGAGAAAAAGAAATTTCATCGTGAAATATCATCTTTGTGGAAATTTCACTTCACTTTACTTTTCTACCATTTTTTTTTTCTGGCGTCTGTCTCAATTCTTGCTTTTCGCTTTGATGTCGACTGATCCGTTATCAGTATATATAGTCACGTGATGAAAAGGGTTGGGAATGCGAGATCTCGAGTGTCTGGGCATCTATGTCTTTGTAGAAATATTTCTGTGTGTACAGAAAGATATTTTAGATAAACGGACGTTGAAGAAATGAGTGTAAATTACACGAGTCTCTGATTTGATGTATATATGATTACAATCTCAAAGATATATGTATTACGTATTATATATCAAAAATGATATAGTAATATTATCATTAAAAAATATAAAAGGTTATTACACCACACACACACATACAAAAACAAACATTTGCACAAACGCACACACAGACACATACATACGTACATATATATATATATACTATATATAATATATATACATATATATATATATATATATATATATTATATATAATATATATACGAGGTGCATACGATAGGTTTCCAGACTTTTTCGTGTTGGTACTTTTATTGATAGTACACACATGAAACTCTAGTCCCCTTCGAAGTAATCTCCTCCTGCTGCAATGCACTTGTTGTAACGTGCCAACATCTTCTGGAACGCCCCATGGAAGTCCTCTTGTGTGGGCGTGTCAATGACCTTCATCACAGCCTCTTTCATCTCCTCAATTGTCTCATAACGACAGCCTCTGAGCTTAGGGAATAACCAAAAGTCACAGGACCAACGTCCTATAGGGAGAGTGAGGAACTGTCTTGATGCCCATCTTTGTCAAATAGTCTGTGACAAGGATGGAGTTGTGGACTGGTGTATTGTCCTGGTGAAATGCCACTGACCCGATTTGAAGAGTGCAGACCTCTTCCCTCGGAATCTCTTCCTGAACACCCTTAAAACCTCAACTTAGTAACCCTAACCCTAACCCTTTGGCCAATCAACTCTAGTGAATTGACTTTCCTTACTCCTTCCACACCTCTCATCATCCCTCAAAGATTCCCTGCCTTCCTTGAACCTCTTATGCCACTCAAAAACTCATGCTCGATTCATGCAAGATGGTCGAAAAGCAGTCTGAAGCATTCATATGTGGCATTTTTCCGAGTTAAAAACAGTTTTTATAGCATATCGTTCTTTTAAAGTGTTAGATTGCATTTTGAAATTCACCAGCTTTGACAATCAGGCTTTAGTAGGGTGTATTCCAATTCCAGCTGTAGCTGTTAATTTAAACCTGAAATCATAAAGATTTGTCAGTCATCTACATAAGATGTATAGCAATAAGATACTGAATTTTCAAGAGTCTTACCACAATTTTAAATGCCCATTACCGAAAAAAGTCTGGAAGCCTATTATATGCACCTCGTATATATATATATATATATTATATATATATATATATATATATATATATAATATAATCCACAAAGGTAGAAGTCTGTTCGCAATTTTATATACGTCATATGACTTTACGTGTCACGTGTAATATATCAATACAGTCATCAGATGATTATCTGGATACACCACACAGGCATGGGCTGTATATTGAATTAGGGACTCACGTGTAAATGTTTACGTTTCAAATTGTCTTTAAAACATATCTGTAGAGAGCATTTTTTACAAAACCTTCTTAATCGGTTCGATGCGATCATCAAACGGAGAACTCTTTGTTTGATGATCGCACCAGGCGTGAAATAACACCAAACGCCACTGACTATGCCTACGCAATCCTAACTTAAATCTCGATAGACTCGATCACTGACACTAAGTACTATTTATTAATAGCAAACTATGTTATTTATATATATTTATATATATAAATATATATATATTTTAATTTGTGACAATCAACACTGTTACAGTATATATATTATATTATATATATATATATTTACTAATCTAATATCTACCAGGATTCACGGTACCAGAAAACAACCAAAAATCCCCTGGTCCGTAACAAGAGCTAAAAATATCTCGAATCACGGTCCAGAGGAAAAAAGAAAAAAGTTTTTTGGGTAAAAAAGAAAGAAAAGACCACCTCAGTCCGACTCCTTGAAAAAAATCAAGAGGTACTTAGTCAGTGGCCAAAAGAAAACCAAAAAACCCTCCGCGAATCTGCCAATGCTACAATTACTAAAGTGCTCAACATCAGGTCGAGGTTAAACTTCCTGATGATCCGTTAAGGTGAAACTTTAGTAGAAGATTTTCGACTCGCGATTTAAGTTAATTCTATATATATATATATTATATATTGTAAATTCCTTTTGTGGTTTAGTGGCGAACCAAGTGCGATATTATTTGGAGAGTTCTCAACAAACTTCCATGGCATTAAATATATAAATCTAATATATATTTTTTTATTATAATATATATATATATATTATATATATATATATATATATATATATACGCATACACACACACTCACATATGCACATACATATATGTGATGCGGCACTCGTGGGTTAATGGATATTGATGTAGGAAATGGTCATGATGACATAAGTTTCAAAACCTGGACGAGGTTGTTTGTATTTCACATAGCGATTACACCCTTAAGAAAGGTAATAATTAAACTATTCTCCCACCATCTCTGAAAAGAAAATACGGCAGTCTGGACTCTTTAGCCTTGATATGGCAACGGGTTAGACTCTGACTTAAAAATCAACCTTGCGTTGGCAACCTATCCATAGATGGTAAATGTATACCTATATATAAACATGCGCACACACTCAAATGAATATAATTCATCAAAAGAATGAATATACACACACACACGCACGCCGCCCCACACACATATATATACATATATGTATATATATATATATAATATATAATGTGTGTGTGTATAGTTCATTCCTTGGATTAATGAAGTCATCGACTCGGCTTGTTTTAGTATGATATAAGATTAAATGAATAAGCTACCCTGTGGTTCATTCATTTAATCCTGTGTCATACTATGATATGTAATCTTTACCAAATTCATTATAATGTATAATCCTGATACTACAATCGTATACGATACGATACTAGACTATAATCTGAATATATGTATATATAATACACTATAATCTATACTCTAATGAAATATATACTATATACTATAATCTATACTATAATATATATTATATACTATAATCCATGCTTTACTACATATATATATATATTATATATATCATACTCTATAATTGATACTGTACAATAATATATATAATATATATATATACTATAATTTTTTCTATAATCTATGCTCTATTACTTTTAAAAATAATATACTATAATATATATTATATTTTATAATCAATATTATACTATAATCAATACTATATTACATAAATATCATATACTATAATCTGTACTATACTAAAAATATATGTACATATATGTAAATTATATTATCTACTATAATCTATACTATACTATTATCTATACAACAGATATATATATATATATACTATATATATATATATATATATATATATATATATATATATATATATATACTATATATTATATATATATCATAATGTATAATCCCAACAAATTGACTCTACTAGTAAATTGTCCGCCTGTCAGTAAAACTAACAATGGGATTTTGCAGACGCTTGTATTTTATTATTGTATAAATATTCTGCTTTAATCTGTGTTTGAATTTTATTAAGGTTGTATAAGATTGTATGTAAATGGGCTGATCAATATATTAGTATATAAAATCATCTATCCATCTGTTTTGGACGAAGTCCAAAAACCTGTTTATTGAGTTCTATGTAAAAATAGTGACACAACAATGGATTCCTATCTTTTGGTCAGGATGTAAATCTCTTACACTGCAATAGATTCTAATAAAAAAAATCAATTCTTATAATTTTACGAATGCAAGCAACGAGTCTGCACACTTGTCAAAATAAAATCAAGCAAATATTCCCTGATTCTCTCCTCCTACATCATTCATAGCAGCGTTTCTATTTCCGTCTCTCTCTCTCTCTCTCTCTCTCTCTGTTTTCTTCTTCTTCTTTTTTTTTTTTTTTTTGTTTACTGCGTCTCTTTCTTTGTTTCCTTTCCCTTACAGTTCTGTCATCCAAGCTGATCAGAGTTAAAAGCAGGCAAGCAGTTAATCCTTCAGAAATCACCGGGGTACACCAAAGGGCTGCAAGATTAGATCCTACCCCCAGTCCTACAACTCATATCGACGCTTACTGCCTTTCTCAGTTGTAATTGAATATGATATTGGCTGGACATGGGTGATGGCAGTCAGTCAGCCATTTTTACTTGAAAGCTGTTTTTTTTTCTTAGTACGACCATTGCAACCCGGATGTCAGCTTTGATAACCAAGACCGTCTTCTTTGGATGGCATAATCTTCCTTTTATCGTTCTGCTGTTCGTCTTAGGATTTTGTGGCAGACGGAAAGTAAAGAATGTATAGAATAATGAAATAATACTAAATAACGAGAGAGGGGGGAAGGAAACAAAGTAGAGCGAACGCGAGAGAGAGAGAGAGAGAGAGAGAGAGAGAGAGAGAGAGGATATCTTGATATTACGTCTAATATTACAGAGATTCATAGATTTTTGAGCGAATGTAAAGAGAAAAACAGTGCAAGAAAAAAGGTTAAAAATAATGGAATAATTGAATCACGGGGTAATGGAATGTTCTGGGAAGAATATGGTGGCTTCTTGAGCTGAAAATAAGTAAAGAAAGAAAAATTGAAGCAAGAAGTGAATGTAAAAGACATAACGAATGAAAGAAAATGAAAATAAAATCTCAGAAAATGAATGAAGAAAAAGAATTGAAGAGTTTTAAAAAAAAGTTGAAAAATGGTATTGAGAGAGCAATAAAGAAAAGAAAGTATTCTTCCTTCTTACATCACTTGAAGTATAGAACGGGATTGAACAAATATACGAATATACGGCTGAAATATTTCCTTCAAATATCCATCTACCAACAGGGTGAAGTGTTTTGAAGGATATATTCCAGTAGTATATTGATATATTTGTCCAATCAATAAAATTCATAATTACCTAATTTAATGAACCTGTGAAAATTCCGTAAGGATTTTGACAATAAAGATCATTCTTTATCTTACCTATAAATCAAAATTTACCTAAAAATTCTCTTGTTCGATTTAGCGCCTGAGAAGTCAAGTGTGACCAAGCCTAACTTTACTAAAACAGAATGAATAAATTCAACTCATCGAATGATTTCACAGAAAATCAGAAATGAATAACTTAATGATTTTTTTCTATTCCCAAACATTGAAAATAAGTTTATTCACTTGTTAGAAATATAAGCCTGATCACCAACCATTAATGAAACTGCCGTATTAAACCGTTTTAAACAGGAATTTTCAATAAAAATTCTCCACACTGAGAGGTAGACAGATTTGTCTCTATGGCAAAATCTTAATCGATTGCACAATTTTTAGTGAAACTGCTTCTCCAACAAATCATGTGTGCACTTGCACTCCTTGTGTGCCAATTTTCTGCATTCGCTTATAATGTGATTTATTGTTTAATCTCTTTCTGACTCTGTCTCTTTGTCAGTTCGCAGAGCTTAGTATGCCTATCCTCCAGTGTCTTATCAATTTTAACTTTTACTTAATTATTTTTTATATCATGAATTTCACCAATCATTAATGAAACTGCCGTATTAAACCCTTTAAAAAGAAGCAACACATGGATCCTCTTAGGGGACAAGTCTTATGACAAAATACAACGACGAGATAGCGGATGTCTGCAATATCGATGGTGTTTATTTTGCTAACAATTCATAATTTGCAAGTTTCATTTTTCTGGAATAAAAAATATAAGCAATTACGTTTTTATTTTCTCTATAATCAGGGGAAAAACTTTATTGTACATGAATTTAGTTGGAACAGTATAACGTATGTTATTGTAAGTTAGACTTGAGCGTATGAAAGTAAATATGGATCTGAATCCGACAGAATGAAGAAATTAGAAAAACAATAATCCAAATTACATGAATTTATTGTGATGTAAAGCCAAAGTTTCAGTTTTAACCTTTATCATGTAATTAATGACTTTGAAATCACCTGAATTTTCACTCAACGCTGAGTTTCTATAACATATATGATTCTTTCCTAAATCTTTTTAATACGATACAGTTTACAGCCGCGAAATTCCGAGTCGATTATATAAATGAAAACAATGACAAAAAGAAAAAAAAATGTATCATCGTAAAGAAAAAGCTTTTTGGGAAAGTCCCTACCGGAGAGAAAATTCGAACCAACAAGGGGAATACTCAGTGAGGGACACTATCAAAAATACATTCAGAGATTAGTTAGTTAGTAGTAAATACCAAACAGCAAACGTAGTATTTGAACGGTTCATAGAAAATTGAAATTCAATAAATAAATAGATAATGCAGTCAGTCTCTGCATGGCGACACCAAAGCACTCGTGATAATTAGAAATGACTAGAAAAAATCCAGGGATTCGAAACCTTCGTCGCAGGTGTGGAACCACCGGAAACGGATTTGTTTCTGTCCCCGACACGACAGCCGGATGTGAGAAGACGGCTTTTTTGGAGGGAGAGAATTGAATCAACCGGTGTAGAAGAAATTCGGACCTAATTTTTATCCTTAGAGGGGCCGCGACTTTTTAATTGAAAATATCAACCCCTCTCTCTCTCTCTCTCTCTCTCTCTCTCTCTCTCTATCAATCTATCTATCTCTTATCGGACAACTCACGGTAGCGATCCAACTATAAACTCTAAAAGAAAACACTTAAGATTCTATGTAATTTTTCTATATCAATGTTCGCGTTCTCCGACATATGCCTGACTGACCACGTGTGTACCTGTTCCTGCTAGGTACCTATACCAATGCTTATGCTACAAACGTAGTCTGTAATTTCACGATACTAGCATAAGACAAGAAGCAACGACTTACCTACTGTCACATAAGATATTTATATATATGTATATATATATATATATATATATATAATGTAGTTTTATACATTGATAAATAAACAGTGCTCAATAACTGGTCTCTCCTCTGAAGAGGAAGGTCAAGGAATGTCATGATATTTATTAAAAAGAACTATTCAATCTAGTGAGTTATCGCATTAGCACTTGATTACAGCTCCTGCTAGGGCGCATCGAATGAGAAAGTGTGGAGAAGACGACGAATTTTCCAACCTAGATAGTGCTGTTCGCCGAGCTGAATGTAAATACAAGAATTTTCCATAAAAATTCTCCACATTGAGAAGCAGACAGGAGCTTATCATTTGGAAAGCCAGAGAGGCCGAAATCTTTCTCATTCCATTCTTCTTATTCTATCAAGAATCAACGGTTTTTTCACTTTCCATTACTTTAAGCCTATGGTTTGCAGGAACGACAAGTTGACTAATTTCTTTTTTTGTTTTTTAATTAGTAAAACTAGATCTGGTCTCCGGAATGCGATTGGAAGTTCTTTTTGTATGTTAAAGTCCCACAGGATTTTCTGTTATTCATTTTCATGGAATGTTTCGGGTTTGTCTATGTACGAGTTGTCTCTATGGCAAAATCTAAATCGATTGCACAATTCTTAGTGAAACTGCTTCTCCAACAAATCATGTGTGCTCTTGCACTCCTTGTGTGCCAATTTTCTGCATTCGCTTATAATGTGATTTATTGTTTAATCTCTTTCTGACTCTGTTTCTTTGTCTGTTCGCTGAGCTAAGAATGCCTATCCTCCTGTATCTTATCAATTTTAACTTTTACTTAATTATTTTTTATCATGAATTTCAGCTGCTATCAATAAAAATTCGGTTTCACGTTTTCGGTTTCATCTACGTAGCCATGCCCAGATCATCACAGGTTCAATTTCCTTAAGTTGTCTTCCGAGATATCCATTCATTCTAACCAGATGGTGAGTTTGGATGTAGTGCGTCTGTTTACAAAGGTACCTACTGATGAGACACTTGCTGTAGTACGGGATAAACTGACTGCAGACCCCTTGCTGAAAGAAAGCTCTTGTATCCCGATAGATAATCTAATGGAAATGTTGACTTTCTGTGTGGAGACAACCTACTTCGGGATGGGATCTGATATATACCGACAAGAAGAAGGACAGGCTGTGGGTCCTCCATTGTCACCAGTGTTGGCTAACTTATACATGGAATACTTTGAAGAAATGGCATTAGGATCTACATCACTAAAGCCGTCTATGTGGCTTAGATACGTAGATGACACATTCATTCTCTGGCCTCATCATGAAGATGTTCAGACATTACTTGATCACGTGAACTCAATCCGACCATCTATACAGTTCACTATGGAGAAAGACCAAGACAACAAATTACCCTTCCTCGATGTATTAGTAACACGCACAGAGCAAGGATTCAGGTCATCTGTGTACCGTAAGCCCACCTTCACCGGATAGTACCTCAATTTCAACTCCCATCATCCATATATGGTAAAGAAAGGAACAGTCCATTGCCTACAACATCGAGCAAATGCCATTAGTAGCGATACCGATGCATATTAGAAAGAAATGATTTGAGACACAACCTCCATCGTAACAACTACCCAAAGCGCATAACATCGGCTCCAAGAAATCTAGATAGGAGGATAGAAGACAATACCCGAAAACTCACCACAGTATGTCAAATGTCTAGCCAAAAGGATCCAAAAGATATGTCGTCCATATGACATCAGGACAGTATTCACAAGTGGTTCAACTCTCCAGAGATAGGGGGTGTCCTCGTGGTGTAATGGTTAAAGCGATGGACTGCGGAATCGTAGCACGCGAGTTCGTACTCCAGTCGCGCTATTACGTTCACTTTCGGGCAAATACCCTTGGGAAAGGTACGAACCCCCTTATCCTTCCAGCTATGGGTAAAATAGTACCACTACTATTCTTTTATAAGAATGGCTTTGGCATTAAATAACCTGCAAAGGTTGATATGCCATTAAACAAAGAAACCAAACCAAACCAAACCAAATCTCCAGAGATATCTCTTCCAGGTCAAGCCACCAACGGAATTCAACATGATCAAGAACTGTATTTACTCCATCCCTTGCAGTTGTGGTAAAATATACAAAGGTGAGACAGATCACCCACTAAAAGTAAGGCTAGAAGAACATCGGAAGGCAGTAGTACGAGATGAGATGGAAAAGTGTGGTATGGCGGACCATATATGGAAGGAAAAGGGAAACCATCTGCCCTTATGGGATAAAGTTGACATAATTGATAGGACTGAACATTGGAGGATTAGACGCTTTAAGGAATCAGCACATATGTTGTGCTACAATGACCCGCTGAGCAGACCAAGTATACAGTTGAATACAATATGGGAACCGATAATTAAAAAGGCTAGATGAAAAAAATCTGAAAATAAGCACAGGTAAAAAATCATACATAATAGTAGTAATCCTAGTCAAGTAAGTACAGTAAGTACATTAAGTTTATAAGTCCCAAAAATTCACTCTGAATTGTCCAGCAGCGTAACGGTTATAGGCGTTGGTTCCCTAAACTTCTAAGGAGACAATCATCTGGAGGTTGCCGGTTCAATCCTGACCACAGGCAAGTAACAATACAGGAATACTTAACACTTGTACTCGGTTATGGCCAACGGAATCAGAACAGGCGACCCCCGTAGGACGTAGTTCGAAGTTCCGTGAAGGTTCCCGAGTTCGACAAACATCTGAAGAAGACCGGAGGACATATCAGCCGAAATATTATGTAAATAGCAATAAAGATGAAGACAATAGTCCGAAAACCCTTAATGATAAAATATATATATATGTATATTAAAATGATCAGATCCACAAACGATTTCAAATTTAGTATTTAGGTTTTTGTTATCTTACACACGTGTATCTAACTTTTATGTCCTCTTCAGGGAGATTTAAGTTGCTAGTTTAAACCGAAGATGTTCTTTTCATAGTAAAGATTGTTCTGATGGGTTATTTCGCTTTAATTGGAACTTTTGTGTCGGTGAATGACCCATTGGGGTTAATTATCCATGAATACTTCTGACCCATGTAAATGCATTTTCGTGTATACATCAGTCTATTCTCTGTGTGTATCTTTATGTGTGTTTCCGTATGTATGCACATATATCTTCAAAAATATTTGGTGAATTTTTTGTCCTCCTTTGTTCTTTGTTTTCTCTTCCATTTGCCTCTTGTCTCGGCTTATATATATATGTGTGTGTGTGGTCAGGTTATATCTGATGTTGACTTAAATATGTGATTTTTTTTTCTTTTATTTAGAGTAATAAGTAGTCATCAGTCCGGTATATTGGCATTCTTTTAAAGTCTTCCTGACTGCATTCGTAAAAGTGTTTTGATACATAAAGTCTTCTATTTTCGGTATTTCAATATTTTTTATACAGAGACTCCCTTATCTGGTGTTTGAGTACACCAAATGTAAATCTCCTTGCCGTTTGTGCATTTGATTATGTAGTATCTTCCTCGACAGCTCGGTATTGTTGCTCTTGAAAAGAGGGCCTTCAGTTCACCCTCAGCTACTGTCGGTCAGCTTACTTATATATATATATATATATATATATACTCGTTAGATGACTGTGTAATGCACATCAAATCTTATGTAACGGGCTTTAAGAGTACATAATTGTGATATTCTAATTTTTTGACCTGCATTGACGAATTGTATGCACTTTTTATTTGCATTTTAAACTCTTATATATATATATATATATATATATATGTGTGTGTGTGTGTGCGTAATGTATAATGTGGCATAGCATATCCATTGGTATAAGAAAGAATGTTGTCTGCTGAAACAGTTTTTAATTGTTCTTTTATATACATATATTCATATATGTATATATGTGTGTGTGTGTGTGTGTGTGTGTGGTGAGCGCACTTGTTGTCAAGTCTTTTCATTAGTTTTGGGACGACTACGTTTAAAATTAGCCGTGACCTAACCGGCTCGTTTGTTTATGTTGATTTTTTCACAGATTTACTTCAAAGGGCAGCATTTCAAATGAATAGGAACAAGTGTCGGGATTTGTATATTTGTTTGTCTTAGTCAAATTTTTATTTCAAGATTTGGTAAATAGCACAAATGTTTTTCGACATTTTATCCATTTGTCTTTATATATATATATATATATATATATATATATATATATATATATATATATATATATATATATATATGTCATACCCATTATCATCAAGTCAGATTTACCAAATCTACCAATTCTCCATATATATATATATATATGTATATATATATTTTTTTATTATATACATATAACGCGCGAAAACAAAATAGAATGCACAATGAATTATTTTAAAGAAGACCTTATATTCATTGGACATTTCTGGCTTGATAAATACACCTTCTGTCTCGATATATTTTGAAAATACCTTGAAAATACCGCTTATTGATTGGTCACATACGACATCATCTATGAAGACATCAAGCAAACTTATTGTAAAACGTTCCACTAAGTACTTAGGTACTTTTAAAAAAGTAACATGACTGTTTCCGTTTTAAACACACGAGCAACTTTGAACTTTGACCTCTTTTAATATATTTATTCCTCTCCCCGGAAGCCTAATGTTGGATATGAAACTAACGGAGTGTTTTGACCTGACCTGTTAAAATAGTTCGTTGGAGTTTGCTAAACTTTCCACCTAAAATAAATTGATTCTGAGCCAAACGGTCAGACATGTTTTTTCATCTAAAATCCTGGTATGTAAGCTCGTGTTTTATCTCAAATTGTGAAAAATTGCTGACCAATTTGATTCTGAGTTTTCTTAAAAAGGAGTTTAAATTTCAATTAAAATACGTTGGTGGGCTGCAAAGGTCATATAATGCTATCTCTGTTGTTGATTACTTGTTAGACCAATTAGATTCAAGCACTGCAATTCTGATGGAAGAAGCAACGGGTTCTTTATAACCAAACCAAATAATATTTAATGTATAAAGAGGATTTTGGAATTAAATAACCTACAATGGTTGGTATGCCATTAGACCAAACCAAATTATATTTAATGTATATGTATAAAGAGGATTTTGGAATTACATAACCGACAATGGTTGATATGCCATTAAACCAAACCAAATTATATTTAACGTATATGTATAAAGAGGATTTTGGAATTAAATAACCTACAATGGCTTATATACTATGAAACCAAACCAAATATATATATTAATTTATGAAATTAAATATGAACGTTTTCAATGGACAAAATGAAATTAACTTGGTTAGTCTCGGAACTTTCAGCCGACCCTTTTACTTCAGTTAGATTTGTTTCTTCGTTTTAATGCATTATTCTCGTTCAAATTTCGCTGTTTTATGCTTTTTTTGCAGGTGTATGTTTTATGGATAAGAGTTTTATAAAAAGTATGAGGATTTTTTTATACAGGGTGTCTCAATATACATGGGACCCATGTGACCGCTAATTATTCTACTAATATTAATGTGTTCTTTTTTGTTTCAGATTCAGAAAATCCCAGATCTGGCAAGAATGTGTCCTAATAATTTGGATGCGGTGAGAGATTTTCTCAGGAATCCAAAAAAGTCTCTCCGAAGACTCCCCTAAGAACTTAGCCTTTCACTTGCACTGTAAGATAAAGTCAATCAATTTTTGCCCTTGTCATCTGGTTTGATCATTTGGAAGTGATATGATTACTTTTTTGAAAAATGAGCTGATGCAATATAAATGATCGTATTAATGGGTTGCCTCTATTTTGAAACACTGTGTGCATACGGAAATGTGTGTTCTGTTTAATAAGAAAATTAAGAAAGATTTTATAAAATATTATTATATCAATGTCATTGTCTGAGTTACAAAACAGTCGGAACCGAAAGAAGATACCTCAAGATAAAAAGAGAAATCAATAGATACAGATATAATTGAGATGGTTCTGGTAAACAAATAAACAATATAGGAAATGCCTAAAATTACTGACTACCAAATAAAACAAAATTTGTAGACTAAAGACTGCAATTTGAAATCGAATATATGAAAAATTATAACGCATCATTATTATCATCAACAGAAAGGATTCCCTTGACGATAAATATTATGAAGCCCCTTAATAAGTGAGTTCAAGTTCCACTCAATGAACTACATTCACTTTCGAATTAATACCATTGGGAAATTTATGAACCCCCTTATTTCCCAAAATATGAGTACGGCAAGTTTTTTTCAACGAGAATGGATTTGGCATTAAATAATCCACAAAGGTTGATATGCTATCAAACCAAAATCTAACCAACAAAACGCGAAGAAAATAAATTCAAACTTTTAGTTGGTTGGTTGATTGGTTGGTTGGTTTTTAAGGGCAAACCAACCTTTGTAAGTTACTTAACGTAAAATCCATTTTTATGAAAATAATCAATTCTATTTCAAACAATTCAATTTAGAATAAGCACGCGATTTAAATGTAAGAACACAATATATTTGTCAAAGATATTTCTATTTCAAGCAATTCAGTTAAGCATAAGTAAGCAGTTACTTCCATTTAACCAATAGATAGGGCCCTATCAGGTGCTACCATTCTGGGCCAGAGTGGACCTTGGAGCAATGGCAATGAAGAGTTGCTCCGCATTCCCCAAACATCCAGCATCACTGGAGCTTCACCATCAGATCATTTAGTGTCATATCTAGGACACTCATTGGGTGGGGGTATTCTACAGCCCCAGCCGACACGGCAATCAAACTTTTTTTGAAAAATTAATAGACAGTTGGAACATTAGTTTTGTGAATGTGGGTGTTTATATTTTAGAGTAAATCTATTTATTTTATGGAACAGGTTGGTTAACTTTTTTGGCAGGTTGTTCAATTTACAATTATATAAATGATGTGAGTCGTCAAAAGGGTCACTCTCACCTGGAAACTCATGATCAAATATAGTTTAGTCTAATGCAAATAATTTTCATACGATGATATCGTTTCAATAAACTGTTTCTATTTAATTGTCATTTGTTTTTATACAGTTATATAGTTTCAAACAATAAATAATGATAATCCTTAATAAACAATGACAGCTACAAGTAACCAAATATAAATAATCTGCACACTTTCATGATTTCACGTTTTCCTACGCAAGAATACTTCAAGTCCTGGTCAGAGCGTATGTTGTATTAATAGCAATGACGAGATACGGCCACACAGAAAAAAAATTGAATTGTAAATCAAAATAGAACTTATTTAAGCGCCTTCTGTAAATGACTTTCCAATGATTTACACTTATTCCCAGATATGTCTTCTTGGTAAGAGATTAACGTTTCTCATCTTTATTATTATATTCACAACGTTTCGGCCGATATATCCCCTGGCTTTTTTCAGGAGCTTGTCGAACTCGAGAGCCTACATGGAACTTCGATCCACGTCCTTTATTTAATCCACAGAGTCGCTTGTTCTAATTCTGTTAACCATAACTGGATATAAGTGCTAAGTATTCCTGTAATGTTACTTGCTTGCAGTCAGGATTGAACCCGCATCCTCCAGATGACTGGAATCAGCTCATATGCTGGGCTAAATTGACATATTGAGTAGACCAAATACAGAGATGAATTCAATATGGGAACCAATAATCAAAAGGTTATATAAAAAATTGGAATATGAGATCAGGTAAAAAATCACACATTGTAGAAGTAATCATAGTGATGTGAGAACATTAAATTT
>OY757906.1:17533997-17638997 GCA_963585895.1 Sepioteuthis lessoniana | reverse complement strand
TCCATTAGTTATTTTGAAAGTTTCACCTCTAATTCTTCTTACTGGTTAATTAATTAATCTTAATTTCTCTAATCTGTACCTTTATATGTAATTTTTTACTCTTTTTTCTCTCTTTGCATGTCCTCCTGTCTAAATATTACAATCCAATTTGTGTTTCGACACTGAATCTCAGGCCTGAGTACAATATTTAATTTCAGGTAGAAAATATCACAGCCCTTCTATGTATATTATGTATCTGGTTTGGTTTGGTGTTTTAACAAATCAACCATTGTTGGTTATTCAATGCCAAAACCCGTTTTTACATATATGTCAAGTATATATGATTTAGTTTGGTTTGGTTTCTTTGTTTAATGGTATATCATCCTTTGTGGGTTATTTAATGCCAAAGCAACTCTCCTAGAACAACAGTCGTGATACTATTTAACCCATAGCTAGGAGGATTAGTGGGTTCATACCTTTTCTAAGGATATTTGGCTGAAAGTGAACATAGTGGCGCGACTGGAGTACGAACTCTCTTACTGCAATTCCGCAGTCCATCACTTTAACCATTACACCACGAGGACATCCTCAATATATGATTTTTAAACTGATTTCCTTGATACATTTTTAAACGAGCCTGATATCATTCTTTTGTAAACGGTTAAATGGTTTCAAGTATTTCTATCTGAAACGAATTATATTTATTATTTGTTTGCACATTGTTAAATGGTTTCAAGTATTGGTATGTAACAGTAACAATGTAACATCATTTTTTGCTTGTACACAGTGAAGTGTGTGTGTACAAGTGTACCATAGTCAGATATGAATACGTGAAACGTACATATAACGTTCATGAAATATATACATAGAACATAGGAATCTCGAAACACGAAAAACGCTTACGACTTCTTAGTTCAAGTTCGAAACTTTTTATAACCTTTGAGTTTAAAGGTTCTTCGACATAAGGAGAGAGATACACATTCTTTCTATGCTGGCTTTTTCATCTCCCCCCCCCTCTCGTGCGACACCTGCCCAAGGCCTCCGCGAGCAAGCGAAAGTCCACCGTCTTCTCCCGAGGCAGGACTCAACTAACTGACTTTTTTCAAAATTCCCCAAATCGTCCGCGCGCTTCCGGTGCGTGATGTCACCAGCACTCTGTAGCCCCGTTTCCCATCTAGGCTATTGTGCCACGTCCGCTCCGCGCGCGCACGCGCGTGAACGCCTGTGTTAATGTTGCACCTAAGTAACCCACGGACTGAGCCGAAAGGTTCTCAGCCTAACTAAACCCAAAGGCATAAAACGATTATATTACACAAGTATTGCTATTTAATACTAATTATTCTATTCAACGTTATATAGGCTCATTCTATGGGAAGTGGTCCAAAATCAGAGAATTATAAATCCAATATTTTCTAGCACTCTTATGTTTTTTTCTGAAAGACAACACCCTAAACTACAAAAAAATAAAAGATTCCAATTCTGATCTTTTCTGTGTTGTCTGTGCTGAGGCTATAAACATCGGCTATTTATTGAAGTCAGAAAATGAAAGAATTGCCTATTTTTTCAGGCATTCATTTTTACTAATAAATAACATAGAATTATGTTTAATTACATTTTTCATGATTGATATATATATATATATATATATATATATATAGAGATTTAAAATTAATTGAGGTCCTGAGTTTCTGTTGTTAATCATTTTCATAAAGTTAGACCTATGTCCATGTAACACACGTGACGCTTAATCAACATTTTTTTTTTCATTCTTCAATAAAACCTCTGATGAAAAAATCCTTTCTGTTTATAAGCTAGTATATTACTGCAAACAAAATGATAGTAAAAAACATTTAGCTATTTTTTCTTCTCGAAAGAATACTTTGAATTTGTGTAACACACGTGAGGTCACGTGTGTCACATGCCAAAATATCACTTCAAAACCTTCAATAATCAATGGATTTTAACATAATAAATAACATACTCATACAATGCTATAAAAATAGATTTATTTATTGAAAAATTTCCGGTTGAAAAGAATAAAGCACATGCTGATACATAGCAATAGAAGTGTGTGCGAAGGAATATATATTCCTTCACACACAGTTGTATTGCTATGTGCGAAGGAATATATATTCCTTCACAGACACTTGTATTGCTATGTATCACAAACAATTTAATTAAACATCATTCACTTGTTTACACATAATTAAAGGATCAAACAGTTATATTTCTAACAATTCAATTCAGTATAAGTCATTTGTTTGCACACAGTCAAACAGTCCTATTTGACCCATAGATAGGACCCTATCAGGTGCTACCACTTCGAACCAGAGTGGACTTGGGAGGTACACAGCATTCCCCAAAGCTCCAGCATTTCTAATGCCTCACCATCAGATTGTTTAGTGTCATATACAAGACATTCTTGGGGGTGGGGTCTTACTCCTCAGCGGCCAGGACTATCGTGTAGCTGGGTTTCTTCTCTCTTTCTTTAATGGCATATCAACCTTCGAAGGTTATTCAATGCTGAAGCCGTTCTGGTTGAAAAACAGTAGTGTTACTATTAAATCCATATTTCAGGGGAATAAGGGGTTTCTACCTTTCCCATGGGTATTATTACGAAAGTGAAAGTAATAGTGCGACTGGAGTTCGATCTCGGTTACTACGATAACACAGTCAAGTTTGTTAGGCCCTACACTATCCTAACCACTACACGACGCTACCCCCAGTTAGGTGACGTACTGCTGATTATAGGGTAGATTATCCGGCAGTCTGAAGAAATAAACAGGACCGTTTTTGCTTATTCATTTTTAGGAAGATGGAATGAGGAAAATGCCGCTCTCTTTTAACACAAGGTATGAAGTTTTGAATTCGTCCGTCGTCACTGCCTACCTTGTATTCTTGTCTGCGATTTCTTTACAAACTATGACTCCCTGAGAAAAACATGCAAACCCACATATACACATGACTGACTGCAAACGGACATGATGGCCTGATAAGATAATCATTTAAAATAGCTGAATATTATGAGTTTTGAATTGCTTTTAAATATAAACATCCCTAATTACAATGTATCAGCTGCCAACAAGAAATATTTTTCATTCTTCTTCCACGGTTTCACTTATCTACGTAAGCAAAATACACTTGTCGGTAGGGTTACATCTCAATATTAACCGGGAGAATATTTATTCTGTGGCAAGAAAGATCTTCGCTTGAGACGCAAGTCTTTTCAGTCTTTTTGAGTGAGCATGTCTGTATCCAAAATAAGATGTCTGCTTTAGTGCATGAATTAAAATTACTCCGGGTGGACAGTTTATCAGCTCTAATTCTAGCTATTCTCAATTCCAAATATATGCAGTAACATTTATTTCTTCATTGTCATTGGTTATCAGACAACTGTCTTTCTGATGCTTCGTCGTAGCCACACATATTGACTGATTCACCAAATGACAGGTCCAAAGTTTAGAATCTATCTATCTATCTATCTCAGTATATTAATATCGACCTTAGTCTGTTCATATCTATCTTTCCATCTGTCAACCAATCTCTCCTCCCCGTCTCTCTCTCTCTATATATATATATATATATATATATATATTGTATCTTCAGGAGAATCCCACGAGGCTTCGTGGCTAATATGCTTGATAGTGACATTGTAGTAAGTGAGTTCGAACCCCAGTTGAACTAATGTATTTATTTTCGGGTTAAATAGAACCACCACTGTTTTCTACAAGAATGGATTTGGTATTAAATAATCCACAGATGTTCATATGCCATTAAACAAAGAAACCAAACTAGCACGTTTATATCTATATATCTATCTATCTATCACCCTGTTCATATCTATTTATATATCCAATTATCTATCAATTAGAGTATATATGAATCTATCTATCATAGTCTTTTCATATATACGAAGATCATTAAATAAGTTTCCAGACTTTTTTCGTATTTGCACTTTTATTGATTGTTAACACACATGAAACTCAGGTCCCCTTCGAAGTAATCTCTTCTGGCTGCAATGCTCTTGTTGTACCGTTCAAACAAATTCTAAAAGGCCCCATGGAAGTCCTCTTGTGTGAGCGTGTCAAAAACCTTCGACACAGCCTCTTTCATCTCCTCAATGGTCTCATAACGACAGCTTCTGAGCTTAGGGAATAACCAAAAGTCACAGGGACCAAAATCTGGACTTTAGGGAGGGTGAGGAACTGTCTTGATGCCCATCTTGGTCATCTTGACAAGGGTGGAGTTGTGTACTGGTGTATTATCCTGGTGGAAATGCCACTGACCCGATTTGAAGAGAGCTGGCCTCTTCCCTAGGAATCTCTTCCTGAACTCCCTTAAGACCTCAACATAGTAACCCTAACCCTAAACCTTTGGCCAATCAACTCTGGTCTATTGACTTCCTTACTCCTCCTATACCTCTCATCATCCCTCAAAAACTCCCTGCCTTCCTTGAATCTCTTATGCCACTCAAAAACTGATGCTCGATTCATGCAAGATGGTCGAAAAGCAGTCTGAAGCATTCCATACGTTTCTCTGGCATTTTTCCAAGTTTAAAACAGAATTTTATGGCATATCGTTCTTCTAACGTGTTAGATTGCATTTTTGAAATTCATCAGCTTTGACAATCAGGCTTTAGTAGGGTGTATTCCAATTCCTGCTGTAGCTGTTCATTTGAACCTAAAATCATAGAAATTGGTCAATCATCTCATAAGATGTATAGCAATAACATACTGAATTCTCAAGAGTCTATGCCTGTACAAAAAAAAAAGTCTGGAAACTCATTGAATGCACCACGTATTATTTACACTCTCACGCTACCTAAGCGAACAAGTTGGCCACTTTAGGCAAAGAGTTTCAAAATGACAAATGCCGATTAAGGATGTGACAAATAGGTATAACAAAGTGCTATAACATTAGTGCTATGTGAAACGCAATCAGTCACATCCAGGATTTGAACTCGTGTTGCCGTGTCCATTTCCGACGACGATAACAATTACACCACGGGCAATTCCATCAAGCTAACGTCAAATTATTTTTACTGTTACGATAATTGTTTGGACTGGTGCAAATGGGTATGTATTCAAACATTTTTTTAATAACAGGCGAACCTACAATCGAAAATTGATACTGCTCTGGGTTAAAAACTCTATCTGGAACAGTATCATTCCAACGTTACATGAAATGAGCACGAAAAACTCTCCGTGTAGCAATCACATTCACACAAGTCTTTGGCCCAGTCGGCTGCAGAATAAGCCGACTGCATCTCTGCAGAGACTCCCAAAACAAGTGTCCTGGATATAACACTAAACAGTCTGATGGTGAAGCTACAGTTACGTTCCTGCCTATGAGTCAAATAGGAATAAACTGTGTACTTATGCTAAACTGAATTGTTTGAAATAGAAGTATTTATATGAATAAAAATGGATTTGGCATTAAATAACCTACAATGGTTGATATGCCATAAAACCAAACTAAACCAAATCAAACCACACAAAAAACTTTTCAACAGCAAACGCAATGTGTGTACAGGTTAATTCATGATCGTAACTGATCGTATCTGAAAAAGAATGATAATATATTAGCTAAATAGAGCAACTATTACAACCAGCCAAAACGTATATGGACCACATACGTGGCAGTTCTAAACGAGGTGGGTATCTCTGTTTCACCCTATCACTTATACAGGAAACAAGAGTGAGCTCAAGTCTCATTGAGTACCCCATTAAAAAGGGTTTGTGCCACACATGTTCTCTGACGAAAGTAACAAGCTGGAAACATACATATATATAACACGTATGTAAGAACAAAATAAATAAATTTTAAAAATACAAATTTCTTTGTGGACCTTCTTATTTTAAATATATCCATATTCTTTTTTTGAACCTACAACAACTATCTTTAAATATATATTCAGTGTCTGGTAAAACATATATCTCTTACGCAGCTTTTTATCTTATATAGCAATAATTGCTGTAGAATATCTATTAGTTTGTTGAGTCCGTTAACGGGATATTATAGGTCTAAATTTGAAGTCACTGGTATATGGAGTTGCTATGGATTCTGATCTTAGAGTTTTAATTGTTATTTTGATTTCTTACGATTTGTGAATTTTATGTAAAACGTAAAATTGTAAGCTTTTGGAATGTTTCATTGTCTACCGAGCAGAATTTTGTAATTTTCTATGATATTCTTATCATATTTACCAACCCCTCCGCTCGGGCAGGATATGACACATGGTCAATTTTTAGGCGGACTTAAACAAGTTTGAATTCAGAGTTTTCCTTCTCCTAGACTAGTTGCCACACCAAGGCTGAAGAACCCAGTCTGTCCTATTACTTAACCATAGCTGGAGGGAGAATAATTAGATTCATACCTTTCCCAAGGGTATTAGTGTTATGTGAAATGCAATCAGTCTCGTCCAGGATTTGAACTCGTGTCGCCGTGTCCATTTCTTACGACGATTACCATTACACCACAGGCACTTCTATGATATCATTATCTATGTTTATATAAATGAATTCATACTAATTTTCATACTTATTTTCAATTCACAATATAATTCATCTCCTAAAAAAGAAAATGTGCCCCTGTATCCTTGCCCTTGAGGTTATAATAATTACGCGAATGCTTATTTCCAATCCTACTGGGAAGACGTGGCCCTGGACGTGACAGTGTCCTCTATAAAGAGTATGGATGTAACTTGTAAGACACATACAGGTTAATTGGCCGCGCAATTACCATGACTAGTTGATTTTGTATCACATGTGTGCGATATAGATTGATGGCTCAGTGGTAGAGTTTCATCTCTGCTTTCTGTGGTCACTCGTTCGATCTCCAGAGAGGGAGATCACGGTATACACGACTGATGAGACCCAATAAAGTCGAAACAGCTGTCCAGTGTTTCTGCATGTCACGCGCAAGTGTTCGCTTGATTTCCTGGTCATGGTAATTCAATTCACAATTTAATTCCTGTAGTGGCATCACATTCGTGCGATGTGCTAGAGTTTCGGCGCTGCATTCTCTGATCGCTGGTTCGATCTCCAGTGGGGGAGATCTCAGTATACACTGCTGATGAGACCTAAGGTCGA
This sequence comes from Sepioteuthis lessoniana, assembly GCA_963585895.1. Taxonomy (NCBI): domain Eukaryota; kingdom Metazoa; phylum Mollusca; class Cephalopoda; order Myopsida; family Loliginidae; genus Sepioteuthis; species Sepioteuthis lessoniana. Next base: position 17,631,927 of record OY757906.1, on the reverse strand, counting down.
AACAGCTGTCCATTGTCATGCGTAAGTGTCCGCCGGGTTTTCTGGTCCTGATAATTCAATTTACAATATAATTCCTCTATTTAAGAAAATGTACGTTTATTTTCATCAGTTGGTATTTTCTGGATTTTTGTTCTATAATGATTTTTTAATTTGAAATGAAAACTGAGCTTTCTTTTCCTGGCTTTATTTATAATTTTTGTTTTCCTTTATATTTTCAAGCTTTGTCTTAGTCTGGGTGAGAGGTTGTTATATGTATTTTTTCTTGAAAGCTGAACTTTTCGATGAATATGTTAAACTCACTGTTATTAGTTTTGCCCGAGAAAAATTTGGATTTACTTTTCACTGAGAAGTCGTCTGTATTTTCTTTGTAATGAAATTTTACTGTCAGTATAAAAAAATTTTCAAATTTCTAGAGGTCACTTTTAATTATCCTGGGTTGCTTTTTGGGGTGGGAAAATTTTTTGACCTAATGATAAATCAATCTGATTTTCGTTGAACCTATATTTTGATAGAATGATTATTTTTGTTTTATATTGTTGGTTTTTATTCGGTATGTTATTTAAACTGGTCTTGTTTGGCCTGAGTTGCTTGAAAATGTTTTTTTAGACTTATTTTAAGGGTAATTCATGTGGTCGTATTTTCTTTTGTTGTCGAATGTATCATAAAGGATTTTAGTCAACCGGCCTGCATTTATAGGTATCTATTATATTTGGGCCAATTTTTGTGTGTGATGGTACTTATGGGAATTAGTTTTATCTCTGTATGGGGTTGTTTGTGTTTGTTGGAGTGTATTATAGTTAATTTGTATGTCGTGTAAATTTTCTGAGCGTGGTGGTGTATATTTTAATAATTCTATCCGTTTTGTAGGTATTTTCATGTGCAGTATTGTGTATTTTGGTGATTTTCTTAATTGTATAGATGTCTTTGTGGGTGATGTTGGTATGTGTGACTTTTTTATTCTGTGTTATGTGTGGGTTTATTTTGTAATGTATATTTGTAGGTTATTTGTGTGTCCGTGTCTTGTTTCATTTATTTCCATCTTCTTTTTTTCTTTTTTTTTTTTCTCAATTCTTTTCATTTTGGGAGAGAATTCTCAGCGATTTTGGGTTTGTTTGTTTTTGTTTTTTTGTCAAAGATCTTTTTTTCTTTCTCCCTTTTGTATTCTTTTTACGTCTGATCTGATAAAGCCCAGTCAGCTGTGGGTGCTGTAAAATACACCGACTGCTTCTCTGCGGAGGGATAAGGACTCCCCCAACGAGAGTTCTGAATATGACACAAAAATCTGAGGAGGAGGCTCCAGTCCTAGATCTTTGGGAAATGCAGAATACTCCTTCATTGCCATTGCTCCCAGGTCCACTCTGACCCAGAGTAATTGGGTCCTGTCCATGAATCAAATAGAACTGTATGGCATTTAAAATGTGAGCAAACAAATTACTTATACTAAACTGAATTGTTAAAAATAGAACTGTTTTATCATTTAACTGTGTGTAAATGACAGATGTTTAATTGAATTGTTACTTACACATAGCAATACTTGAAAGCATTTTACTGTGTGCCAAAAAGTGAGCTCAAGCTCGTTTTAAAATATGAACAAAATGTGTTTACAAGTCATATATATTTAATATATATGAATAAACAGGGTTTGGCATAAGCTATAATGGTTGATATGCTATAAACCAAACCAAACCAAACCAAATCCTATATATTTTATATATATGTATAAACAGGATTTGGCATTAAATAACCCACAAAGGCTGATATGCCATAAAACCCAACTAAACCAAATCCTTTATATTTAATATATATGTATAAACAGGATTTGGCATAATCTACAATGGTTGATATGCCATAAAACCACACCAAACCGAAGAAAGAGTTCTGATAGAATTTATGGTATATCGCTGGGGCAAAGATATTTGATTTCTGTCAACCGTTTTTTTTTATTTATTTCCTAATATTTGTTATGCAATGTGTTGATCTGTCTTTTAGTAGTTCTACTTCAGTTTTAAATTTTATAAAGTTTATATTTGCTTTTTTTCTTCTCGTTTGTCTCGTCGTAAACTTATTTCTTAATTTTTCTGTATAAATATTTCATCTATTTCTATGACATCAGGATGTTTCTTTGTTTTAATAGCAAAGGAAGTATCCACACATTGTTAGTTTCTTTTTTCTTTTATCGTGTAGGCTCCCTCTTTTGGGTGAATTATACCAATTTTTCTTTAAATATAAATAATGAGACTAATGAGGATTTTGCATTATTCTAGTTGGTTTCATTTTCTTGAGATGTTACATGGCGTCTATTTTGGTGTTTAGGTTTTGATTTCCTCTTAGGTAAATCTTTGTTTCTCTTCTGTTTTTGTGATTGTTACAAGGATTTCTTCCATGATTTCTTTTTTTCCATTTACCGCAATTTTTCGTTGCAGTGGGTAAATAAAGGTCCAATGAGGGAAAATTAAATATTCTAAAAGAAAAAGGCGCGCAAATGATTTCAGATTTGGTATTAGGCTTTTTTATTATTACGTATATGTTTATATTTGTGTTACACAGACGTTAGACCTGGTGTCAACCAGAATCGAAGAGAAAAATCTATGAGCCTCCTTTTATTATATATATCTTCAACACACAACTAACTATTCAATAGCCTAAAAAGAACTTGAATGTCCGAAACATGTGTCGTGTATATATATATAAATATACAAAAATTTACTTAAATCGCGAGTCGGAATTCTCCTACTAAAGTTTCACTTCAACGGATCATCAGGGGGTAGTAGCTATTGAAAAAGGAGCCTTCTGGTCGCCCTCAACAACAACAACAAATGAAATTCAGCCAGTTTCGAGCCGAGGACGTTTTCCACAAATATTTTCACCAGATCTTCTAGAAAAAAGACTTTTATCATTCAGGTTAGGGTTCTTTGTTTAATGGTATATTAACCTTTTTGGGTTATTTAATGTCAAAGCCATTCACCGAGAAGAACAGTAGTTTTACTATTTAACCCATAGCTGGGAGGATAAGGGGCTCATACCTTTCCCTAGGTTATCTGTCCGAATGTAAACGTAATAGCGGAAGTGGACTTCGAACTCGCTTACTATAATTTCGCAGTCCATCGCTTTAAGCATTACCCCACGAGGAGACCCCTTTATCATTCAGAGAATTTTGTTGAGAACGAAAAAGATGAAAATCACTTGATGTAAGGTCTGCTAAATATGGTGGATGGAGTAAAATAGACCAGCCTAAATCAATATTTTCCAGTGTGATTCTCGCTGAATCATGGAGAAGCACATCGTATCTCCTCTTAACGAGTGCAGGTTGCTTTTTAAGAATATTTTCAAGCACGTTTTGAAGCTATTGAAATTATAAGTCTGCACTCAATCTCCGACTGAGATTTAAAAACTCAAAATGAATAATACCTCGCTGATTTTACCATAAACACAGCATGACTTTTTTTTCCATGAAGCTCAGCGTTTGAAGCAGGATGTGGAGATTCATCCTTGTCAATACACTGCTTTTTGCTTAGTATATTATCATAAAGGTCCATTTTCTCCACCTGTCATGATATTTTTTTTTTTGAGAGATTGTTCAATTCTCTGCCTTGAAAAAGATATTGTACTGTGGATATGCAACCTTCTTTAGTATTTTCATTAAGAGATTTTGGAAGCTAAATGCCCAGCTAACTCACTTTTCTTTTTCGAATGAAGGCGGATTGCAGATGGGTATGTGTTGAGGTCAATTGCTAATTCTCAAGTACTTTTGCACAGATTGTAACTCTCTTAAAGCATGGTGATCGAATTCTGATGAACCTTCTTGTCTGAGTTCATCTCCCAATGACGTATGGCCAGAAAAAAAAATTGAAAGCCAGTTTCAGACTTGGTGGCCAATAATGATACATCGGTGCAAGGAGGTGCCCGTGGTGTAATGGTTATCGTCGTAGGAAATGGACACGGCGACACTAATACCCTTGGGAAAGGTATGAATCCAATTATTCTCCCTTCAGCTATGGGTAAGTAGTAGGCAACTTGTCTAGGAGAAGGAAAACTCTGAACTCAAACCTGTTAAACTCCGCCTCAAAATTGACCTTGTGTCATATCTTGCCCGAGCGGAGGGGTTGGGTAAATATGAATACTGATACATCGGCCGCAACACTAAAAATCTTATTAGTTGTTTTTCTATCATTTTTGTTATTCTTAAAATCCCACAACATTACACGTCAAATTGCACTTTCAGTTCTATCATTTAGGAGTCGAGAGATCATAGATTAAATCATGCAGTGCACTCTTTTACAACTGAAATAAGAATGACCGATGAAGTAATTTTCGGTGGCGTTTAAAACATTTGATGTTTGAAATATCTATATTCAACCTGCTTTTTAAACAATGAAAATTATTTATGACCTGACCCGATATATACATATACATAGAAAAAAGGAGGGACATTGGTTGGTTGGGCTTTATAGTATATCAACACTTCGAGGTTATTTAAAGCCAAATCCTGTTTGTACATACACATTAAATATGTTGGAGTTGTAATAAAATAGTTTGTAGTGACAAGTGCTTTTGTTTGTACTCAGTTTACATTAGTTTCAAGTATTGTTATGTAACACGAGCAATTCGATTTACCATCAGTCCTTTATTTTTACACAGGTAAATGGTAATACAGTTCTTTTTTACCGGCAGATGGGGCACTAACAGATACTATCAGTCTGAGTCCGGGTGGACCCGGAAGTAAGGACAATGAAGGGGTACTCTAAGACACTCGTTGGGGGAGAGGGGTCTTACTTCACTGCAAAGATGCTGTTGATGAGTTCTACAGCCCCAGCCGATTGGACGAAATTAGATAGATAGATAGATAGATATGAAGAGACTGAGATAGATAGATAGATAGATAGATAGATAGATAGATATGAACAGACTGAGATAGATAAATAGATAGATAGATACATAGATAGATATGAACAGACTGAGATAGATAGATATGAACTGACTGAGATAGATAGATAGATAGATAGATAGATAGATAGATAGATAGATAGATAGATAGATAGATATAAATGGACAGAAATCGACAGATAGACAGGCTTGGTGTGATTTCTTTGTTTAATGGCATACCAACCTTTGTAGGTTATTTAATGCCAAAGCCTTTCTCCTAGAAGAACAATATTGGTACTATTTAACCCATAGCTGGGATGATAAGAGGGTTCATGCCTTTCCCAAGGGTATTTGCCCAAAAGTGAACGTAATAGCGCGACTGGAGTTCGAACTCGCTTACCAGAGCTTTAACCATTACATCACGAGGACCCATAGATAGATAGATAGATATGAACACAATTTACATTGGTTATGTTCGATAGATATACACATAATGTCTTATATATCTATATGCATTGATGCATAAACCGATTGATAAATCTAAACATCTTCATATGGATATTTAAAAACGTAAGATACGTCGGGAGAAGAATCAGAGTTACAATGATTGAAAGAGATGAACAACGTGAATTACATCTGGAGACAAAAGTGAACAATCTCACACTCCCAAACACATCAAGCACCACTTATGGATAAAGCGATTTTAGACAGGGTGTAACTACTTCAGAGTAGAATTTTGCATTTAATTCTAAGTCTTTCTAAATGATGGCATGTCAGAAGCTTCGGGAGTGCTAAGTCAGACTTGCTCCACTTAGCAATCAGAATCCGGATCGATATGGAAAAATCGATCTGAAACAAAATGGATGACGCTAATGTCAGGCTGATCGAATAAAGTCTTATGATCAATCAGGACAGAAATAGAACTTTTGATCCTAGTAAGATGAATATTTCGTTAAAAAATCCTGAAATAAACCATATCAGTATTGAAGAATAGATTGATAGACAGACGCCTAAATCGACAGACTGATCTTACTACTAAGACTGATGTTAATACATACACACTCTCACGCATATATATATATATATATATATATATATATATATATATATATATATATATATCTGTGTGTGTGTGTGTGTGTGTGTGTGTGTGTGTGTGTGTGTGTGTGTGTGTGTGTGTGTGTGTGATCAGGTTGGAACGAATGTAATGTCTAATTTTTGTGTGTATATTATAAATAAAAAAACTAATGACCATAGAAATATTTAATCATTAACATAACCTCTGTTGCTTCATAGAATCTCATTTTATCTTTGCCCAGTCGGCTGGGGCTGCAGAATACACTGACTGCACCTTTGCAGAGGGGTAAGACCCTCCCCCAACGAGTGTCCTCGATATGACACTAAACAATCTGATGGTGAGGTTCCTGTAATGCTGGAGCTTTGGGGAATGCAGAGTACCCCTTCATTGCCATCGCTCCAAGGTCCACTCTGGCTCAGAGTGGGAGCCCCTCATAGGGCCCTATCTATGAGTTAAATAGAACTAAACTGCGTACTTATGCTAAAATGAATTGTTTGAATTAGAACTGTTTGACAATACTGAATAGCTTGAAATAGAAATGTTTTTGTCAATTAAACTGTGTACTCATGCTAAACTGAAATGTTGGAAATAGAAATGATTCTTTGTATAAAAATGGATTTTGCATTAAATATCCAACAAATGTTGATATGCCATAAAAACCCCTAACAACCAACGAACCATCATTCTATCTGTCTGCAAGCTTATAGATACAATGTTTGTAAAATTCTTTAGATTTTGGTGCAAAATATGAGACCAGTTCGTGTCAACCTCCTCCCTTGATGTGATCCAAAGATAATCCAAACGATTCAATAACCATATGTTTCATTGCTTATTTGACAGAGCCAAGTACTTTTTTGACAGGCTCGTAACTGCCAAGGAGAGGTGGACCCTTTATCGTAAAACGCCGTCGTCAAGGAATCAGTGGAGGAAAAAGACCAGCTCAACAACCGAGAAGTGGACTTTATTCTAGGAAGACCATATTGATTGTATGGTGCGATATACTAGGAAGTGTCACTTACGAAGTGTTAGACAATAATCAAACAATCATCTCTATTCTCTTCTGCAATCAACTTGGTCGTTTAAAAACAGCTTTGGACGAAAAAATACCTTCTTCGTCAACATAAAGTGGTCACCTTCCATCACGATAATGCACGTCCTCACACAGCGCAATTGACTACAGATCTCTCAGAGGAGCTTGGCTGGGAAAAATTGCTTCATCCTCCACATTCTTCTGACTTTGCAATATCTGATTATTACTTGTTGAGGAGATTACAAAATATAAAGATTTCACAAGCATGCATCTATTACATTGTATACAGATGGAATGAAGTTCAAAAGATAATAGTGGTTATATGAATGATTAAATCAATATACTAGCACACACACACACACACACACACACACACACACACACACACGCACGCACATATATATAGAAAGAGAGAGAGAAGGAGAGAGGGAGGAGGAGACTTAAGAAGCTGATAGAGAAACAATGGGTATCAAAATCACAAGTCTAGCAAATTTATTTACAAAATTAGCCTATTGGTTTGCAGTTTCATAAACGGCCCATTGGCCTAGTGAGTAGAGTGTTCGCCAATAATCCGGGAGACCGCGGTTTAATCCCTAGTCGAGTCATACCAAAGATTTAAAAATGGTACTTGATACCTCCTTGCTCAGTATTCAGCTTTATAAGATACGTATCAAGGGTAAAGTGGAGCAACCCAGGGAAAGGAGTAGCGCCCTCCCCTACACCTCGGTGTAGTAGCTATTGGAAAGGGAGCTTTCAGGTCACCCTCGACTACAGTCACTAACTTTACTTTACTACTTTTATATATTTATATATATATATATATATACATACATATATACATAGGTATAAACACAAATACACACACACACACACAAACACACACACACACACACACACACACATATATATATATATATATATATATATATATATATATATATATATATATATATATATAAATTCTGTTGACTGTTCTTTGTGCCAGTTTATCACTGCAGTTTTCACTTCGTGGTCACTGGCATAATGTTTATCATCTCTTCGCCCCCATGAAAGATGGTTTAAAAGGCAAACATTATGCCGATGACGGGGAAGTGAAAACTTCAGTGATGAAGTGGTTCAAACAACAGTTAACAGAATTTTACGAGGCAGGGATACATGCCCACATTCACAGGTGGAACATTGCTATTGAGTGAAACAGTGAATCTTTTGAAGAGTAGAGATTTGATCAACAGAGGACCAGCATGAGTTTGATGTATGATAGATGATCCTGTGTCGGTAATTATTCCGACACTAACGAAAAAAAAACATTACTTTTTACTCAGCCTCCATATATATATATATATATATATATATATATATATATATATATATATATATATATATATGATTGGAAGTCAACTTAGAATTATTTGGTGTGCCTTGGAGTTAATAATCATTCTTCGACATGATAATTGCATTATTCATTCCTATTATTGCATGCATATGGATACATAATATGATTACAAAAATAATATATAGGTTTTGTATTGGTTTCTAAAGACACCAAACCATACACACGGATATTCATAGACATATAAATAGACATTCATATATATATATATATATATATATATATATATATGAGTGTATATATATATATATATACACACACACGCATATATATATATATATATATATATATAAGTATAGTTGGCAACCTTAGTCGAAGGCGACTAGAAGGCTCCCTTTTCGATAGCTACAACACTGAGGTTTAGGAAAGGGTGTTACTCTTTTACCTGGATTGCTCCACTTCACCCTTGATACGTACCTTATATTGTTGAGTGTTAAGCAAGGAGGAATCAAGTACCATTTTTAAAGTCTTTAATATATATATATATATATATATATTAAAGTCTTTGGTATGACGCAACCTGAGATTGAACCCTGGTCTCCCGGATCATTGGCGAACACTCTACCCATGAGGCCAATATATATACGCACAGAACCACCATTCCCGTGTGATTACACAAGAAACGGTTACTGTAAACGCGTAATAACATTAACAGCCGAAAGTAAACGCGTTTTTTATTTGTTTGTTTGTCTTTTTAAATCACAAACTGCACACTAAAAATGAAGATGAACGTCACATGTAGTCTCTGCTCTTAATTGATCTGGCGTATATATATATATATATATATATATATATATATATATGTATAATTCTCTTAATACCCTGTCCGGTGGCAAGAGCTGCTTGGTAGCGCCAGGAGTGGCAGTACTGCCTTGAGCTACCGAAACTATGTTATCACCCCTGGTTGGCGGCTGATGAGGACAGGGTATCGCACGTGCTTTCACACGTGGTATGATGAAAAAAAATAGATAGATAGATAGATAGATAGATAGATAGATTCACTGTGGAGGAAATCATCGTCGCGCAGTGGCTAACATGCTGGACTGCGACATCGTACTGAGTTCGAACTCAAGTCACGTCATTTCATTCACTTTTAGAATAATATCCTTTAGAAAGGCACGAACTCCATTATCCTCCACAGATTAAATAATCCACGATGTTTGATATGCCATTAAAACAAAGAAACAGAAAATGACAGACTCTTTTGATATGGTGACCCAGAATTATGTCCTTTTACAAATTAAGCTAATACGATCAAACACATACAAACATATTCACATTTACACATAGATAGATAGATAGATAGATAGATAGGGAGAGACTGAAGTTTCAAAGATTGAGAGAGAGTTTAAACTGGGCTAATATGTGTAAATTGTTATGATAATGCCCAATAATCATCGTGAACCAGGGCATGATCTATTGTCTGATGAGTTCCATCTCGCCCAAAATGCAAAAAAAACCCCAGTGATAATCGAATCTAATGGATACACGCACACAAATACATATACACACACTAAATGTATATATAAAGAGAGAGAGACAGACAGAGAGAGGCAGAGAGAGAGAGAGAGAGAGACAAAGTTATATATATATATATATATATATATAGATAGATAGATAGATAGATAGATGTGCATCTGTGGACACGTTCTCACACATAAAATCTCATATATGTGTACGTGTGCGCATGCGTATGCACCTGTGTGCTTGCGTATGCTGTTATATGTACCAACTTAAAATAGTGATATCAACAAATCGCTTAACTCTAAAAAAAAAATGCAAAGGGGAAAAAAAGTATAATTTATTAGACTTGTAATAGTGGCATTCGGGTCGTCTCAAATTAATATATATTTTTTTCAAAAACTTTCAAGTCTTTGGAAAGGATAAATTACTTACCTGATTGATTCTTTATCACTACAATGCCTTTGAATTCTTTCGTCTATAAGGTGCCATTTTTTTTCCTTTTCATCTCAATCACTGAGGCGTGCGTGGAATCTGGTGGGGGTGACGCCAGTGACTGGACTCGTGGTTCAAGTCTCGGTATATATTTAGTTCTTTTATGTAGAAATCATGGAAGCAAGATGAACACAAAGATAAGGAAAAGCACAAAGGATATTTGCTTCAGCGGAGATTGTAGGTCGTACTTTAAAATCACGATGATTCAATTGAAGCCAGGTAATCTGCTGTCCGCCACTCTTTACTAACTTGTTCCCTTCATTTTTATCTGTCTGAAACCTTTTCGTCTGTCTACTAATCGAATAAATCGTCTCTATCAGTCTGTGTTGACAACAATCTCTTTCTTACAATCCATTCATACACTATTAATATGAATGAATGAATATTTATCTATCTAGAAATAGATAGATAGATAGATAGATAGGAACACGCTGAGATAGCGGCATGAAGAGAATGAGATAGATAGATAGATAGATAGATAGATAGATAGATAGATTCGAATAGACTTAGATAGATAGATAGATAGATAGATAGATAGATAGATAGGAACACGCTGAGAAAGCGGTATGAAGAGAATGAGATAGATAGATAGATAGATAGATACTGATTCATTATCCTCTGTAGATAGATTTGAAGATTTTGCCGAGGGGGGACTATCATACGAGGGTCATTCAATAATAGAAATATTTTTTTCAGATTTTTTTCCATTAATGTAAACACAGCGTTGTTTGGAATTTGTTTATAGCAAAGATTATTTTGATCCCACAAAAAATATTTGTTTTCAGGCAATTCAAATAGGTAACAGATCAAACTGATTGCTTCCAACATGAACAGAGGTCCGTTATCAAATTTCAGGTGGTTGAAAAGTGAAAAACATGTGAAACTTACAGACGAATGTATAATATATAAGAAGAAGCAAAAATTGATTAAATATGGGCATGCTACAAAGAAATCTGAGATGAAATTGAGTGGAAGCGCTAACTCTGAAATGAAAAAGTTCCAGGCATAGCGTCCAGTAAAGAAGGTTATGCTGAGAGTCTTCAAGGACATGAAAGGAATAATCATTATAGATTTCTTTTTAAAAAATGCGGCTGTAAACAGTACTTTGTATTGCCAAATTCCTTGACAGTATTCATCTTTCTTATTGAATAACTCTCTTATATATATATATATATATATATATATATATATATATATATATATATATATATATATGGATGGTGAAGTGGTGGACATTGTAAATCCGACAAGATAAAGCAAATTAAAAGAAAAGGTGGATAAACTAAACACTGATAACGATTCCAATTGATATTTTGTCTTTATTTCAAGACTCCTTCAGAATGACTTTTTTTTTCTAATGTTCAGGATTATATATATATATATATATAAAGAGAGAGAGAGAGAGAGAGAGAGAGAGAGAGAGAGAGAGAGAGAGAGAAAGAGGGTCATTAGTATCTGTTTTATTGTTTTTGCTGTGAGATTGGTGGTTTTTATACTTAAGTAATTTAAGTTCTTTCAGTGGAGGTGGTAGAGGGGTTTGGGGATAATATTACGCATCTTTTTATTGGGTTGATAATAAAGTCGGCTTTGTTGTTTATATTGTTCTTTTTATTATATTGGGAGGTGTGTTGATGGCTTTTGATTTGGCACGATTAATGAAATAATCGGGATATTGTAATTTAGAAAAAGAGCTTTTAATGTGCTCAAATTCCTCATTTAAATAATGGGTGGAGCAGATTCTCTGGGCTCTGAGAAAAAAAAGCGATAAGAATAACGCTCTTTGTTTAATCGTTGTGATTGGAATAGAAATGAATGTAATCGTTTTTGTTGTTGGTCTTTTGGTGATATATATATATATATATATATATATATATATATAGCTACCTTCAAAAGTTTTATTTCTCATCATAAGTGCTATGAGTTATTTTAAAGGAAACAAGTATTACAATGGGTTTTTTTTGATTATACTAAATACAAGTCTTCCTTGGCTACATTAAATACAAATCAAACGAAAAAAAAAAAACACAAAAAAACTTCTTCAACTTTTGATTCATCGAAATTAGCCTCTTTGGCCGCAATCACTGCTTTACACATTCTCGGCATTCTTTCCATCAAAGGCTGATGGTAGACTGAAGATAGTTTTGCTCAGTTTTTCCGCAACATTTGGTAGAGGTGAGCCGTACTTGTAGCTCGTTGAAATCTGACTTTTCGGTTAAGTCCCTCCCACAACAGTTAAATGGGATTTAAGTCTGCTGATTGTGCCGGCTAAGTCATCAGTTGAAGAACGTGCTGTTCCTCTTTAATTTTAATGTATCTCTGGCAGACTTTACTAGTATACTTTGGGTCATTTTCTTGCATGAGAACAAATCCTTGAACCACAAGCTGCATTTCAGTTGGGATCGTGTGATGCTGCACTATGCTGTGATATCCGGTCAGATTCTATTTGCCCTTCACCGGATGCAAATCCCCAATTTTGCTATTGGCAAAATCCCCCACACATACGCACACACACCATTACAGAGCTTTTTATTAAATTCTTTTCGATTGGTGTGATAGAAGGGGTTGTAGATCTCTCACCAACTCTTCGCTGCAGATAGACACTGCTATTTGATTCAAAGATTTGGAAATTCTATTCATCAGGCCAAAAGATTTCATTACACTGCTATTTTGTCCAGTCTTTATACGCCTTGGCCCCCGGAAACCTTTCGACATTTTTTGCTTCCTCAACAGCGGTTTCTTAACAGATATTCTGCCATAGAGGCTAACTTCACAGAGACTTCTCCTCACTGTGGATGTTGACACATTTTTTCACGGCATCGTTTCAGTTATGCAGAGATGCTTGGAGTAGTCAGCCTTCTGTCACGCAAGCTGGTGAAATTTTCCTCTGCTCTTGTTGTTGCCTTTGGTCTTCCAGCCCTACTTTTGGTCTTGTTTAGTTTCGTTTCCTGATGTCGTATAACATTATAATCCATTGACGTTCTAGGAATTTTTATTTCCAATGAAGAAAAACGTCTTGGAATCAATTTTTCAAAAGATACCTGGTTTTATTAAGGTCAAAGTTACTCAGAAATACTTGTATTTAGTTTAATAAATAAAAAAATCATTGTGGTGCTTAACTTATTTCATTAAAAATAACACCAAATATATTTGACTGGTAGAGAGAGAGAGAGAGAGAGAGAGATGGATTGATTCGTTATCCTCGCTTCATAGATTTGAAGGTTTCCCGGAGAGAGAAATATTGGGATGTTAGCTAACCACATGTAGCATATAAGTTGATAAGTTGTTGTTGGTGGTGACCGTAGTCGAGAGCAACCAGAAGGCTCCCTTTTCGATAGCTACTACGCTGAGATGTAGGGGAGGGCGTTACTCTTTTCTTTAGATTGCTCCACTTTGCCCTTGATACATACCTTGAGTGTTAAGCAAGGAGGTATCATGCACCATTTTTAAAGTCTTTGGTATGACGCAACCTGGGATTGAACCAAGGTCTCCCAGACTATTGGCGAACACTCTATCTACTAGGCCAACGAGCTGGTACTCTTTAATTGTTTGATTTTAGCGGCATGTCAACCTATCCAGGATTATTTTATGCCTCAGGATTTAGGAATCCCGATCATTGTATGTTCTTATTTTCATTTTTGTAAAGTTATTTCTAAAGGTTTTTCCCCCTTTAATACGGTCCTGTCAAATATTAAGAGTTTTAAACAGATATATTTGACCCATAGATCGTATCCAAGCTGGTATCAATTATTTTTATCAAATACAAATAATTGGTGCTCAGTTATATTGCTTCAAGTATTCTTATCAAACACTAATAATTTTATACAGATCTATTTCCCGCATAGAACCCTAACAGGTACTACCCCACCTGTCAGAAAAACTTGGGGGTAATGACAATAAAATGAGCACTCCACACATTCTAGGACTCTAGAACTGAAGCCTCAGTGGAAATTTACCAAATATACACGTTTATCGGTCTTACCTTTCTGCTGGGTATGCAGCTTGCGTATTCTTCATCCGCCAACCGGTTGGATAAAATATACAGTATCAGCTATTAATAGGAACGCTCCAAGTTCTTTAAAAAGTTTTCTTCTAAATCAAAAACAATATATATATATGTGTGTGTGTGTGATTTTATTATTGGTTACAGTTTCAATACTGTTCATTTCAAACAGAAAGGTAGCGTTTCAGTTCGCCATTTTTCAATAGATAAAAAAAACATTTGTATCTACAATTTTGAAGAAATTACCATTTTTAAAATGACATTTGATTAGGTGTATATCAGATTATCTGACGATTCGATATATAAAATAACATCATACATCATATAGATTAAATGAAAAGTGAAATTGATAGAATCCTGAGTAAAAAGTTTCATGAAATTTCCCCAGCCTGACTATGACGCAAAGTCAATTTTAAGGCGGAGTAAAGCTGGTTTGAAATTAGTGTTTCCTTCTCGTTGATTAATTGCAGAAACACTGCTAATGAACCACAGACTGCTCTACTATTTCCTCCTAGGGGGTGTCCTCGTGGTGTAATGGTTTAAGTGATGGACAGCGGAATCATGGTAAGCGAGTTCGTACTCCAGTCGCGCTATTACGTTCACTTTCGGGCAAATACCCTTGAGAAAGGTATGAACCCCCTTATCCTCCCAGCTATGGGTTAAATAGCACAACTACTATTCTTCTAGGAGAATAGCATTGGCATTAAATAACCTACAAAGGTTGATATGCCATTAAACAAAGAAACCAAACTATTTCCTCCTAGTTTGATGATGGAAAGCCCTGTTGGATTAATGCAAACGGCCTCGTCCAAGATTTGAACACGGGTTGCCGATTCCATTTCGAACGACGATAACTGTTACGCTACGCGCACCTCCTATGGTTGATTATTGTATCATTTTCTTTATTTTTCTCTCGCATTAAGTATATTTTTCTTGAGTAGTGTTTAGGTACAACAGTTGCAGATATTTAGTTTATATTATGTATTACTTGCATTGAAAAGTGTGGTATACGTCAACATAGTCTCTCTTTCTCTTTCTCTCTCTCTCTCTATATATATATATATTCTCTTCTTTTGGTGCACTTCACTTGTTTCGTTATTGATATTAGATTCTTTGTGGTTCCGGTTCATTGGCTTGAGAATCTAGAGGTGAATGAGGCGGAAATATAGATGTATAAAATATAGGCTGTTCGTTTTATGTATTTGCACAATTAATGTATTATTATTGACATATTTCATTTTATTATAGAGACGCAAGTGCCTTAATGGTAATCGTTGCAGAAAATGTATACAACAAGCCAAGATCAAATTCTGGACATAACTGATTATGTTTTACTTCATGCTAAGGCCAATGAGAAAGGCATGAATCCATTGACTCTCCCCCACTGCTAGGTAATGGTAAAATAGTTGAACTGATTGATATCTCCAGCCCTTGTTGGGAAAATGTTCTATGTGAAGCAAAATCTCAGCATTAAAAAGCAATGGAGTGTAGTTTAGAGAACCTATGGCATACTGATGAGCAATTATTCTGTTGTCAGGTCATCCAAAATGTGTTACTGGCTTTACGCAATTATTTAATACTTTAAACCAATTATGTTAGTAATCGTTTAATTCTTGTTTTACTCGTCGTCATAATTACAGAATCTGTCAATTTCAATCTGTTTATATATAATAGTTACAGTGTTCGCTAATGGCCCAGCAGACCTGGGTTCAATCCCAGGTCAAGTCAAACCAAAGACTCAAAAAGCGTATTTGATAACTCCTTGCTTAACACTCAGCATTATAATGTACGGATCAAGGGTAAAGTGGAGCAATCCAGGGAAAGAAGTAGCGCCCTCCCCTACATCATGGTGTTGTAGCTATCGAAAAGGTAGACTTGGAGACACCCTCGATTTTGGTCGCCAACTTTACTTATATATATATATATATATATATATATATATATATATAATCCGAGGAGAAAATCCTAGGAGTAGGTGTATCCAATTTGGGTGCTCAATGTCTACAGCTATCGACATATGATTAATTTGGGATTAAAAATACGTCGAAACTCGACGTGCCAAGCCAAAAAAATATTCTTATGTAGAAACAGAAAGAAAAAATTTACTTCTTTTGTGTCAATATAAATTTATTTCTGCTCGTGATGACCATCATCAGATATTGTACGAAATAATTTTTTATTTGGGTGTTCTTATATTGCTTCCGGCAATATATAATATATATATATATATATATATATATATATATATATATATCCCAGCAATAGTAGGGTAGATTGAGCTCTCTCGGTTTAGTAGATGACCAATCTAGGAGAAGGAAAAACTCTTGATTTTAAACCTGACGAGTGTTGTTCAGGAGAGTTTGTGACACATTGGTGGGCCGCTCTTCTGTTGTCAGCTTATCCAAAAACGTAGCTGGTTCGCCACAAACCGTCACCGTTATAAATCAATCATATGTGTAGGTAGTCAAAAAGTTATATATATATATATATATATATATATATATATAGTGCATTTAATAAGTTTTCAGACTTTTTTGTACAAGCATTTAAAATTGTCATAGACTCTTGAAAATTCAGTATCTTATTGTTATACATCTTATGAGATGACTGACCAATCTTTATGATTTCAGCTTCAAATGAACAGCTACAGCAGCAATTGGAATACACCCAACTAAAGCCTGATTCTTACAGCTGGTGAATTTCAAAAATGCAATCTGGACGTGAGGACACTTTAGAAGAACCATATGCAATATAATTCTGTTTTAAACTTGGAAAGAATGATGCCAGAGAAATGTATGGAATGCTTCAGACTGCTTTTCGACCATATTGCACGAATCGAACATCAGTTTTTGAGTGGCATAAGAGATTCAAAGAAGGCAGGGAGTCTGTAAGGGATGATGCGAGGTGTGGGAGGAGTTAGGAAGTCAATACACCAGATTTGATTGGCCAAAGAGTTAGGGTAAGGGTTACTATGTTGAGGTCTTAAGGGAGTTCAGGAAGAGATTCCTTGGGAAGACCCAGCACTCTTCAAATCGGGTCAGTGGCATTTCCAGCAGGACAATACACCGGTCCACAACTCCATCCTTGTCACAGACTATTTGACCAAGATGGGCATCAAGACAGTTCCTCACCCTCCAGACCTTGCTCCCTGTGACTTTTAGTAATTCCCTAAGCTCAGAGGTTGTCGTTATGAGACAATTGAGGAGATAAAAGAGGCTGTGACGAAGGTCATTGACACGCTCACACAAGAGGAGTTCCATGGGGCCTTCAAGAAGATTTTGGAACGTTACAACAAGTACACTGCAGCCGGTGGAGATTACTTCGAAGGGGACCAGAGTTTCATATGTGTACGATCAATGCAAGTGCCCATACGAAAAAGTCTGGAAACTTACTTAATGATACTCGTATATATATATATATATATATATATATATATATACGCACTCTCCTTCAAGTTACGGGTAACTTGTTGGGCATACTGGGCTCTTTCTCTGTGTTATGGCAACCTGGCAAGAAACAAAATCTCTGAATTTAAAACTGTTAAACTCCGTAAAAAATAGCCTGGTTAAGCTTTCTGCTCGTGCGGAAGAGTTGAGGATAGATAGATAGATAGATAGATCATCATCATCATTCTCATGACTTGGCTTAGGAAGCGAAGAGTAAGAAAGGTGGGGGTCCAAGTTGACTTCAGGCACGCTAGTGACTGACAAGGCCAATGCGGAACAGGCAGGCTCGAATCTCGAAATGATAAGATTTTTTATTCCTCTGACTTTTAAGAAAGGTAGACTTTACCCTTTTGAAGACTAGCACTATGCAATCCCCGCATCTGAAATTCATCTTATCTATGTACCCTTAAAAGCTAATAGAAGTATGTGGCATATCGAGATTATCAATCCCCACCCATTAAATGAGATATGTTTACCTCTTTCGACTCGGAATAGAGATTGGCTTATTGCTTCTACCACAGCTCCGTATAAAGGATTC
The DNA here is from genome assembly GCA_963585895.1 of Sepioteuthis lessoniana. Lineage (NCBI taxonomy): Eukaryota > Metazoa > Mollusca > Cephalopoda > Myopsida > Loliginidae > Sepioteuthis > Sepioteuthis lessoniana. Next base: position 17,613,626 of record OY757906.1, on the reverse strand, counting down.
TTTGGCAATTTGTTAGGGGCCTGGATGTCCATATCATGCGTTACCGGTTCACTGCAATTCAAATCGATAATGCATGTTGCAGGAATTCACCCTAGGGTCAGTGAGGAAACGATTGCACTTGTCGTAGCCAGAATGTTGATGCCGATAGATGACATGGCCGAAATGGCAATATCAATGTGTTCCAGAATGTAAAGGTCTTATTTAAATATGTAATACGCCCTAAAATCACACCTGAGAGGAGCCGACAACCAATAATATTATTCCCTAATGATTTTGATTGATTGATTATAACGGCATGTCAACCCATCTTGAGTTACTTTTATGCCTGAAGGTTATGTAATCATTTTAGGTGCATCCGTTTCAATATTTCGATGATTTTTTTTGTAAAGCCTCGTGCAGAGTGAGTGTTTCGATCAATTTATCATTTTCAGGATGTTCATGTTTATCTAATTCTGTTCATATCTATATATATATATATATATATATATATATATATATATAATTCTGTTCGTATCTATCTATCTAACTATCTATCTCTGTTCGTATCTATTTATCTATCTATCAAACTATCTAGCTAGCTAGCTAGCTATCAAATTCTGTTCGTATTTATCTATCTGATTCTGTTCGTATCTATCAATCTATATATCTAATCTTGTCCATATCTATCTATCTATCTATCTATCTATCTATCTCTGTTCGTATCTATCTATCTATCTATCTATCTATCTATCTATCTATCTAATTTTGTTTATATCTATCGATTTATTTATCTCATTCTGTTTATACTCTTCTATGTCGTTCTGATCATATTTTCCGATTTCATTTTCATTTATCTTATTCGGTTCATAATCAATCTATCAAACAGTCGATCTATCTCTATCATTTTATTCCTATCCATCTAGATTCTTCTGTTCATATCTATCCTGTTCCCATCTATCTATCTATCTATCTATCTATCTATCTATCTATCTATCTATCTATCTATCTATCCTGTTCGTATCTATCTATCTCTCTATCTATCGCTGTTCGTATCTATCTATATATCTATCTATCTCTGTTAGTATCTATCTATCTATCTATCTATCTATCTATCTATCTCTGTTCGTATATATATATATATATATATATATATATATATATATATATATATATATATATTATCTATCTATCTCTGTTCGTATCTATCTATCAATCTATCTATCTATCCTGTTCAAATCTATCTATCTATCTATCTATCTATCTATATATATATATATATATATATATATATATATATATATATATATATATATATATATATATCTGTTCGTATCTATCTATCTATCTATCTCTGTTCGTATCCATCTATCTATATATGTAATTTTGTTCATATCTATCTATCTATTTATCAATCTCATTCTATTCATACTCTTCTATCTCGTTCTGATCATATTTTCCGATTTCATTTTCTTTTAAAAACTAAATGTAAATGTGTTTGCGTGAAAATACACACAAATATCCTATGTCACATTCAGGCGGGTATTTAAGTCAGTGCAATATAAATCAACCATCCTTTAGTCAAGAAAAAGGATGTGTAGAAAATAGAAAAGAGCTCATGACTTCGAAGTTAGGACTGAAATATTTCGTTAAAAACAAGTGACAGACGAGAAAAATTTTGGTTTCTTTAGTTCGGTATCCTGACGACAGGTGATAGAAATAGAACGATACAAAATGAAGAATAGAACAATCACTCTTTTAAATGTCTCGTGTCTGATCATGTCTCGCACCTACAGTGAGATTTCCTGTGATTGACCATTTGATATCTATCACAGAGTTGGGTACCAAGGTCAATGGTGGTAGGAAACGACCACTATATATATATATATATATATATATATATATATATATATAAGAAGTTTATGGTTTTTACTAGCTCACTTGGTGAATTAATAGAGGACCAAATATTGCAGTATTGTTAAATAGTGCTCAACACAAATTTTATATATATATATATATATATATATATATATATAAGTATTTTGTAATTTGCTTGAAGTAGTGCGCAAATTAATTTATTTTATAGCATTGAATTAATCTAGAGGGCTATTGCAATGCAAAATAATGATTATTTCAGTCTAATTAATTTCAAAGAAAAGCTCCATCGTCAGAGACTTTTTAAAAATAAATGTACACGGTGTTGAGGTCCAAATTCTTTTTGAACATTATAAACATGGTGTTATGTGGGGTGTTAGAACGCCATGTTTGGTTTTGTGACCATGGTGCCACGTGGGGTGTTTAAACGCCATGCGGAATAAACATGACAACAGTTGTACTAATCTATTTCATTTTATCGTATTTTATTTTATTTTGTTTATTTTCATTTTCATTTTATTATATATTTTTAAATTTAGATATGTTTTTAAAATGTACATGTTAATTAATGACATATATATATATATATATAATATGATAATATCTATCTCTATCTCTATCTATATATATATATATATATTGTAACTGCATATTCTTTTACGGATCACTGCTGTCTCTCATAATCTCCCAATCTATCAGCATTCCTTTGTCCGGTTTAGTCGTACTCTACTAGATTATGCTGCTCAAACATGAGTCTCCACTTTGGTCAGTCCCTATCACTGGAGGACACAACAAAAATATTTGTAGATATATAACAGCATGCTTCCAGCCAGTCAAGTCTGCATAAGTCGTCACACCTCCATCGCCATTGGTCTTTTTCGAGGGAAAGGTTGGCAGATAAAAAGATCGTAAGGGAACATTTGTGTATAACGGCATTATAGCGGCTAAGGCTTGTACAACACCAATACCACTCTCTAAGTCTTCATGATTATTATCCAATGACAAACCGAAGCAAGATAACCAGTAACCGCTTTAATCACGGCGGTTATAGCAATGTTGTCCTGCTCCTAGTTAGATAAATTGACCTTGAACAAGGAGTTCAATACTCCCTGGAATAATGTGCGAGACAAAAAGCTTCCTGTGCCCATTGAGAGGTCTTCTTTTTCATTCTTAAGGGTGTGCTACCACACTTCTCACCTGACAAACTTGATGGGGAGTAACTGTTTACTTTCCCGTAACCCGACTATAAAACAGGTAGTTGGGTTATTTGATACCAGTAGCACTTTCAGCTAACTGACACTATATATATATATATATATATATATAATTCAAATATAATGTACTTATACAATTTTAGAACTAGATATCTTTGTTTTTAACGTAATATATATCTTTGAAAATGTGCCGCTATATTTTGTTGTTTTTTTTTTAACCAGACATTCAGGACACTGCTGGGGAAGCAAGGACGAGCTCATAAGTGATGTACTCCTACGGAACCCCGCATATGGCCAAGCAAAAGCAGGACGACCAGGTGGAACATATATTCAGCAGCTATGTGAGGATACGGGATGTAGCCCTGAAGACCTGCCAGAGGCGATGAATGATAGGGAGGAGTGGCAAGAGAGGGTCAGGGATATCCGTGCTAGCGGCACGACATGATGATGATGATGATGATGATGATGTCTGCAGTCATGGGTTGTATTGCATCAGCGTATAATGAATTTTTTCTTTTTCTTTTTTTGTTAGAAAATTGTAGTTTATATTTCGTTCTCATTGGTAAACAGGTATATTTTATGGAAATATTTAGTTTGTAGCTATTCCTGAAGAATATTTTTGGGTGCTTTTCAGTCAAAACTCCTGGATTTGGTTTCGTTTCGTTTTATGGCGATTCAACTGTTGTATACGCTCATGCATGATTTACGAAATTCAATGAACGAACTAAACACCTCTTTATAAAACTATATCTCTCATTTTATTCTAGAAAGGGGGCCCACAGTTTATTGTTTGTTTGAGAAATAGATGGAAAGACATATACTTTGAGAGGGGACTTCTTCTTGTCCCATATCTTCTTCCGGGAACCAGGGAGTGTCAACGCTTGCATCCCCTTGCAAGCCGTGTCATCAGAGAGGTCCGAGACGCCTTAGATCGGCTGCGTGTCCCTGGCTCGAATCCTGATTCTCTGCTATATGTAAATCTGACCGCGTGGTTCTCATTACATGGTCTCCTTCCGGATACACACTTGCTGGACCCAACTTCCCTGACACTCTGCCCTGTTTACTAATCACAACGTGACAGCTTGTCAAAGCACAAGGGGTCACTAGGAACGAACCGAAAATCCATGTCATAGGATATATAACACAACCATTGTAGGTTATTTAATGCCAGATCCATTGTTATACTCATAAACAGTTTTATTTCAAAAAATGCAGTTTAGCTGAAGTACACTTTAAATGTCAAAACTGTTCTATTTCAAACAATTCAGTTTAGCATAAGTACATGTTTCATTTACACACAGTTAAGAGTAAAAACAGCATAAGTACATTGTTTAGTTCTATTTAACCCATAGACAAAACCCTATCAGATTCGACCACTGCGGGGCAGAGTGGACCTTGGAGCGATGGCAATAAAAGGGTACTCCATTTTCCTAATACTCCAGTATTACTGAAGTCTGACCATCAGATTGCTTAATATTTTATCCAGGGTACTCGTTGGGGAGTCTTATCCTTCTGAAGAGATGCAGTCGGAGTATTTTGATGCCCCAGTCGATTGGGCCAAAAACTCAGAGATGACCATACCTCGTGTCCTAAAACTTTATTTACTATTCAACATATATATATATATATATATATATATATATATATATATATATATATATATATATATATGTCCATGAGCCTTCGGGGAAGATAGCCACTTGCTCGTCCAGCTACCATCTCTGCTCTCCTCCTAGCAACCCATGCATTTCATTGAATAGAAAGAGTCCATAAGTCTGACAAAAGGATGGTCACGAGAGTGAACATTGGCATCCTTAATGACACTAGCTCATGGATTTGAATTTAGGATTGTCCTTCTAGACTTTTCTTCTGTGCCGGGAAACATCGCATCATTCTCACTTTTTTTTCAATCAATTTTATCCAGCTAACTAAGAATAAGAAAGCGATAATAAATGATGTTCATAAGAGTCAAAGTAAAGTCTCTTGTAAATTCTATTGACATCTGTCCACATTTGAGAAGTGTAGCAACGCTCATTGTTGCGAAAATTAAGTGTCATTGGTTCTCTGCCGGTAAGAAATTTGATTTTGTCTATAGAAAACTGCTGGCAGATTTAGTGTATCAGCAACAAGGTACATCTCTGACAAGACAATTGTAAATTAACGAAGAGAGATTTGGGAACTAGAGTCTCATCGTTCAACAACATATTATAATCTTGAAGATGTCCGCTGTTGAATGGTAAACACGTCTCTTATAGAGGCATCCCCGTAGTGTAATGGTTAAAGCGCTTGACTGCGAAATCGTAGTAAGCGAATTCGAATTCCTGTCGCGCTATTACGTTCACTTTCAAACAAATACTCTTGGAAAAGGTACAAACCCCCTTTTTTCCCATCTATGGGTTAAATAGTACAACTACTGTTCTTCTAAAAGGGTAGATTTGGCATTAAATAACACAAGAAGGCTGGTATGCCATTAAATAACAAACAAACAACCGTCTCTTATGACACTGACCCAAATGTGTCGATATTAACAGTCGGTAACTGGATTCCCTACGAGCAGCACCCTCATATCTATCTATCTATCTACGTGGTGGATTCAATATGTTTCCAGACTTTTTTTGTACAGGCATTTATAATTGTCAAAAAGTTATATATATATATATATATATATATATATATATAGTAGTCAAAAAGTTATATATATATATATATATATATATATATATATATATATATATATATATATATATAGTGCATTTAATAAGTTTTCAGACTTTTTTGTACAAGCATTTAAAATTGTCATAGACTCTTGAAAATTCAGTATCTTATTGCTATACATATTATGAGATGACTGACCAATTGTTATGATTTCAGGTTCAAATGAACAGCCAGAGCAGCAATCGGAATACACCCTTCTAAAACCAGATTGTCACCAGCTGGTGAATTTCAAAAATGCAATCTGGACGTGAGGACACTTTAGAAGAACGAAATGCAATAGAATTGTGTTTTAAACTTGGAAAAAATGCCACGGAAATGTATGGAATGCTTCAGACTGCTTTTGGAGCATCATGCATGAATCGAGCATCAGTTTTTTTAGTGGCATAAGAGATTCAAGGAAGGCAGGGAGTCTGTGAGGGATGAGGAGAGGTGTGGGAGGAATAAGGAAGTCAATACACCAGAATTGATTGGCCAAAGAGTTAGGGTAAGGGTTACTATGTTGAGGTCTTAAGGGAGTTCAGGAAGAGATTCCTTGGGAAGACCCAGCACTCTTCAAATCGGGTCAGTGGCATTTCCAGCAGGACAATGCACCAGTCCACAACTCCATCCTTGTCACAAACTATTTGACCAATGGGCATCAAGACAGTTCCTCACCCTCCCTATAGTCCAGACCTTGCTTCCTGTGACTTTTGGTTATTCCCTGAGCTCACAGGCTGTCGTTATGAGACCATTGAGTTGATGAAAGAAGCTGTGACGAAGGTCATTGACACTCTCTCACAAGAGGAGTTCCATGGGGCCTTGCTGAAGTTGTTGGAACGGTACAACAAGTGCATTGCCGCCGAAGGAGATTACTTCGAAGGGAACTAGAGTTTCATGTGTTTACTATCAATAAAAGTGCCCATACGAAAAAAGTCTGGAAACTTATTTAATGATCCTCGTATCTATCAATCAACGCCCTGTCGGCAGGTTTAAGAATGCGCCGACTGTATCTTCTTCACAGTGATAAGAACTCTAAAAAATAGTTTTCTCATTCACATAGTAGAAGTCATCATCATCATAATCATATTGTGCAGTTTGCACGGATTTCCCTGACTCTTTCTTGCTATTCCTCTCTATCATCCATCGCTTCCGGCAGGTCTTTTAGACAACATCTCGTGTCCGCACAGAGCTGTTGTAGATAAATTCTAGTTGGTCGTCTAACACTTACAAGTCCGTGTGAAGGGGTCAAAAATTATTGTTAGTTGCCTTGAACAGTCATTCCAAGATTGCTTATAAATTGATGCAGTTTTACCGATCAAATGTGAAAAAAGAATGATATTTATATGATAGTCATTCAACAAATAAGGTGAATTTTGTAATAAAATGATTCACATTTCACTTAGGAAAAAATTTATTCACTTTTCAATATAACCTTTATTCTTTGAAAGACTTTTTTCCATTAGAAAACAAACTTTTGTATTCCTTAAGCATAAAAATATTTAGATTGCGTTTATAGTCATTTGCTTACTGTGTTCTTCACTTCATCGATATGTGACTAACTAGCCGAACATTTACCGAGACTAAACGGTAAATCTGGGCATAGTTAGCTATTGGGTCATACACTTTAGTAGTTGTGATATCCTATTAAAACAGAACAGAGCTTAGGAAGGAGAATGGATGAGTACAGGAAGATGGGGTAATATTGATTAAACAAACGTCTTCATAACATTCTATAAAATATTTGTAACAAACATCACCTACTACGCACTGAGTTTGAAATATAACATCCTCAGCTCAATATATTCACTGAAGAATTGAAAAAAAAAAACACCCGCAAAAAACAACAGTAAAAACTTGATTGGATTACTTCTTTTATTGACTTTTCACTTAACATTTCTTCATTTCAATATTCAAGAAAAAAATTCCTCTTCCATCACGTATCGATATTTTCATCATTCGTTTTTTTTCATCTGTTTCCAATTATATTTTCTCCTCTGGTAAAACTTATATATATATATATATATATATATATATATATATATATATATATATATATATATATATATATGACACTTATTTTTAATAAAAATTTAGTTTATAATGACTCATAAGAAAATTATGAAACTGATTAAATTTTATATTTTATTTTGATGTATAAACCTTACCATATAATATATACAGAATACTTTGTTCATGTAAACTTGATATTTTCTTAGTGCTAATTTACAATACACCGCAAGCCCGATATTTTTTTATTTCAATGTGATTTCATAGTTCACCGTAGTTCCCTAATTTTGTGCTTCATGAGAAAACATAAAAGGATTATGATCAGAGATCAAATACAGCAACTTGGAATAAGCATCGAAATTAATAAAGTCTTCTGAATTTTTAGAGCAAGTCCACTAAATATTCATTTTTTCGTTTATTAATTATGTTTCGTTTTATCAGTAGCAGTTCTTTTTATATGTTTACAAATACGCACGCAGTGATAGATTTATTTTTATTTTAACGGCGTATTAATATGTATGTAGTTATTTTCTCTCCAGAGTTATTTTCTGTTCATTTTACATATAAATTTACATTGTATTATGTAATTGTTTCTAAAGAGATTTTGTACATGGACATATATCAAGTATTCTTAGCTAATACTAATGATTATATGGTTTAAAGTTTGTTTTGATTTCTATTATATTAACATTCGCCACGGGGACTCCCACTATGTTTTCAAGTAATTGTTTCTATTTGATAATAAGCATTTGCTTGTATACAGTTATATTATTTGAAGTTATTTATAACATTGGCATTCGTTAAAAATGCTTTTTGTTCAAAGGTCAAAGGTTTATCAAGAGATGCATGATCGACATTTTATGCTGAATTAAATAATATCATTCATTGTGTTTGATCAGATCTGATTTTTAAAATGTGCTTCAAGACTTCATATGTTGCACAAAATAAAAACCCTTATTCAAAAGCCTGTGAACTCAACTTGTCACAGTTGGTCGTGGGTGCCTTATGTATAATATAGCATATAATGTTGTATTTTCCTAACTACAGGGTACCACCCTACTCGCTAACACCCACGTACCTTGAGGGGGTAGAGCTTATCCCTCAATTTAAAAAGATTTTAATATAGTGTGTCAACTGTCAACGACGAGCTGAGTGCTAATTCATTTTTTTCTCGTTTCAGCTTGACATCTTTATTCCTGTCAGACTGAATCGCAATTGTAAGAATAATTCTGACATTGTCTGTTATATCAGTAGTAATGTAGTTCTTCCAAACCGTCTTGCAAAACTCACTAACTTTGTGAACAAGACATATCGCGATTTGTTTGAAGTCAAAATAAGGGATCAAAATAAACCCACTTGTGCTGTAAAACGCGTGTGGAGAACTTGAGGGATTGAAGGAATGGTAAAAGGAAGATTATGCCATTTGCCATTACAATGGTCTGGAGGGAAGGTAAAGATCATAGACTGATTTCTTCAGCCTTGGTGAGGCAACTAGTCTAGAAAGAAAACTTTGAATTCAAACCTGTTAAACCCTGCTTAAAAATTGACTTTGTCTCATATCCTGCCCGAGCGGAGGGGTTGGTAAATAGGATTATCCAAGTCTGCGGAACCATATCATTGGCCTTTTTGCAGTTAATTCATGCCATGGCTACATTTTTCTTCCTCATTTTGGCCTCCTGGAGGATGTATACTTGTTCACCCGTTCCTCTTATTCCACTTCGGCATCCTTTCCGTTCTTCCAGAATTATTATTATTATAATTATTATTATTTGTTTGTTTATAATGTGTCCTTTGGCATCTCCCCTTTAACCATTTTCTCACATCAACCTTTTTTTTTAAATAAGAAGAATATTTTCACAGAACATTTTTCTCTATTAATACTATATCCATCAACTCAGAAAAACCTGTAACGTAATCAATGTGACAATTCCTAAAAATACTCATTAATTTTTTTTTTTTTTCCTTATTTTTATTTCTGAAATCATCCAATTTAATCTAATATTTTTTTACATTATTGCTTTTTATTTATCTGATTTGGCATTTTTTTTTCGAAAAATATATTACCAGATTAGCAAAAAGATTCAATTGGTTAGTAGACTTAGTTTTTGAAATCTGACTTGAGAGTAAATTTCAATTTCAAAGAGGAATAGAACAAAATGCCGACTACCCATTTTAATTATTCTGAAAGTTTCAATGTGATCACCTCTCATTCTCCTTTCAGGCAAAGTAGTTAATCCTAATTTCTTTAAGTTCTCTCTGTAACTGTAATCTTTTATTCCTTTTATTATTCTTGTCACTCTTCTTTGTATCCCCTCCAATATCACTATTACACACCAATGTTCATATCTAGATATTGGAACCTAGGCCTGAGCACACTATTCAATATGAGATTTGATTTAGGTTTTATATATATATATATATATATATATATATATATATATATATATATATTGAGGGAACGACATTTTTCTCCTTTAAAATAATATTTCTAACTATCTATTGAATCATTCCATTTGCTCTTTATTGTAGAGTAGCTTGCACCCCTTCAGCACTCTACCAGATGGCTTCGCTTATAGCCTTAAATAGCCTATGATTAAGGACATCAACAGTTGATTAATGAGTTCATATTCAGCTGATTAATATTCGGATTGATTTTACTTCGTTTGGTTATACAGCTTTTGAACTCTCCTCTTTTCCTTGGAAGGTATCTTGTTAATTGTTTATATTGTTCTGTTTTTTAGTGGTGTATGCAGTTGTTAGCACAGGATACTGATTCTGAATAAATACATTAAGTACTCATTCTTCTCTGCGTATCATATCACCTCGACGATACTCCACCTCTCGATACAATAGACAGAATATGAATGTCAGCTTTAAATATATCACCAAAACTAACTCCTTGACAGCATTCCTCATTTACCGTAATTAGTAGTAACTATTTCTATCTGTATTCTGTTGCCTGTATCAGCTACTGCTAGATATCTTCTTTAGTTGGGTTTCTTTGTTTAATGGGACACCAAACTTTATGGTTTACTTAACGACATATCCATCACTGTAAAAGAACAGCAGTGGTACTATCTAACTCATATCTGAGAGAATAAGAAGGTTCATGGCTTTCCTAAGGTTTTTAATCTGAGAGCGACTAGAGATCGAACTCGCTTACAACGGTGTCGGAGTTCAGCATGTTAGCCTGTGTCCATCGAAGAATGCCAAAAACCCGAGCGTATGTAAAAATATCTGAATGAAGTGAGGTTTATTATTCTAGGTGCCGCTGTTCTGCTTTCATTCCAGCTACCCAACTGAATTTGTGACATTACCATCTTTGTATAAGTGTTTATTTTCTTGCTACACAATTTCGTGTAAACAGCAGCCTTTTTATCATCTTGACGTGCCATTTATGTATTTTTGGTGTGTTTCCATTTTATTTTTTATTCTGGTAATAAATTTGTTGATACAAAGAAGTCTCTATGGTTCTTTTTTTAAGAATAACGGTTATCTCGTTGTATATCTTTATGGGAAATCTGAGAACCGTATTCTCCTGGGAAATGCAATATGAACAAGTATAATTTACACAGGTAAACTTGTCGCTTATGAAGTTTATGAAGAATAAATATAATTTTTTTTATCAAGCATTTATAAAATTGTTAGTTATCATCATGAAGTAACTCTTTTCGATGTCAAATATTATGTAATATAATAATATATATGATATAAGACGCTCGTAGTATAATAGATAGCGTCGCAGGGAATGGACCCGGCGACCGAAGTTCAAATTTTGGACGAGTTTGTTCGTATTTCATATAAAGCTAATTTCCCTTGTGCAATGTATGAAACCAGTTATTCTCGCTCTCACTATGGGTAAATAGAAGAACGGACAGTCGAGGAAGAAAAGATCTAAATTCGAACCTTTAAACTTCGCTTAAAAATGTCATTTTATCACGTCCTACTTGTTCTGAGGGGTTGGTAAATATACATATTATATATTATAATAATACATGCTATATATTTGCATATCATATATTATAATAATATATACTATAATAATACGTACTATATATTTACGTGTGTAAACATATAACTGATGTTTAATTGAATTGTTAGTGTTAAATAGCAATATGTGAAAACATTTGATGAGAGCAAACAAATAGTAAATAAAATTATTAGATAGAAATAAGTGAAACCATTTAACTGTGTGCAAAAAAAAGCGAATTCAGGCTCGTTTGATAATGTTATCTACAAAATCATATATTTAATATATTTGTATAAAGTGGATTTGGCATTAAATGAAATACAATGGTTGATATGACATAAAACTATACCAAACTAAATCTATCTATCTATAACAGTGTAAGGTTGTCACTATCTCACTTGGTGCTTTTGTAGCAGAACAAATGCGGTATACTTTGGAGAGTGGTCAGTATCTGTGATAGAGCTATTATATAATAATAATACTAAATAAATATATTTCAGATTTTATATATATATTTAATAGCATGGATGGTTAGATGCGACCAAAGGTTTCATGCTATCTTATTACGACAATCATCGGGCAGAGAAAGAAAGATATTTGAGAAATCGAAAATATCGAAAAATATAGTCAGGCGAATATTTACATTGAGATGAGAATGACTCTGTGTGTGTGTGTGTGTGTGTGTGTGTGTGTGTGTGTGTGTGTGTGTGTGTGTGTGTGTGTGTGATAATACATGCGTCACGCAGTAGGTTGAGTTTTTCTCCGGGATATAATTGTAGCGATGTGTAGCAAGGTTCTCAGTAGACAAGATTTGACCGAACATTTTTTTTTTATGTATTTGTATGAAGAAAATAAGGTTTTCATTTGTAAGCATAATAGACGAAAAAGTATGATAGGTCTGAAAGGTAAGATATATTATGGTGTATTATGCAATATTAGTAATTTATGTTATTTTGTATAAGATTCCAATAATAAATTTTATTAGATGTTTACGTTGCGTTAATGTTATATTGCGTATATATTATTGTAATCTACAAAATTGTACGTACTTAAGGGATATAATGTATTAAGACGATGCAATAAGTTTTTGTATTATCTATGTCGTGTTAATGTTTTTTTATGAATGTATTCGTGTGTTTGTGTGTGTGTGTATGTGTACATGGTGACGATTTTAACTCAAGAACGAATTATCATTTTTGCATAACGAAAGAAAAAAACTTTTCTTTTGTAATCATAATCGGCGAAAATCTATGGTCAGTCTAAAACGTAAGAATGAGTGAGTTAAGAATGTATAATGAAGTATTATTCAATATTAGTATTTTATGTTGGTATTGGTTTTATGTTGGATTGCGATAATAATTTTTTATTAGCTGTCTATTTCGTGTTAATGTTATATTTCGTATATGTTATTATAATCTATGGCCGTTGGTACGTAAGAAATATGGTGAATACATTGTTTTAAGGCGTTGCAATAATTGTCTGCATTGGCTATGTCGTTGTTTGGTTTGGTTTCTTTGTTTTAATGGCATATCAACATTTGAAGGCTATTTAATGCCCAAGCAATTCTCCTAGAAGAACAGTAATGATACTATTTAACCCATAGCTGGTAGGATAAAGGGGTTCATACCTTTTCTAAGGGTATTTGCCCGAAAGTTAACGTAAGAGCGCGACTGGAATACGAACTCGCTTACTACGATTCCGCAGTCCATTGCTTTAACCATCACACCACAAGGACACCCCTATGTTGTTGTGATGATTTTAATTGAAGCGCAAATTATCATTATCATTGCATTATTAAAAAAAACAATTTTTTAAATTGACTTATAGGTATGATCGACAAAAATATATGCAGGGTCTGGGACGTAAGGATAAAAGGTGAGGAAACAATATCATGGGTTATGTAAATAAAGTAAAGTTGACGACCGTAGTCGTGGGTGACCCGAAGGCTCCCTTTTCGATAGCTACTATACCAAGGTGTAAGAGAGGTCGCTAATCCTTTCCCTGGATTGCTTCACTTTATCCTTAATCCTTACCTTATAATGCTGAGTGTTAAGCAAAGTAGCATCTACTACCATTTTTTGAGTCTTTAGTATGACTCGTTCTGGGATTGAACCATTTTAAAATGCATGAAATATCTTATTTGCTGTATATTATCTGTGCTTTAAATGCAAAAAGACTATTACTGTAATTCCAAGTTGTGATTGAACCATGAAAAAGGAGGTAAAGGATACTAATATTTTTTGGAATTTATAACAGTTTGAAAACTAAAGTTGGTGTAAGAATAGAATGCCTCTAAGGATACAATGAACCATAAATAAGGACTCTAATGAATTAAAAAAAGTACCTGAACTTTTGCTAAGTTAAAACTTAATTCAGGCTTGTCCAGTCGGCTGGGTCTGTAGAATACACCGACTGCTTCTCTGCAGAGGGGTAAGACTCCCCTCCCCAACAAGTGTCCTGGATATGACACTAAACAATCTGATGGTGAGGTTCCAACAGTGCTGGAGCTTTGGGGAATGCGGAGTACCCCTTCATTGCCATTGCTCCTAGGTCCACTCAGACCCGGAGTGGTAGCACCTGATAAGGGTCCTATCAATGGGTTAGATAGAACTAACAGTATACTTATGCTAAACTGAATTCTTTGAGTAAACTGAATAGCTTGAAATAAAAAAAAAACTTTGACAATTAAACCGCACTTACATTTAAACTGCGTGCTTATGCTTAACTGAATTATATGAAATAGAACTGTTTTCGACATTAAAACTGTATTTAGACTTAACTGAAATGTTACATATAACTGCTTGAATAGTTTGAAATAGAAATTTTTTTGACAATTAAACTATGTATTTATGCTAAACTGAATAGTTTTAAATAGAACAGATTATTTACATAAAATTGAATTTGGCGTTAAATAACCTACAAAGGTTGATATGCCATAAAACCCAAAAACCAAATTAATTCAGGCAGGAAGGGGAAGGATTTTTTGAAAGCCATAGAAAGCAGCATGGTGGGCGTAAAGGCGGACAAACCCAAAGACGGGTCCACGCCATGCCTAACCAGGTGCTGGGCGTACGAATCCCACGGGCCAACGGCCAGGATCAAATAGTTCGATCGGGGAACTACTGCTGCTCATCTATTAGGATAGCTTCTATTGATGAGAACAAAAACACGAGTATCGGAAGATCACCATGACTCATACTCAAACCACTTCTCCAAACCGCATCGCTTTTTGTGCTGGTAAAAAAGGGGCACGGGTAAAAAAAAAGGGGGGGGCGCGTCCAGCTGAGGTTGAAACCAGGCCCCGATGTTCGAAAAATCAGCTACAGAGCACAAACTAAAACAAAAATTACTAAAATTCAAAAACACAATATAAACAGCGACATTCAACGTTAGAACTTCAAATAGAATAGGCCAACTACCGGAGCTGACAGCTTCTGCGATAGATCATGATATAGACATAATATGCATATAAGAACAATAAGAACACAGATACATTTATAGCGAATATATAAAATACAACGATACCGGCAATGGATGGACGTTTGTCTCGGCATCTACAGGGAAAAACTCTGTCAACGCGATGATAAGAGGTATAGGTATGCTTATCGGACCACAGGCCCTAAAATCACTAAATAGCATCGAGAAAAAAACATTTAATGGCAGCCCAAGCAAAACAATCATCTCTTGCTACAGCCCTGCCAATGTTAGTGAAGATACGGACCTCATCGCCTTTATAAAGACCTATCCTCATTTTTTGTAGCATCCCGAAACAAAACGTTCTCGTCATCGGTGGAGAATGAATACCCAAATTGGTAAAAACGAAAACAACAAATTATACTTATACAACTCGTCAAACAGAAATGGGGAACATCAAACAGATTTCACGCTAGAAAATAGATTAACATGCCTTAAAACTTAATTTCAGAAAAGAAAGGAAAAACTATGTACTTACACCTACGCAAATGATACTAAAGCACAGATAGATTACATCTTTATAAAAAAAGAAATGGAATAATAGCACATTGAATTGCGATGCATATTCCTCTTTTGAGGGTGTGTCCTCCGCTTACCGAATTGTCACGGCAAAGATACGACTGAGACTACGAAGGAAAGCGGCCCGTACAACAACAACTTTACTCTATGACTGGTCCCTGCTTAACAACAGGGATATTAGAGATAAATATACGTTAACACAAAGAAACAAATTCTATACACTTCAGGAGTTATCAGAAACACCTACTTCGAATAACGAACATGAGAACTTCGTCATCGCCCACTTAGAAGTGGCAGCAGAATGCATACCAACTAAACAAAGAGCTAAACCAAGAGTCCCATGGAGAACATTATCGGTTATAAAAAAAGGGAACAGACGTAAAAACCGCTTCCCAATGCAATAAAAGGAACCCAAGCAATATCAATTCTCAGACATTTAAGACGGCACAAAATTAATTAACTATCGTATACCAAAAAGAACAAACAGAATACATACAAAATCAGATCAATAAGATTAGAGACTCAATTGAAGAAGACAATCTAGGATAGCTTGGTAGATGGTAAAGGAAGTGAGCAGAAGGAAGAGTACAGCGAAAGCTAAACTGAAAGCAACTACCTAAGAAGAATGAATACACCCGTGGAAACAACATTTTGAGAATTTACTCGGAAAACCTCCGAAAGTTACGCATGAACCAATCACAAAAATTATTAGTTATCAACTAGATATCAAACTAGAACAGTTTACGCAAGATCTCGACTCAATACTAAGAAAAACTAAAAATAGGAAAACAGCAGGGCTTGATGAAATACCCCCAGAAGTATGGAAGACCAGAGAATTAGACGTCATTGTAATGCCGTATATAACCAAAACACAATAGACAGATGAACAAAGGGATGTATCCTCCCTTTCCCGAAGAAGAGTGACCTGGGAATAGCCAAGAACTACCGAGGTATTACCCTTACATCCACAGCGGCCAAGATCTCGAGTGCACTACTACGCAACCGTAGAGAACCCAAAATTGAGAAGAACCAAAATGGCTTTCGGAGAAATCGATCCATGAAATCGCAAATTTTGACTATCCGTCTAATTCTAGGTGTACGCGCAGAAAACCTTGAGGCAACAATATTATTTGTCGACTTCTCCAAGGCTTTTGACTTCATAGACAGAGAGATGATGGAGCAAATACTTCTCGCCTGCGGACTCCTCAAAGAAACCGTCACTGCCATAATGATGCTATATAAAAACACGAAAGTAAAAGTCTGCTCCCCGGATGGAGACAGACGATTTCGACACTGTAGCTGGGAGACACATTTTAAAAAAAGGAGACACATCTTTAACAAAAAAAGAAAATATTTTTAGAAAGTCTTTTTAAAAGTGAAGTTTGTTTAAAAGAGTCAAACAGAAAATTTCCGGATTTATATCTTATTCATAATCCATTGGATGATTATATTCAGTTAGCATAATAAATTCCTTTTTTTATGTTGAATTATAATTATTTAAACCTCTAACATAATATAGAATTGTCACGTGATAGCTCACGGAGACGAAGAGGTAAGACTGATACTATTCTCCCGTGGTGAATCAGCACTATCTAGCTGTCAAAAAGTGACCGTTAAGAGAGAATGTGGGTCACGCAGGGGAGACCAGGTGTTCGCACTTAGTGACCTCAGGTCGCCGGACATCGGAAGGGGAAAGAGAGAGAAGCCAAATGATTGGCTGGGACCCCAAAACGGAAGTGGGGCTCCCATCCCCTCAGCGGAAGTAAATAGTAAGAAGTCAGTTTTTGAGCAGGGTTCATAGCGGGCAGACGAACCATAGCCATTTTACTCCGGGCTGAAGACAAAAAGATTAACTGGGACATGAGAGACACGAGTCCCCCAAGCCAGTATTAAAAACAGAACAAAGTCTAGTAGCCCGTGAAAGAAGAAAATTCTCCAGTGGAACCCCGTCGAAAATTAGATAAGTAACTTTGGGGACATTTTTCCTTTATACCCAAATTTCGTTTACCACTCTCTCTCTCTCTCTCTCAATTTGAAGAAGGACAAAAGTCAGATAAGACGTTTATATTCGTGGACTATCCAATTATATGTTTTTGACACTCTGAACGTGTATATATAAGTAGTAAAGGAATTTATGTATTGTCATTTTACCATGTGGTCTATGTTGTTACTTCATGCTTTCTTTGCAGCTTCTATTCGCCTTATGTTATCTTGCTTAGAATTGTCCTATTAATTCCTAAAGTATCACTCGGGAAACCGGAGTTGCCGACTACTACAATATTAATATTATTACGACTAAGACCAATAGGCCCGTATTCTTCTGTTATCTAAGGGAAAGAAGTTTAGCGGCCTGGTGGGTGTGTGATAGTGTGAAATTTGGAACCCCTTTGCCAGCGGTGGTCAGTCTGGCCCTAAATTATTCCCTCACGTAATATGCCAGTTCTTATGTGCCTGAGAGAAGAACTCTGAACAGGACTTATTCTGTAGGGGATCAAGTGCCAACCTGCCCCGTCTTCACACGTGCGAAAATAAAGTCCCGTTTTGGGATTATAGTCGATTTGCCGTCACAGAATATATATCTTGGTCTAACATTGAAAACTCCATAAAATCTTGTATTCCATCTGAAGATAGTCCTGTAAAAATACTGCTGAAATAAATTCATGATGGAGATCATCTATTAAGTTTTACCAAATGTATATATAGATATATATATAAAGAAAAATTGATAACAAGGTAATCCAAGTAGAAGGAGAGATTTATTGAGAAGCAAAGTCGACACTGTAGCGTTTCGGTTCTAATTAATCATCCTCAAGAATATGAGGGATGATATGAGTGATTTTAAATCAACGATGGATGTTTAACATCATTAATATCATCCCTCATAGCCCTGATGATGGTTCATTAGAACCGAAACGCTATAGTCTCGACTTTGCTTCTTAGTAAATCTCTCCTTCTACTTGGATTACCTTGTCATTAATCTTTCTTTATATATTGTCCCATTACGCTCTATTATTTACTTATATATATATATATATATATATTGGTTAAAATACGAGAAAATTTGAAATTGTATTTCATAATAAATTGATTTAGCTTTTTCAAGCTCATCAGATGGATTTGAAATCCCATTTGAAATCCATCTGATGAGCTTGAAAAAGTGAAATAAATTTATTATGAAATACAATTTCTAATTTTCTTATAGTTTAAACAAATATATATATATATTGTTCTGCCGGTATATTTTGTATTATATAACCGTTCGCTCATTCTTTGGATATTCACAGTTCTTGTTTAATTGATATATATATATATATATATATATATATATATATATGTGTGTGTGTGCGTGTGTATTATATATAGTAAAGTACTGTGGAATGCCCTGTTTTTCATTGGCTGTTACTGAATGACAGATGTCTATAAGAACGGCCAAAGTCCGGCCTTATTTTATTTATTAATTTATTTATTTTTTGCTTTGGTAGAGGCACGAGCGTAGCACGTCGCGATCAAGGAGGCGGCTTGGCTCTTCCAGAGTCATGCCGGGGTTTCTGTCGGAGCCGATATGATGCATATAACCCGAAATCGGCGATGAAGACAGTGCATCACTGAAGACCTACCTTGATGCATCTAGGATGTATGTTTGGGTGTCCTCGTGGTGTAATGGTTAAAGCGATGAACTGCGGAATCGTAGTACGCGAGTTCGTACTCCAGTCGCGCTATTATGTTCACTTTCGGGCAAATACCCTTGGGAAAGGTATGAACCCCCTTATTCTCCCTCCAGCTATGGGTAAATAGTAGGACGGACTAGGTTCTTCAGCCTTGTTGAGGCAACTAGTCTAGGAGAAGGAAAACTCTGAATTCAAACCTGTTAAACTCCGCTTAAAAATTGACCTTGTGTCATATCCTGCCCGAGCGGAGGGGTTGGTAAATAGTATCTAGGATGTATGTTTGAAATGTATATGACAGTATTTGGAGTTGACTTTTTTATTTACCATTTCCTGTTCGCGAGTGAGATATCACAACCGTCGATGAAGGTTGTTTAGAAATTGTCTGAATCTCTAATGTAATGGTTTATAAAAACATAACTCCAAATAATTGTTTGTCATCTTCCATAAGAAGGTTCCAGTTGCACAGCAGAGTTATTTTACATAGGTCAACACATACTAAACGAGAGCAAGACCAGACGGAAAAAAAACTAGCTATGGCCATGAGTGACTACAAAAAGCATATGATATGGTTCCACAAAGCTGGATAATAAACTGCCTCAAAATGTACAAAATATCACATGAAGTCATAAACTTTATCGAGAAAACCATGCAAACCTGGAGAGTGGAATTGACAACAGGAGGAAGAAGCTAAGCTGAAGCAAAGATCCAAAGAGGTATATTTCAAGGAGATGAACTATCACCGTTACTATTCATAATTGCCATGATGCCACTTAACCACATGCTCAGAAAATGCACGGCTGGATACAAACTTAGTAGGTCGCGAGAAAATATCAATCATCTAATAGACATGTATGGCATCAAACTATTTGCAAAAAACGAAAAAGAACTGGAAACTCTAATACACGCCGTTTGATTATAGTCAGGACATAGGAATGGAATTTCGTATAGAAAAATGTGTTATGCTCGTAATGAAAAGAGGCAAACGACATCTGAGAGACGAGACGGAACTACCAAATCAAGAAAAGATTAGAACGCTCGGAGAAAAGGAAACCTACAAGTATTTGGGCATCTTGGAGGCTGACATCACCAAACAAGTGGAGGTAAAAGACAATTAGAAAGAATATCTCAGAAGAACTAGAAAACTACTAGAGAAAAAACTAACAGAAACCTTATCAAAGGAATAAATACCTGGGTTGTACCCTTGTTAGATATTCGGGACCCTTTGTGAAAGGGACCAGAGAAGAACTTAAGCAAATGGACCAAAGAACACGGAAACTAATGACCATGCATAAGGCACGCATCCCAGTGAGGACATTGATAGACTATATATATCAAGAAAGGGGGTTGGAAAAAGACTTGCCAGCATTGAAGACAGTTTTGACGCATCGATACAACAACTCGAGGACTACATAAAAAAACACGAAGGAGGACTGATTGCAGCCATCAAAAACGATACTGACAATACGGTGACCAATAGAATGACAATAACTTGAAAACAAAAATTGGAAGAAAAACAATTCTATGGGCGTTTTAAACAACTAATAAAAGAGATCTCGCCCGAGAAAACCTGGACGTGGCTAAGAAAAGGAAACCTTAAGAGAGAAACAGAATCTCTCCTGATAGCAGCACAAAACAACGCCATAAGAACCAATCAAATCAAAGCGAGAATAGATAAGACGCAACAAAATAGCAAATATAGGTTATGTTATTAATCAAATAATAAGCGAATTGGCACAGGAGTATAAGACTAGACACGACTGGATGGGCAAGGTGATCCACTGGTAGATATGCCAGAAATTTAAATTTGACCATACGAACAAATGGTATATGCACAACCCAGCAGCTGTCCTGGAGAATGACACACACAAACTCCTATGGGACGGTGACATACAAACGGATCACCTAATCTCACCCAGAAGACCAGACCTTTGTCTAATTCTTGTTAATATGATTTGTGTGTGTAGATCTTTGTGTTATTATGTCACTATGTAAGAGGGAAATTATATTTATGTGTTATAATGTAAGCGGTGCAGCTAAAATATTTTTCATCACCAAGCAAAAGCTGAAATGGAATAACGAATAAATATATGTGGACTATATTTTTCATTCTATTTAGAATGATTAAGCGGTGTTAAAATTAAACGCTAACTTGAAGGAACAGAATGTTAGATTTTCACTCAAAAGAAATAAACCCGACAGTTTTGAATAGATTAAAGATCGAAATTCGATTTTAAAAAGTTGATGATTTATCTATGATTCTAATTGAATTAAAATGTAAGAAGGGAAAAGATCAGTTGAATTATTTTGGGCTTTAATCCTTCAAATAGTTTAATGTCATATTTGGGACACAGGTTGTGGGGGGTCGTACTCCTCTGTAGGGGTGCAGTCGGTGTATTCTACAATTGATTTCCTATGCATATATATATAAGTTGTAAGTAAAAGTAAAGTTGACGAGCATCGTCGAGGGCTACCCAAACACTCAGCATTATAAGGTACGGATCAAGGGTAAAGTGGAGCAATCCAGGGAAAGGAGTAGCGCCCTCCCCTACACATTGGTGTAGTAAGCAATCGAAAAGGGAGCCTTCGGGCACCCTCGACTATGGTCGCCTACTTTACTTTTTTACTTATAGGGGACGGTGCTACTCCATTTCCTGGACTGCTCCACTTTACCCCTGATACGTACCTTATAATGCTGAGTGTTAAGCAAGGAGGTATCAAGTACCATTTTTGGAGTTTTTCTTATGACTCGACCAGGGATAGAACCCTGGTCTTCTGGACCATTGGCGAACACTCTGTTCCTTAGGCTAATGGCCCGGGCATATATATATATATATATATATATATATATATATAAGGTTTGGATAAAAAGAGGTGAAGAGAGAAAAAAGAGAGAGGGAAGGGGAGTATACGTACACAGCCGGGAGTGTTTTGTCGCTGAAGAAAGAACCACCATTTAATGCTACAATGATCGTAAAAGTAAGGATTTACGGATATTTACAACAATTCATTATGGAAGATTTGTGTAACGCAATCTATACGAATATATGTCATACAAAACTTAGCATATATATATATATATATATACAAAGAGAAAACCTTATAGAAAATTCTTCAGAAAAGCTATATTTTTCTAGATGAATACCCGTGTTTTTCGTTTCTTAAATAGGTATGTATATATTCATGTATGAGTATATTAGTTAATTAGAACTATATATGTTCCCGATTCCTTTTGCCATTTCCTTCTTTGCAAATTCTATGAAGAATTTAAAGCGTCTTCCTCAATTCAATTATACATATGAATTCCCCAGGCGTGTTGCTTTAACAGTGCCAGCATGCGTGATTCGTGAGTTTGTTTTTATTTGGGGGAGGGGTATTGTTTGTTTGTTTGTTTGTTTGTTTATTTGTTGTTGGGTTTTTTTTAATGATTTGTGCCTATCTCCTGCACGATGAAAAGTTCGAAAACGGACTCCTAACTCAATTGCTTTTCGCTGCATGTATTTTTTCTTTTCCCTTACATCTAAATACGGCCATATTGTCAGTATTGTTTTTGTTTTTTTTTAGTCATTTTAGTTTTTGTTTTTTTTATTTTTTGTGGGGTTTTTGCTTGGCGCTTTTGCCAATTATGGCAGCCATCTTTAAAGTGGATAAAAAAATACTGACGATACACCAGGAGCAAAAAATTTTAAAAAACTCGTCCAGTGAAACTAAATTTCTGTGATTAGTTTAAAAGCACACTTCATAATATCATTTGGAGACAGATATTTCTTTCTTTTTTTTTTTTAAGGAAACTGCTTTGAGAGTAGAGAAAATGTTCCCTCCTTTTACGACAAATTATTGAGATTTTATAAGCTAAAACGTGGAGAACAATGGGACGACTTTAAAATATTAGTCTAGGGTTGCTTTAACTCTTCAGAGATATAACGCAATACCTTGCTTCTTTTATTTCACTCGTCATATATTGCATTCACCCAAATTGGATATAATCGGTGACCATCATTTTTTCTCGTTATGAAAGACTAAAAAGCAAAATAATGATTAAGATACAACAGAAAAACTAAGATATCAATAATTTTAAAAGACTGATCTTCAACAAAAAGATTAAAGTACCACGCAAACATGACCCTTTAAACACTTCTTCTTAAATCATTCAAACCTGAGAATGTTATCAGAAATCTCTTTGAAGTGTGTTGGCTACTTCTCTTCTCAGAACAATTATATTTGAAATTCTCACCTGCTCTTATAAATATATATTTAAAAAAAAACCTTGATAACTAACAGAAGACTTACTACTTTTCTGATGTAGCTACATGCAACTTCTGTTCGGCTAAGAACAGAAGTGTTTTATTATATGTAAGAGCTTTGTTTCGTTAAACTATTGCATTAAGTATACACTTAATATCGAAATAATTTCTCTTATTATTAGACTATATCGTTTACTTAAAAATTAATTAAATGCTTTTATAATTTAGAATAAAATTGCTGAACACGTCGACTTAATGGAAATAATCAAGCGTACAAATTAACTTATTCTATTAGCGTATAATCTTTCAATGACTTTTTAAAAAGATTTCGAACACTGGAACTTAAGTGACATTTACCGTTCTTTTTTTAATAACATATCAACTTTCGTGGGTTATTTAAACAATAATCGATATCTGGATGAATAAGGTGGGCGGTTATACGTTTCACATTAGTCCAAAAGTGAAAGTAATAGTATTAGTCCAAAAGTGAAAGTAATAGTGCGACTTGATTTCGAACTCACCGACGATGAAGTGACAATCCGGTACATTAGCCACTACACTACGCAAACTGACCCCAGGCCTAAGTTTGGATTGGAATACTATTTATTAAATGCGAAAATAGTATAGATATTTACATGAAGACTATATAAGAGTATAGGTGTTTACATGAAGACTATATAGCATTATCGATGTTTACAGGAAGACTGTATAAAAGTATAGGTGCTAACATGAAGACTATATAACAGTATAGATGCTTAAATGAAGACTATATAACAGTAAAGATGTTTACATGAGGACTGTATAACATTATCAATGTTTACAGGAAGACTATATTACAGTATAGAAGTTTACAGGAAGACTATACGACATTATCGATGTTTACATGAAGACTATATAACATTATCGATGTTTACAAGAAGACCATATAACAGTATAGATGTTTACAGGAAGACTATATAACATTATCGATGTTTACAGGAAGACTGTATAACAGTATAGGTGCTAACATGAAGACTATATAACTGTATAGATATTTACATGAGGGCTATATAGCATTATCGATGTTGACAGGAAGACTATATAACAGTATAGATGTTTACATGAAGACTATATAACAATATAGATATTTACATGAAGACTATATAACATTATAGATGTTTACAGGAAGACTATATATCAGTATAGATGTTTCCAAGAAGACTATATAACATTATCGATGTTTACATGAAGACTATATAACAGTATAAATGTTTACATGAAGATTATATAACAGTATAAATGTTTGCATGAAGACTATATAATATTATAGATGTTTCTAAGAAGACTATATAACATTATCGATGTTTACTGGAAGACTATATAACAGTATAGATGTTTACAGGAAGACTGTATAACAGTATAGGTGCTAACATGAAGACTATATAACAGTATAGGTGTTTACATGAAGACTATATAACTGTATAGAGGTTTACAGGAAGATGGTTTTGATGGTGATATGAATACATAATAGAATCAATATATAGACAGAAAATATATATTCATGAGGTCATGAAAGTTCGACCAAAATATATATGCCCTAAAGCCACTTAGGAATCAGCGGTGACTTGGTTTTATACGATGTCTACCCTTGTGTTATTTTCTGTCGACGTCATTTTAACATTTATGCTCTTCAATTATATTCGATACAAAAAATATCTTTAAAATGTTTAACTATACTTAGCTCAAATATGTTTATTTTAGCCGTTGATGATCCTTCAACAAATACAACTATATCTGGTCAGAATGTGAGTAATACCAACGAAATGGTGACACGATATTCCCGTTTTGGCCCAAACTGTAGAAATCATGTGTTGGCTCCACAAGGGAAAAAATCAATAGTTTTGAAAAATGGATTGTCAATAAAACCAGTAAAATTCTGAGAAAAAAAACTTAAACTTAAAACACTTCTTCAGCCACTAAAACCCGAGAATGTTAACAAAAATCTGTTTGAATTGTATCAGTTAATTCACTTCAAGAAACAATTACATTTGAAATTCTCACCTGCTGTTGAGCAAATATAACCACCAACTGCAGACTAAAGATATATTGCTTCTCTGGTGTAACTCTTCAGTTAAGAACCCAAATGCTTATTAAACAGGGTGTGACAGAAACACCTCTCACATTTTAAACTGTCACCAGTATCTTTCTTTTTTGAATGGCATATCAAATTCCATGTGTTATTGAATGCCAGTCATCCTTATAGAAGAACAGTAGTGGTCCTATTCAACCCACAACTGGGGAAAGAGGATTTCATGCCTTCTCAATGATATAAGTCTGAAAATAAACATAATAACGCAACTAGAATTCAAACTCGCTTACTATGATACGGCAGTCCGGCATTTTGCTCCCTGCGCAGAGGGGCCCAGCCACTGTCACCTGCGTGTTGCAAGTGAATTTAGACAATCAGTAATTACGACACAGAGTTTGTTTGTTGTTTGTTGTTGTTTTTTTTTTGTTTTGTTTTGTTTTTGTTTTTTTGTTTTTTCGTGCTCCACTTTACCCCTGATACGTACCTCACAATGCTGAGTGTTAAGCAAGGAGATATCAAGTACCATTTTCTGAGTCTTTGGTATGACTCGTTCTGCCGGGCCATTGGCGAACACTCTAACCACAAGGCCAATGAGCCACACCTAACAAAGGTAGATTAAATTGTTCAAATTAATAATTCTTTAACAGTCACCGGTGAGGGGTTTGCTTATCAAAATGAAACGAACAAGAAAATTCATTCATGGCTTAGAAAGCAATCAGCGGTGGGTATACAATGAACTAATTTAATAATGTAAAACAATGGTTGTGAAAGATGATGGAAATTATTTTGAAGACTAGTTTGTGTTAGATCTTTTAGAGTTTTTTTTTTTTTTGGAGTGGGGTATATGCTTCATGTGCTTCTTCTTTGAAATCAGTTGTGATTGAACAATAAACATTACTTTTTAATTTACGGTCTCATTGAGTGCCCTATTTATTTGGCCTTGTGCCAAATCTAAGCAAAACGCTTAGTAAATTACTACTTTTAAATTTACGGTCAAAGGACGTTGAAAATAAAAGTTCCTGCAAGATAAACGAAGTTAAGCAACAATAATCATTTTTAGTCTTTAAATGTGGTGGCCACTTGAGCAACAGTAACCAGTGGCATGTGTGTAATGTCTTAGCTTAGCATAGAAAATAAAAATATAACTTTTTTACCGTCTTTGTGTACACATAAACGTACATTTACATACGTATATATAAGATAAAATAAATTAATGTGAATTCAGCTCTGTGTGATTGCCTCATTAATATACATTTTATGTCTTTTTGTCAGATACATGAAAATCATGGCCATACGATTTTCATACGGAGAGGAGAAGACATTTATTTTTTTATTTTTTTTTTTTAGCCAGCTCTAATGACCAGTTCTGAGAACTTTTCTGATTAATGAAAAAAATGGTTTTAAGAACGATTTGTTTGTTCTTTCTTTCTTTCTTTCTTTCTCAATCTCTCTTTATATATATATATATATATATATATATATATATCAGGTGAAGGAGTAGCGCCCTCCCCTACTCTTCGGTGTAATAGCTATTGAAAAGTGAGCCTTAGGGTCACCCTCGACTAAGGTCGCCAACTTTACTTTACTTTTACTTCTATCTATCTATCTATCTATCTATCTATCTATCTGTGCGTGTGTGTGTGTGTGTGTGTGTGTGTGTGTGTGTGTGTGTGTGTGTGTGTGTGTGTGTGTGTGTGTGTGTGTGAAATGATTTTTTCATGTTTTATTTAACTTCATTTTTCGGATTTTCAGACTCATATAAAGGTTGATGAATACAAGTTCTATTCCATCTCTCTCTCTCTCTCTCTTTCTCTCTCTCTCGCTTTATATATATATATATATATATGTGTGTGTGTGTGTGTGTGTGTGTGTGTGTGTGTGTGTGTGTGTGTGTGTGTGTTCGCAAAGTAGAGATAGTGTGAATGTGAAATATATTTATTTTTTGTGAACTTCATTTTCTTTTTTTCAGACGCAAATAATACTCTTTGTTCTAAGTTCAAATACAATATGCAGAGATAAACTGATCCAGTTTATATATATATGTGTGTATGTGTGTGTGTGTGAAGAGAAGGATAGTGTGTGAAATAATGTTTTCATTTTTTATTTATTCACCAAGTTTTTGTATTTTCTGACTCATATAACACTCAATGACTATAAGTTCTGATCCATCCATCCATCTCTCTCTCTCTCTATCTCTCTACCTCTCTCTTTCTCTCTCTCTCTCTCTCTCTCTCTCTCTATATATATATATATATATATATATATATATACGTGTGTGTGTGTGTGTGTGTGTGCGTGTGTGTGTAAAGTGAGTGTCTTTGAAATAATGTTTTCATTTTTTGTGTTCACTTTATTTTTCGTATTTTTAGACTCATATAACGCTCTATGACGATACGTTCAAATACAATATGCAGAGATAAGCTGATCCACTCAATATAGATGTGTATTGGCTATCACTTATATAATAATATGCTTTTCAACTGTCAAAATAAAGTGGCGAGAGTGAATCCAATTCTCAGGTTTGCATGTAGAAGACACCATAATCCGTCATCCTCTTTGAATCCACGCTCTGATCCAGTCGCCTTTTGTTTCTTTCATTACGTTATCTATGCGCAGGTCACTTTCGCCGGCACTCAGTCGAGAAATGAAGGATTGAACAAATCCTTGCAAGTTGGAAAGTGATACGGAATCAGTGGACTGGTTAAGCCGGAGATCCGATATGCTAGAATGTGCTGCTTGGTGAATTGTTAGAGCTATGATGCGAAGATTAGCTTATAGATATTTACGAATTTCATCTTAGTCGAACTCGGGGACACAGAACAAAGAGGATTCCTGTGTGTATCGACCTTGTTAAATTGCCAGAAATTTTCACTCAATAACGTTTCGTCGATAGGATTAATGGAGAAGGCTCCCTATAAGTGCATTAATAAAGGAGGATAATATTTGCGAAAATAAAATATTTATCGCGTGAAATAAGTATATTTTTCTTGTGCAGACCTATTGCTCTACTTAAGAGCATATATATATATATATATATAAGATGAATAAATGTGATCAGACAAATAGATTGGCACATCAACCTATGTAGGTTATTTAACGCCAAATCCATTTTTATACAAATAATATGTTCTATTTCAAACAATTCTGTTTAGCATGAGTACACAGTTTAATTATCAAAACCATTTCTATTTCAAACTATTCAGTTTATTCAAACAGTTCTAATTCAGCCAATTCAGTTTAGTATTAGTATAGATTTTGTTCAAACACAGTTAAATGTCAAAATAGTTCTATATTAAACAAATTCAGTTTAGCATAATACAGTTTCAACGTCAGAAACAGTTTCATTTCAAACAATTCAGTTTAACGTAAGTATTTAGTATAATTATCAAAAACATTTCTATTTCAAGCTATTCAGTTTAGTCAAACAGTTCTAATTTAAACAATTCAGTTTAACATAAGTCTGCAGTTTTGTTCTATTTAACCCATAGATAGGGCCCTATCAGGTGCTACCATTCCGGGCCAGAGTGGACCTGGGAGCAATGGCAATGAAGAGGTGTTCTGCGTATATAGGTATATATACATATATATATATATATATATATATATATATATATGTATATATGTGTGTGTGTGTGTGTGTGTGTTCTAATTTTTATATCTAATCTATAGTTCTGTTGGTGAAAAAAAAAACAAGATTCTCCAATTTGCAAATTCTACAAAGTGATACCCGGGAAAAAAAAATTCGTAAAAAAAAGAAAAGACGAAAAACACACGTGCAACTTGAAAATAATCTAACAGCACATATGTCTTTTCAAAAGAAGAAGCACCGACAGAATTACCTTGGCTAAAATGTAATAAAGTGTTCAATACATGAGATAGAGCTAATATTATGAAAATAATCACTACATAGCCAAGAGCGAGTCAACCTACGTTTCACCAAAGCAAACCAGAAGAGATGTTTGGTGAAACCTAGGTAGACTCGCTCTTGGTCATGTAGGAATGATTTCCATATATATATATATATATATATATATATATATATATGTATATTTAGGCAGCATTTCTTCGTTAATGCAAATTTCATTAAACATAATAGACATTTTATGCCTACATATTTTCTTTTGGATCCGTTCGAATTCCCGTATTACTTTTATCGTATTCGGGGGGAATTGATTTAGGTATTGTCCATAGTTGTATGTATCCCTAGTACTTTCTGCCCGACTTTGGGCCGAGATATATATATATATATATATATATATATATATATATATATATATATATATATATATATATATAGTATCCTGTGGTATTTCTCACTAAATAGTAGCCATTTAATAACATAAAGATAAAATTGATACATCTATTAGAGTGCTAAAACTTTTGAATATTATATGGATTGATATTTTATAGTAAATGACGGCCAATTGTAACTGTTTAGTACTTTTTCAGTTGATAAGATAATAAAATAACCTGATAGGATCATCATCAAGTGAGATAGTGTCTTTGAAATAAGGTTTTCATTTTTTGTGTTCACTTTATTTTTCGTATTTTTAGACTCATATAACGCTCTATGACGATACGTTCAAATACAATATGCAGAGATAAGCTGATCCACTCAATATAGATGTGTATTGGCTATCACTTAAACTTGTATTTATGCAAGTCTGGTTTGGTTTGATTTGCTTTCTTGTATAAAGGCATATCAACCCTCGTGAGGTATTTAATGGCAAAGCCTTCTTTTTTTTTTTCATTATACAACGTGTGAAAGCACGTGCGATACCCTAACCTCATCAGCCGCCAACTAGGGTGATAACACAGTTTCGGTAGCTCAAGGCAAAGCCTTCATTATAGAAAAACAGCAGTGGTTCTACTTAACTAGTTGCGAAGTCATAAGACGGTTCATGCCTTTCCCAAAGATATTAGTCCGAAAGTAAACACAATACGGTGACAGGGGTTCAAACCTGCTTATAACAATGCCCACCACTTAGCCCCTATGCCACGCAGAACTCCCCCTACAAATCTGTGTATATATATATAGATAGATAATGTTTAAATACTGACTGTGACATCGAGTTTTACGCATTTTATATTTTAATCTTGATAATTAAAAAGTTTGTGCAATTACTTTTGTGCAATTACTTTCAGAAATCATCCATATTAATGCAGTAAATGCAGCGAAAGTTATCGTGGTTGACTCTTAGTTGTCGATCAAACAGTTAATCACAAGGGCCCCTGAGGTTGGGAATGCGATTAGACTATTAAAATATTTTTCTGAAATTCAGAAATTAGAGACATTATATTTGGTTTGGTTTCATGGTACATCAACCATTGTATGTTATTAATGCCTAATCTATTTTTATACATATAAACAGTTCTATTTCAAACATTCAGTTTAGTATCAGTAGAGATTTTTTGTTTACACACTGTTGAATATCAAAACAGTTGTATTTCAAGCAATTCAGTTTAGCATAAGTTCACAGTTTCAATGTCAAAAACAGTTCCATTTTAAATAATTCAGTTTAGCATAAGTACACAGTTTTGTTTTATTTGACCCATAGATAAGACCCTATCAGGTGCTACCACTCCAGGCCAGAGTGAGTCTGGGAGCAATGGCAATGAAAGCGTACACCACATTCCCCAAAACCCCTGCATTACTAAAACCTCACAATCAGATTGTTTAGTGTCATATCCAGGAGACTTGTTGAGGGAGTCTTACCCCTCTGCAGAGGTGCAGTCGATGCATTCTACAACCCCAGCCGATAGGGCCACAGGACACCCATTGAGGGAGTCTTAACCCTCTGCAGAGATGCAGTCGGTGTATTCTACAGCCCTAGCCGACTGGGCCACAGGACACTCGTTGGGGGAGTCTTAACACTCTACAGACATGCAGTCGGTGTATTCTACAGCTCCGGCAAACTGGGCAAAGAAATGAGACACTAACATCATTTAAGGGATTATTCCGACGAGTATCCAGACAACACAACACGACAATACACTGACAACAATAAATGCAGAGAGATAAGAACACCGCCAAAATCGTGTGTCCTGATTATGATAGTAAACTTCATCTGAATGCAAGACTCAATTTCTGGAGCTTTTTAAAATGTAGGGTAACCGTTTATAGCTATTACTCCCAGGTTCACCCTGATATTTAATAAAGAACTATTCCTAAAATCGTTCTAAACCAGTAAAATACAGTACTCTAAACCCACGAACGCAGAACAGTCTCGCGATATTTCAACTATCAAATAAAGCAGGTTAAAAACGCCTGACTCCGAGTTTCACGTTGCTGATCTTCGAGTGAGCTCTTGTATGGAGTCTATATTTTATACCTCTCGATATAAGGTCACTCGAAGATCAAGATGGTAAAACTCACTGTCGTGAGTTTTCAACCTGTTAACACACACACACACACACACACACACACAGATATACATATATATATATATATATATATATATATATTGTCATCTCCAGACAGATTGTTTCGTAATTATATATATATATATATATATATATATATATATATATATATATATATATATATATATATTATGAGACTATTCGTTGTTAGTAAATCACTCTGTGGTTATGTGTTGAATCTTCTTAACTGCCTGATGAATGTTGTTATAAACTTCATGAAACCTTAGGTTGCAGAATAATATTTTCCATGGATTAAATATATATGTAACATATATCTATTATCATTATATATATATATATATATATATATATATATATATATATATATATATCCTGAGACGATGACTTGTGATTGATTCAAATTGAAAATATATTAGAGGATTCTTATAAATCTCCAGGAATGCTCAATGCACGATTATTAATATCTAGATTTAAAAATATAACCCAGAAGAAATTCAACTGACAGTAATTTGGCTATTATAAATTTATTTCAGCTGGCCACTCCCTAACCTCTTCAGATAGCCATCACATAGCGGAGAGAAAAAGAGATGGATTCAATACGTTTCCAGATTTTTTAAAGGCATTTAAAATTGTCGTAGACTCTTGAAAATTCAATATCTTATTGCTATACATCTTATGAGATAACGGACCAATTTCTATGATTTCAAATGAACAGCTACAATAGGAATTGGAATACAACCTACTAAATCCTGATTGTCAGAGCTAGTGAATTTCAAAAATGCAATCTGGACGTGAGGAAGAACGATATGCAATCAAATTGTGTTTTAAACTTGGAAAAAATGCCACAGAAACGTATGGAATGCTTCAAACTGCTTTTGGAGCATCTTGCATGAATGGAGCATCAGTTTTTGAGTGGCATAAGAGATTCAAGGAAGGCATGGAGTTCGTGAGGAATGATGAGAGGTGTGGGAGGAGTAAGGAAGTCAATAGACCAGACTTGATTGGCCAAAGAGTTTGGTTATGGTTACTATGTTGAGATTTTAAGGGAGTTCAGGAAGAGATTCCGTCGGTAGAGGCCAGCACTCGTCAAATCGGGTCAGTAACATTTCCACCAGGACAATACACCAGTCTACAACTCCATCCTTGTCACAGACTATTTGACCAAGATGGGCATCAAGACAGTTCCTCACCCTCCCTATAGTCCAGACGTTGGTCCCTGTGACTTTTGGTAATTCCCTCAGCTCAGAGGCTGTCGTTATAAGACTATATATATATAGAGAGAGAGAGTGTGTGTGTGTTCGCCAATGGTCCGGGAGACCTAGGTTCAATCCCAGGTCGCGTCATACCAAAGACTTTAAAAAATAGTACTTGATACCTCCTTGCTTAACACTCAGCAATATAAGGTACGTATCAAGGGTAAAGTTGAGCAACCCAGGCTAAGTAGTAGCGCCCTCCCCTACACCTCAGTGTAGTAGCCAACTTTACTATATATATATATATATATATATAAGAATCAATCATTTTATGCATTGTATTAGTTGTATCTCGTGCTTTTATATATCTTATAATCAGTCTTTTTTACGTTTTTTCATCCTCTTTCAAGAAAGATTAAACAAGTTGACTAAAGAATCACAATAGTTTCCCCCACACACATACACACATTAAACAGAGCTTAATTGTATACCTAAATAAGTTTAAAATTCGTTGCATGCGTTGCTTTTTTTCCACTTCGCATTCTGATCTTGTTATTTTGAAATTACTAAGATACTCATCGGTAACTGTAGAGCTAGATACTGCATCATCTACTAAATCTGACTTGGTATTAACTTCAGATATATCGTTTAAATACTCGAGAATAAGTGCAGGTTTTAATGCGTCAACTGAAATAATACTTGGGGTGTCCTCGTGGTGTAATGGTTAAAGCGATGGACTGCGGAATCGTAGTACGCGAGTTCGTTCCAGTCGCGCTATTACGTTCACTTTCGGGCAAATACCCTTGGGAAAGGTATGAACCCCCTTATCCTCCCAGCTATGGGTTAAATAGTACCACTACTATTCTTCTAGGAGAATAGATTTGTCATTAAATAACCAACAAAGGCTGATATGCCATTAAATAAAAAAAAAAAAAAAACCAAACCGAAACAATATTTTGTGCATCATCTTACAAGACATTATTCACCCAGTCGGCTGGGGCTGTAGAATACACCGACTGCATTTCTGCATAGGCGTAAGATCTCACCAACGAGTGTTCTGTATATGATAATAAACAACCTGGTGGTGAGACTCCAGTAATGCTGAAGCTTTAGGGAATGCGGAGTACCTCTTTATTGCCATCGCTCCCAGATCCAATCTGGCCCGGAGTGGTAGTACCTAATAGGGTTCTATCGACGGGTCAAAGAAAACTAAACGGTGTACTTATGGTAACTTTAATTGCTTGAAATAGAACTGTTTTGACATTTAAACAGCGTACTTGTGCAAAACTGAATTGTTCAAAATAGAACAGTTTTTACATTTAAACTGCGAATTTATGCTAAAATGAATTGTTTGAAATGAAACTGTTTTTGCATACAAAACTGAATTGTTTGAAATAGAATTGTTTTTGACTTTGAAGTGTACTTACGCTAAACTGAATTGTTTGAAATAGATATGTTTTAACACATAACTGTGTGTAAACAAAAACTATACTTATACTAAACTAAATTGTTTGAATTAGAACTGTTCGAATAAACTGAAAGGCTTGAAATAGAAATGTTTTTTTATAATTAAATTGTGTACTTATGCTAAACTGAATTGTTTGAAAAAGAACTGATATCTGTAAAAAAATGGATTTGGCATTAAATAACCTACAATGGTTGATATGCCATAAAACCCAAACAAACAAACAATACAATACAATGCATTATGAAAATGCTTGTGATTGCAAAGCGAGTCCGTGTGGGATAGCATGTATGTTACATGGCTTTTAGTTATTTCTTTCTTTGTTTGGACGATAACTTTTCGGCACTGGTTTATATTTGGCCAGGTTTAATCTGTCAAGTCTTGACTATGGTCATATTTCAGCTTTTTCTTTTTTTTTTTTTTTTTTTTGTTCTTTATCAAGTTGGAGTGACTACCAAGAAATTCATCTATTCTGTTTTTTTTACTCTAAAAATCAATATGTTGGTGTTTCAAAGAATTTGCTGTGAGTAATTAAATCTAGAGTATCATCATCATCATCATCATCATATCGCGCTGGTAGCACGGATATCCCTGACCCTCTCTCGCCACTTCTCCCTATCGTTCATCGCCCTAGGTAGGTCTTCAGGACAACATCCCGTATCCTCACATAGCTGCTGAATGTATGTTCGTGCTGGTCGTCCTGCTTTTGCACGGCCATGTGTGGGGGTCCATAAGAGTACATCTCTTATGAGTTCGTCCCTGCTTCTCCAGCAGTGTCCTGCATGTCTGGTTCGTCTAACTTGAATAGTTTTCGTGATAGGAGGCAGGTGGCCGTACAGTTGGTGTCTTGTGGGGTGTTGTCGCCAGGACTTGTTCAAGATTGCACGTAGCATTCTTGTGTAATTGCCGTCTAGCGTCTTCTCCAGCCGTTTTGTTAGCGTCCATGTAGTGCAGCCATATAGCAGTATCGATGTGACCGCTGCTGGAAGAAACTGAGTTTCATTTTATCGGTTGGGTCTGATTTCCATATAATCGATAGCCTATTGATAGCTGTCCATGCTTTCGTTAACCTCGTTTCGATCAAATCTAGAGTATAGAATTCAATAATTAAACTGGAGAGGATGATGTTTGGTTTTAGGACATATTAATTCTAGTTCGGTGTGTACTAATCAACCCCTCTACACGGACAGGAAGTGATACTAGGTCAAATTTTGAACGGAGTTCAACAGGTTTAAATTCAGAGTTTTCCTTCTCCTAGACAAGTTGCCATGCCAAGATTAAAGAGCTCCGTCTGCTTTCTATTTACCCATCGCTATAGGGAGAATAGTTGGATTCATACCTTTCCCAAGGGTATTAGTGCTATGTGAAACGCAATCAGCCAGGTCCAGGATTTGAACTCGTGTTGTGGGGTCCATTTCCTACAACGATAACCATTACACCACTGGCACGTCCACATCTCTTGTTCAGGATGCAATTCCGAAGTCAGTATTTTTATCTATCTACCGTTAAATAATATAAGCACTGTACTGGACTGTTTATAAGATACCTCTTATTTTCAAAATATGTCCCTGAAAATCCTGCAGCGTCTTATAACTTTATAGGTTAACTTTTAGTTTACCCGTAAGGAAAATTCTAGTACTGCAGTGGCCCTTAAATTAAACCGCAAATGGAAACATTGTGACGATCGCTTCTCCACCAACAACTGAAACTGTTTTTCTAAAGTAATAATATATAATCGTAGTACTTATCTGTACTTCTTATAAAATAACACCAGTCATGAAGAAAAGAGTAACGACACTTAACGGTGCTTGTACCTAAACACACCTATTAAACTTTTAATAAGCATCTTGATATATATGAGGTTTTTAAAATGATCCAATCGTGGGGAAGACCACGAATTTCAAGCGAAAACCCATCACCTGACTTTCGTAATTCAAACCTGTTTATTTATTAATTTACTTAATACCTTTCCAAATTCCAATCCCTGGCTTTCCGTGGTCTGCCTGGTGCTCGCACCTTTTTCTCAGGATAAGTAATATGCCCAACCAGTCAAGTCACTTTCCACTGTAAATGGTATCAAGTCATTAATATCATAGTATTGATGAATAGTGGAAACGACAAATACGTTAAAATTTCAAGCTTACAAATAAAGGAGTTGGTGGATGAAATGTTAAAACAATTTATTAACAAATTACCCTGTAGTTATTTAAGTGTTTAAGTCTTCTGCCCCAAAAGATTTAAGTACCAGTAAATATGCCTCGCTTCTGTCAAAATTGCCCAGTCGGCTGGGACTGCACCTCTGCAGAGGGGTAAGACCCTCCCCCAACGAGTGTCCTGGTATGACACTAAACAATCTAATGGTGAGGTTCCAGTAATGCTGGGGCCTTGGGGAATGCGGAGCACTCCTTCATTGCCATTGCTCCCAGGTCTATTCTGGTCCGGAATGGTTGCACCTGATAGGGCCCTATCTATGGGTTAAATAGAACTAAACTTCACACTTATACTAAGCTGAATTGTTTGAATTAGAACTGTTTGACTAAATTGAATAGCTTCAAATAGAAATGATTTTGACAATTAAACTGTGCACTTACATTTAAACTCCGTGCTTATGCTAAACTGAATTGTTTGAAATGGAACTTATTTTGACATTGAAACTGTACTTACGCTAAACTGAATTGTTTGATATAGAACAGTTTTGGTATTTACCTGTGCGTAAACAAAATCTATACTGATACTAAACTGAATAGGCTGAATTAGAACTGTTTTTGACAATTAAACTGTGAACTCATGTTAAACTAAATTGTTTGAAATAGAAACTGGTTCGGTGTTAAATAACCTACAAAGGTTGATATGCCATAAACCCAAGTAACCAACCAACCAACCAACCAACCTTCTGTCAAAAAGAATGAAGAAACCTGTGGGGGGAAAAGGTGTAAATTACAGAATAAAACTCCGAACTACACATTTATAAATTTTATTTCTATAAATTGAGTGAAAAGTTTGCTGAAATACCAAAGTACGAAATCTTTTCTCGGAAACAAAGATAATATTACCCTGATCGTATATATTTCTTTAAATGAATATCGTTAAGATTCGTGAAATAAAGTATAGCAGGAATTTTTAGCTCAAAATAAAGAGACAAAGTTCGTCAATGTAAAAACTCTATGTATAAATTTGACACGATTTGAGAGAGAAAATGTATTTATGCCTTCTCGCATGACTAGTTGGGCATACTACTTATGCTGAGAAAAAGAATTGATTCCTTTCTTGCAATGATCGCAGTTTTGGGGGTCCGATATATACCTTCATTGATTCTATTCACTTACTTATAAAAACATCAATTATTCTTTACAATACTTTTCATTCATTTGCACACAGTAAAATGGTTCAACATATTGCTATATAATACAAATAGTTCTATTTTGCATACAGATAAATGGTTTCAAGTATTCCACACAAATAATTTTATTTGCACACAGTTAAATGGTTCCAAGTATTGCTATGTATCAATTTAAATATCAAAAATATTTATTTGACCCATAGATAGGACCCTATTAGGTGCTACCACTCCGGTCAGAGTGTATCCGGGAGCAATGGCAATGAAGGGGTACTTCACATTCCCCAAAGCTCCAGGGTTGAAGCCTCAGTATCAGATTGTTTAATATCATATCGACATTCGCTGGGGAATTATTTTCCCTCAACAGAGATGCAATCAGTGTATTTTACAGCTCCAGTCGACTGGGCTTTATATTCAATGGGAAAGTATTTTAAAAAAACGTTTAAGAATTAACTTCATAAAAAATGTAGATATGAACTCGATTTCCTAACCTATCAGTATAAGATAATCCTTAACGAGGAGAGATGCTGTTAAAATCAATCTTCGTAATCATCTGCAATGATGGCGATTCTTCCTTCTCGATCTTTTCTAAAAACATAGAGTTTGTCTATGTGGTGCTTTGTGTTTAAGGCTTTGTGCATCGTTACCAATTTCTTTGTTATTTGATCTTCTATGGAATGCCTTAAGTGTAAGGCTTTGGGCATCGTCACCAATTTCCTTGTTCTATGATCTATCTATGGGGTACCTTGAGTGTAAGGCTTTTGGCATCGTCACCAATTTCTTTGTTCTATGATCTATGTCTGGGGTGCCTCGAGTGTAAGGCTTTGGGCATCGTCACCAATTTCCTTGTTCTATGATCTATTTATGTGGTGCCTTAAGTGTGAGGCTTTGGGCATCGTCACCAATTTCCTTGTTCTATGATCTATCTATGGGGTACCTTGAGTGTAAGGCTTTTGGCATCGTCACCAATTTCTTTGTTCTATGATCTATGTCTGGGGTGCCTCGAGTGTAAGGCTTTGGGCATCGTCACCAATATCTTTGTTCAACCATCTTGGATGTGGTGGCCTGAGTGTAAAGCTTTTGGCATCGTCACCAATTTCTTTGTTCTATGATCTATGTCTGGGGTGCCTTGAGTGTAAGACTTTGGGCATCGTCACCAATTTCCTTGTTCTATGATCTATTCATGTGGTGGTTTGAGTGTAAGGCTTTGGGCATCGTCACTAATTTCTTTGTTCTATGATCTATGTCTGGTTGCCTTGAGTGTAAGACTTTGGGCATCGTCACCAATTTCCTTGTTCTATGATCTATTCATGTGGTGGTTTGAGTGTAAGGCTTTGGGCATCGTCACCAATTTCTTTGTTCTATGATCTATGTCTGGGGTGCCTTGAGTGTAAGGCTTTTGGCATCGTCACCAATATCTTTGTTCAACCATCTTCAATGTGGTGGCCTGAGTGTAAGGCTTTAGGCATCGTCACCAATTTCCTTGTTCTATGATCTATTTATGTGGTGCCTTGCATGTAAGGCTTTGTGCATCGTCACCAATTTCCTTGTTCTATGATATATCAATCTGAGTTCATCCTATGTCTATTTTAAAAAGGATCCAGAAGATTTCATAAGAAAGACTGGTTGCGTATCTATTCTTTTAATGAGATTCCTGCAGGGGAATTTTTGCAACAGTTCAGAGATAATCCTTTCTTACTTTTTCTTTCATGCCCGTTTCTTTGATTGTATTTTCTAATATTCCTAACAATTTATAGTTTTCCCTTCCTCTCTATGTCTTCATTCTTTCCTTATGGATTGGTTTGGTTGGGGTTTTTGGCCTATCAACCATTGTAAATTATCTAATGCCAAATCCAGCTTATACATATATTAAATATATGATTTGTAAACATTTCCTTGGTAATATTTTTAAACGAGTCCAACCTTCCTTTTTTTTTTTCTTTTTTTTTTTTTTTTTGGCATACAGTTAAACTGTTTCAAGTATTACTAAAGAACAGTCACAATTTAAAATTTGCTTGCACACATTTAAATAGACATAATCATGATATGGAAGAGATTAATTTGTTAGTAATTTCATTTTTAAAAGAGTTAGAACTAATTTGGTTGCACACTAGAATTAATATTTTTTCTACATAGTAAAATATTTTCAATTATTACTATAACTCTTATTATTCAATTCAATTTAAATCTTTTTTTTTTTTTGCACACACTGAAGTGGTTGCCAGTAACCTTATATAATACTAATTATCTTATTTAGCATTATTCATTCGTTTTCACACAGTTAAATGGTTACAAGTATTGTTATGTATCACTAACAATTTAATTTAATATCAGTTATTTGTTTACACACAGTTAAATGATCAAACAGTTCTATTTCAAAGAATTTATTTTAGCATCAATCATTAATATTTCGTATAAGTCATTTATTTTCACACAATTTAAATGTCAAACAGTTCTATTTGATTCATAGGTAGGAACCTATTAGGAGCTACCACTCCGAGTCAGAGTGTACCTAGGGGCAATGGCAATGAAGGGGTACTCCACATTACCCAATGCTCGTCATCGGATAGTTTAATGTCATATCCAGGACAAGCTTTGAGGGTGTCTTACAGCTCAAGATCGATGTAGTCGGTGTATTCTACAGCCCAAGCTGACTGGGCTGTTCTTGATGGAGCAGTTCTATTATTCACATTGTTTTACTTTGTAAGCAGGACACATTTTCCACAGCCAAATCACATTTCTATATCTTGTAGATTCTAATAGTTTGTTGTTAAAATTCTAATAATTTTTTATTCTGACAAAGATCTTGATATCATCAATATACATAAGGTAGTTAATCTTAGGAGGTGCCCGTGGTGTAATAATGGTTATCGTCATAGGAAATGGATACGACGACCCGAGTTCAAATCCTGGACCAGGCTAATTGCATTTCACATAGCACTAATACCCTTGAGAAAGGTATGAATCCAATTATTCTCCATCCAGTTATGGGTAAATAGTAGGGCAGACTAGGTTCTACAGCCTTGGTGAGGCAACTAGTCTAGGAGAAGGAAAACTCTGAATTCAAACCTGTTAAACTCCGCTTAAAAATTGACCTTGTGTCATATCCTGCCCAAGCAGAGGGGTTGGGTAAATATGCATAAGGTGGTTAATCTTTTCTTGTGACTTTGTAAATAGTGATAATTAGATCACGAAATAATTTAGCTTCTTGTTTTCAAGCAACATTTGATTAAAATATATAATGAAAAAAGAAAAGGAAGAAAATCACAAATTTTGTTAAAAGTGCTAAAATCATTTTTGTGGTTAGACTTAATATTCAGCATGAATATGTTGTTCAGTATTCTTTATGATAAAAGCCTGAGGTTGGCAGCTGCCATTTCAAAAGAATCATTTGAAGCCTTTTCAATTAACAATGTTTTCTTTTAGCTGCCTTTATTTTTAAATAGTGGCTATAAATTATATTGTTCATAAAGACACAAGGAATCCTATAGTCTTTTAAAAAAACCGCTCTCTTTGATGACTGCATAGAAAGAATATCTATCTATGTGTTTATGAATGTGTGCATTTTTGTGTATATGTTAGGTGTGCAGATTTTAATTATAGAATAAGATGTAGTCGTCTTTTCTTACTAGGTTTTCATCAAACAAAACAGCTTATGTTTAAAAGCCTATAGAATTTTGCGTATCTATGTGTTTACGAGTATGCGCATATTTGTATATGTTTTATGTGTACATTTTAATTAAAGATTAAGATATAGTCTTTTCTTACTAAGTTTTCATCAAACAAAACAACTTATGTTTAAAAGACTGCAGAATTTCGCGTACTTATCCATCCGCCTATCTGTCTATCTATCGCTGATAAATAATTAGATTTTCTTCTCAAAAGAAGACAGGATGATCTTATGACTAGTGAAACATACAATTAGATTTCCTGGGATATCGTAAGCCATTATTCATGACAAACACCGATAGCACTGAATATCTGTAAACAAAAATACGAATATTTAGTACCCCGTTCACACATTATACCACGGTATCCCTTGTGATTCTCCCTTACCATCCATCCCTATAGTTTATCGCTTTTAGTAGGTCCCCCTGCTGGTACCTTGTATTCTCACAAATCTGATGACTGTAAGTCTCTGCTGGTTGGCTGACACTGGTGTGTCCATGTGTAGGAGTCCTCAGGAGGACTTTGCTTATGAGTTCGTCTTTACTTCAACAGCAGCGTTCAGCGTGTCTTGTTTGTCTTCCTTTAAGCTAAAAAATGATTCCGTGTACACATCACTCAGTCTTTTAAAATTTTCACATGGTTAGCACTTCTCAGCCAACAAAAATCTAATAACAAACCTTTGTTTGATTTTCCACCATTTTAAATGACCACAAAATAAATATTTTTGCAAAATCAGAAAAATATTTTTTAAGCCAATTACAAATAATATGGAGTTTACTTTTACGTAAATTTTTTTTTTTAAATGATCCCTCTGATTTATTGAATGACCCTAGTATATTAGGTGCATATGAGTATAAATCAACATCATCATCATCATCATCATCATCATCATCATCATCATGTCGCGCCGCTAACACGGATCTCCCTGATCTTCTGCCTCCCGTCTCTATCGTCCATCACTTCCGGTAGGTCTTCAAGGCTACATCCTGTATCGGCACAGAGCAGTTGTATATAAGTTCTAGTTAGTCGTCCTGCCTTTGCTAGTCCATGTGTAGGGGTCCACAGTAGTATCCTGCTTATGAGTTCGTCTTTACTTCTTCAGTAGTGTCCCGCATGTCTGGTTCGTCTACCTTGGTTACTTTTCGTGATGGTGGTAGGTGCTGCTGTTTTGTGGGATGTTGCCTCCAGGACTTGTTTTATACTGCTCGCAGCATTCTTGTGTAATTGCCGTCAAGCTTTTTCTCCATACGTTTACTTAACGTCCATATAGTGCTAAAACTTCTATTTTACACAAGGAGCGTTCTTTTATGGACTCCTCCACATGGATGTCTCTGTGTTGGCTCACTAGCAAAGACTTTCTTACATTAGCTCTGTGCAG
Organism: Sepioteuthis lessoniana; assembly: GCA_963585895.1. NCBI lineage: Eukaryota > Metazoa > Mollusca > Cephalopoda > Myopsida > Loliginidae > Sepioteuthis > Sepioteuthis lessoniana. Next base: position 17,570,494 of record OY757906.1, on the reverse strand, counting down.
ACACAGGAGGCAACCTAGAAAACCTGCCAGGAGCAATGGATGATAGAGATGGACGGCATGAGATAGTCAGGGAATATGGTGTTGGTAGCGTGACTTGATGATGATGATGATGATGATATAAGTTTGCAAATATGTTTGCAAGCTAGAAAAAATAATGTTGTCAAATGAAGAAAATGTTCATTTTATTAGAAGTACACATATATATATATATATATATATATATACGCTGACAAAGCGCATGGAGAAAAAGGTACGATCCATATTGAATAAATCCAGGAAGCAAGGACCAAAAAAAGTAGCTGTATGGTCACCGACCTTCCATCTCTAAAACCATTCAAATCAGAAAAACAAGACATGCAGGAGGTCTCTGAGGGAGAAGTAAGGGCGAACACATAAGCGACGTTTTCCTGTGGGCTCCTTCACACGGACGAGTAGATATTGTACGTCCGGCTAGAACCTATCTACAGCAGCTCTGTATAGACACATGATGTAGTCTGGAGAACCTGCTGAATGCAATGGACGACAAAGATGAATGAAGAGGGAAGGTCAGGGAAATCTGTGCAAGCGGCACGAGAAGATATATATATATATAGATGACAATATATATATATATATATATACTCCCCTACCCCTATAGGGTTGAGCTCTCTAGTGAAGGAAGTAAATGTGTTCCCATGAACGTAATGCAAGGCTCTTCATAAGAATCGAGCTCTCGGTAGCTGTTAAGCAATAAACAATAACAATTGTCATTGATAACCGTTTAAATTTCCTTCGCTTGTGCTGGTTTCCTCGTGGCTGAGTGGTAGAATCTTGGATTGGCGTTTGAGTCAACTGGGTTTCGATCCTAGCTTCGGGAATCTAGCCTGTCAAGCCACACTGAAGAGTTCTGATAGAACGAAACAGATCTGTTTGTGGATGACAATATATATATATATGTAAGTGTGTGTGCTTATGTATGTACGTGTTTGAATTAATAATTCCATGATATAATAATGAAGAGAGAATTTATAAATATGATACTGCACGATGAACATTCCATGAAATGAATTATGCAGGTTTATATTTTAATGCTTGCCTAAACACACACACATATATACATACACTAGTGTGTGCATGTGACAGTGAGTGTAAAAGACGATCCGTGATAACATAGGCTTCCGACTGAAACAGAGTTCCATGATTATAATGATACTTCTATTTAGGAAGAGTTAAAGTACTCTAATTATTATTTCATTATTAACATCGGTCCTTGATGATATTAATACTTCTATTTAAGGAAAAGTTAAGCATTCTAATTAGTATTCTGAATGATAGTGATGCTTCTATCTTGGAAAGAGTTAAGGATTCTAATTAGCATTCCATAGTTAACTGTCGTCCTTGATGATATTGATGCTTCTATTTAGGAAGGGGTGAAGTATTCTAATTAGTATTTCATTGCTAACGACCGTCTACGATGATATTGATAATTCTATTTAAGAATGATTCTAATAAGAACTTCTTTGTTAATATCGGTCCATGGTGATATCAATACTTCTATTTAGGAAAGAGTGACGTTTTCTTATTTACATTGCATAGTTAACAGGTGTCTATGGTGATACACATGCTTCTACTTAGTAAGCAGTGAAGAATCCTAATTAAACACACAAACACAACCACCCAAATTATATATATATATATATATATACTGATGACACTGAAAGATCGATAATAAATGGCAGTAGAGAGAGAACTATTGATAAATAAGGAGGAATCTAGCAAATATAGATATAATATTCCGATGACGGTGACAGCTTTCCATTTTATTTCGTTCAATAGATGGATTTAAGATCCTCTTTAACCTGGTCCCATGGGCCATTGTGAACTTTGACCTTCACCCTCTCAATCTAACTTGGCCTTCAACAACATGTTTAGATAGATCAGGCGTTGGCATGTGGATCCGTTGATAATTACCTGTCAAATGATTTCACAATTCTGATTCCACAATTCTGATAAGAATAGATCCAGTAATGGACGACATCACACCATAGATTTATCCTATACTCATTATTCAATATATATATATATATATATATATATATATATATATATATATATATATATATATATATATATATATATATATTGACATGGGTATAGGTGCCAAGTTGGTATACACATCATAGTTTGAAAGTACTCTCCCAATATATATATATATATATATATATATATATATATATGTATATAAGTGTATACATTGATATTGCACGCATATTTGGAAAACAATGTGGGTAAAATATAAAGATGTCATTATAGATATAATATACAAACTGTTATGTGTTATAACAAAGGGTAATGTATGTAAAAATATATGTGAATGTATAAATATCTGCGCGCAGATTATATAATGACATATTTCTAATCAGTCATATTAAATACTTTATAAGAGTCCACACGTAAACAGATGCATTTATGTAAATTCAGCGTATCTATTTCTCTTTCTCTTTCTGCATAAGTCTCTCTCACTCTCTGTCTGTCTGTCTCTCTCTCTCTCTCTCTGTACATATATATATATATGTGTGTGTGTGTGTGTGTGTGTGTGTGTGTGTGTGTGTGTGTGTGCACGCGTGTGTATGTGTGTGTGTTTCATGATACTTTTCTGGTGATTTACCGCTTGAAACTTAGTATTGTAGGATAGTAATAATTTTTCCTTATGCAATTATAATATTTGCTCTGAACATCTTATGAATTGAGAATTGTTTTGTTTCTTACTGATTACTACCGCTTCAGTTTTCTGAAGGATATATATACAACACGCATATATATATATATATATATATATATATATATATATATATATATATATATATTAATTGAAATTATTGAGGCAATGTATGTGTCAGTGGGACACTATATATATCGTTGTGCGCGTGTGTGTGTGCAGGTGCGTGCGTGAGGTTACACTAATTCATACGTTTCTTTTAGTACATCAAAATATGTGCTTATCTCCAGTACTACGCAGGTGGATATTCAATATTTGATCAAAAACCAAGAGTGTTTCTTCATAGTCTAAATATTTAATCTTTTCCCCCTATCAATTGCAGGGTATTAAGCGAATTATTAGTGACGGTTTCAGCTCATCAATTATTGATTAACAACAAATATGTCCCTTGAAATTATCATGATTCTTTATATCTATATGAAAACGGTTTAATAAGGTATAAGATATAATCTCTTTCACATTTCTTTCCCAGCCCCTCTCTCTCTCTCTCTCTCTCTCTCTCTCTCTCTCTCTCTCTCTCTCTCTTTCTATCTATCTGTCTATCTTGATAGCTATCTACTGAGCTAGATATCACTTAGCCTCTCTCTTTATATATATATATATATATATATGTATATATATGTGTGTGTGTGTGTGTGTGTGTGTGTGTGTGCATGTATGTATGTCTACGCATATATGCTTGTGTGTGTACACATATATAACGTTGTGTGTATACATACAGAAACACTGATACACACACATATATACGAACACAATACGCACACACACACATATTTAAATGTATATGGCTTCAGATAAATAAATAAATAAATAAATATTATTCATTTATAAGATTTTCGAAGTTTTCTATATATTTTAAGAGTGTACTTGTTCATTGTGCGTAAATCTGGTCAAATGCGCCTTGTCTTTTTCTGGTATATATATATATATATATATATATATATATATATATATGTATATATATAAAGAAGAAGAAGAAGAAGAAGAAGAAGAAGAAGAAGAAGAAGAAGAAGAAGAAGAAGAAGAAACTAATAACGTACCATATCTGCGTATTCTGTTTCGGTAGGAGTGTGTATGTGTATGTGTATATTCTTTTTTGCCTCTCTTTGTATCCATTCTTTACTTCGTACTGTACTTTTCCCTTCTCTTAGAGATATTTACAACATAGAAATCTAATTTATAGATATGAGCTCCGTATTCCCTTGTCGTAACCCAAGGCCATAACATCGACCAACACCGCCACCTCAATTCCGTTTGCATCGTAACAACCACTGTCCCCCAAAGGGCACCGTTTCGGTAGCCAAGCTACATCCATCCTCCTCATAGATTTCATGTTCTTATCCCAAAAGACAACCCATGCAAAGCCCCCAACAGGCAGCTCGTCTTTCTAATCCCCACTACCAAGGGGTCATATCATCCATGTGACGTAATTTGATAACCTCGCCCTCTGGGTAGCTCGCTTCTCCCGGACGATCGCATATAGAGGAAACCATTTAAAACCAGACGTGAAAGGGTTATGGGACCTCGTTTGCTGTGTATTCGGCATTTTGCCAACATATTGGCCTTGTTGGAAAAGATTATGGATGTTTGGGCCAAGGGGCTGTAGAAAAGGAAAAGAATGATTTGTTGGGTACGGATGGTTGAACTTCGAATGCGCAGTGTCGTTCTTGTGCAACTGTACTTGCGAAAGTGGTTGAAAAAATATGACTTTAACATAAGTGCGAGCTATGACATTGGCTAGCGAAAAATAGTTTGTAATGAACTGGTTGATGACAAAAGTGAAAATATACGTATTTTTCCTATGAATAAGATGTTGCTAGCTGAACAAAAATATTTTTCTATTTGAAATGATAAAAGAAAGGACCAAAAATATTAAAGGTTTGGTTTCTAAGTATATTAAACTTTGTGGGTTTTTTTTTTTTTTTTTGGTTTCTTTGTTTAATGGCATATCAACCTTTGTAGGTTATTTAATGCCGAAGCCATTCTCCTAGAAGAACAGTGGTAGTGCTATATAACCCATAGCTGGGAGGATAAGGGTGTTCATACCTTTCCTAAGCGTATTTGCCCGAAAGTGAACATAATAGCGCGACTGGAGTTCGAACTCACTTACTACGATTCCACAGTCCATTGCTTTAACCATTACACCATGAGGACACCCCCGTTGCGTATTTAAAGCTAAAACTATTCTTGCAGAACAGTAGTGGTAATCTTTAACCCATATGTTGGGGAGGAAGGCGTAAGGAAGTTCATATCTTTCCCAAGGAAAGTGAACGTAATAATGCGGCCGAAAAAGACATCATAGGAAAATTCTAAATTTCAAATTAGAAAGGCAAAAAAGTTTTGTTAGAAATGTTCTTTAAAGAATAAATGAGATGAGATTGACTTATTTTAATAACATTAAAACCCGTCTTGACGTTATGAACTCGCGTTAATTATTCATTCAAATTAATATTTTGTGCAGTTTCTTCGTGAGAATTTGTTCTTGTTTTTTTTTTTTTTTTTTGTATTTATATAATCTTACACACGGTCCTATCGAACACAAATAATTTTTAAACAGATATATTTAACCCATAGATAGGACCCTAACTCCCCTAACAGGTACTAACACCGTGGTTGGTAGTTGGTTGATGTTTTATGGCATATCAACCCTTGTGGGTCAATGTCAAATCGTGGATATATATATATATATATATATATATATATATATATATATATATATATATATAAAGTAAAGTTGGCGACTTTAGTTGAGGGTGAAACGAGGGGTCGGGAAAGGCGCTACTCCATTCCCTGGATTGCTCCATTTTACCTTTGATCCTTATAATGCTGAATGTTAAGCAAGGCGGCATCATTTTTATGAGTCTTTGGTATGACCCGACCTGGAATTGAACCCCGGTCCCCCGACCATTGGCATACATTCTACCCATAAGGCCAGTAAATATACTCCCGGTAACTTTATTTCAAAACAAGTAGTTAGAACTTATTTGTTTGCACACAGCTAAATCGTTTCAAGTATTCCTATCTAACACTAATAATTCTATTTAATATTAGTTATTTGTAAGCATAAAGTTAAATGGTTTAAAGTATTACGTTTTAAAACTAATTTGATTTATCAGGTAATAATAAATTTTCGCGCGTCTGTATGATTTCAAATAACTAATAATAATGATTCTTAATAAGTAATTGATCAGTTAAATTGACCAATAGATGGGACCCTAACAGGTACTACCAATCCGAGTCAGGGTGGTCCTGGGAGTCATTGTAATAAAAGAGTACTTCGCGTTTACCTGTTCTTCAAAATGGGAGCCTCATCATCAGGTTTAGTTGGGGTTGAGTCTTACTCCTGAGCAGGGGATACGGCGAGCGTATTCTTAGCTCCCTCCCCAAACAGAAAGAAGATTAAATGAAGAAAAAATTTGACATTATCTTTTTAATTAATAGGGGCTTAGTATAAGCTGATGTATCCCCTGAAAAAGGTTAAAAACCACCACTACCACTACCACCACCCAAAAAGTTAAAAGAGGGATTCAGGATATGACTCCAAACTGCATTTGATGACGAGGTTCCAGTTATTGAGAACTTGGGAATGTAAAGTAGTCCTTCATTACCATTAATCCCAGATCCCCTCTGACCCGTAGTGTTAGTACCTATTAGGGTCATATCTGTAAAATAATTATTCGTAAATTTGAATATAAATGGACAATGAACGCAGCTCAATAATTATTCTAGATATTCTTTATTCTCTATTTACAGCATGTAAATAGAGAATAAAGAATAATAATATAACAACTGTCGCTAATAGAAAAAAGGCTATTTAAACGCTGTAAATCACGCTAACGCCCTTGTGAAAAGGCAAGACGCCATCTTTAGCCTTGGTTTATTTACCAGTCTAGAAGGAAAATCTTCATTCAAACCAACTTTACTCCGCTTAAAAACTAACCTTGTATCGTATCCTGCCTATGGCAGAGAGGTTGATTAAATTCATACATACTGAATTCGGCTTTTTGCTTTTATATACGTGATTAAAGCATAGTAAGCTTATTGCTATATACTCAGAAAAGAAAGTGACAACACTTGTTGAATAAAGATATAGCCTCTCTTGTTTTTTTACGAAATGTGGCGAAATTGTTCCGTGAGGAAGTGAGAGAGAGAGAGAGAGAGAGAGAGAGAGAGTCAGTCAGGTACTGTTAGGAAAACGCTAGGTTGAGATACATCTACAAAGAGCTTTACTTCTTTGCTCTGCCTCTATGAGGTTGGGACAGGGCCGACTTAAAACATTTAATCGTCTCCGTTTCTTCCTCGTGCTTATTTCACGGAAGACTGAAAGGGAACCGCCTCTCAACCCTGATCCGTCTGCCCCACCCCACCTGACTAGCGCCCAAAACGGTATGACGTCTAGTGTCACTCTGCTGACTGCTGACTCTGCTCGAGGTTGAAAATTTCGTCGTTATATATTTTTCGGGCGCCTACGTATTCTTCCAACGCATTTCCGCTGTCCTTTGTTTACTTTAAGACACAGGTGCCCATCCTGTTTTGAAATCCATGACTCCACATAGCCTGCCAAAAGTCAATATGTAACATTATGTTAATTTGGGAAAATACTGTTGTCAAATTTTTAGAGACATCTTAATTATGATTCTTCGAATTGAATTACGAGTATACTCAAACAAAAGTAATCAATAAAAAAAAGAATCACTAACACTTCTTACGTAAACAAAGGGATAAGACCTCCCCACAAAAAATAAAAGTTTTTTCAATATGACACAAAGCTGCATATGGTGGTAAGGTTCAGGAATTCTGGGGACTATGGAGACAACCTATATTACCATAGCTCCTATGTCCACTATGACCCGGAGTGGAAGTACCTGTTAAGGTCCCATCTACGGGTCAAACCGATGTGTTTAAAAATCATTAGTATTTGATAAGAATACGTGAAACAATTTAATTGTTTGCAAACAAATTATTATTATTAAATAGCATTATTAATCTTGGAAAAACTTGAAAGCGAAGGATTACTATTATTAGTTATTTAAAACCATATAGTTGCCTGAAAATTACTAGTATTACATATGAATATTTGAAACCATACAATTTTATGCAAATTATTTGAAAGTTTTTGTTTAAACTCAGTTAAATAGAAAAACAGTTAATTTTAAACAATTCAGTTTACCGTAATTACACAGTTTAGTTCTATTTGACCCATAAATAGGACCCTATCAGGTGCTACAACTCCGGGCCAGAGTGGACCTTGGAGCAATGGCAATAAAGGACTACTCCTCATTCCCCAAAGTTCCAGCATTACTGGAGCCTCACCATCAGATTATTTAGTGTCATATCCAGGACACTTGTTGAGACAGTCTTACCCCTCCGTAGAGATGCAGTCAGCGTATTCTACAGCCCCAGCCGACTGGGCAAAGCTTTTATATGATAAAATAGAAGGAGAAGGATTACTTGGTGTGGAATGGAAGAAATGGTTTTTAATGCCCGTCATAAACTGATGTCTATGGCGCTAGTACGACCAAAGTCAGTTGACAAAAGTATGATTTTTTAAAGTACTATAGTTTTGGGTCGTCCTCGCGACAATTGAATTCTTTTCCCGGAAGCAAGGTCTACGTGTATTTGAAGAAGCAAATTGGGAGATCGACAAACCAGGGCCAGGACTTTTTTGAGCAGCAAAACTGACTCCACCACACGCCATCCACTTGAGTTGAACAGAATGTAGTCATATGAGTTAGTAGCTAACCGTCGGACAAAATTGCATAAGAAATTTCGTCTACCACCCGTGATTGCGCTTCTAAGAAAACAGCCCCTCACCACCAGGTATCTCATCCACCTCGATCCTTTGATGAAGATGAACTCGAGGGAAAATAAACAGATGGCCATACGTGGGTATTTTTTAAAATTATGTTTTTTTTTATAAATCGGAGCTTGTTCTTCCTGTGTACGGTTTTGACGAAAACCTGTTTTAAGAGTCTGCATACCGCGGGATTCAACCGTTTGCGGGTGAAATTGTGCTGCTGCGATAAAAGTTTATCAAACATGGACTAAAATGACTTTAAGTTAGTTTATCGGTCGATTCGTAAAGAGGTCTTCTTGGTAGTCGGGCCTGATCATATTTAAATAACCAATGATTGTAACATCGATTGTATGGCATTGCATTGTGGCAAGTTTTCAGATATAAAACTCATTTCAACTATTTCAATTCAAAGAGAGAAAAACCATCATTCATTTTGAATCATTGACGACCAGAAGCTCATAAATGTTTATTTGCTTCAGCTTCCTTCCCGGAAGTGAAGACGATGTTTCTGCTAAAGTATTGATTAAGAGGAAGGAAGTATTTTATTCAAAGTATTCGCTTTGGTTTGCTTTCTTTGTTTAATGGCATATCAACCTTTGTAGGTTATTTGATACCAAAGCCATTCGCCAAAAAGAACCGTAGTGGTACTATTTAACCCATAGCTGGGAGGATAAGGGAGGTTTACCCTTCCCAAGTGTATTTGCCCGAAAGTGAACGTAATAGCGCGACTGGAGTTCGAACTCGCTTACAACGATTCCACAGTCCATCGCTTTAACTATTACGTATTTTATTAATATTTTGAATCACTATATATATATATATAGTGATTCAAAATAATAATAAAACTGTGGGCTTACCATTAAAATTGGATGATTTTATATATATATATATATATATATATATATATTCTTTCAAATATTAAATGAAACAAGGTAAATACTCTGAATCTTTATATTTGAAGCATTATAAAACCAAAACCTCATTCAAACCACAGAGGTCAATTGTTATATAATTACGGAATGATTTTTTATATTAATCATTTTTCGTTAATTATATTGTATTATTCAGTTTGGTTGGGCTTTGAACTATTCGGCTTTTAATTCAGGTGCACAAACATTGGGTACAGCTTACGCTCGTGCCCAGAGGATATGACAATCACAATTGTCATGATAAACCCGAGATAGGAAATGAGGGTGGAGTGGGAATGACGGAAGCGATGGCCTGAGAATTTGGAAATTTTGAAAAAGGCGTTAGTTGGGTACTCGACTGTAGGCAAGTCTAGTTGGTTGTCGAATGAGGACCGGTCGAGTTGGTAGTCGACTTGGGCCATGTAGACGGACAGTAGAAGTTGAGTTCCGACCATTGTGTTGAGAAGTTTGGGTTTCGACCGTTGAGGCATACGGTTAAGTTTTTTGGGTCCCAACCAGCAAAGATGAAAGGAGATCTAAAACTCCACGAGATGTGCCGAGCGTTTGAGTTTTGTTAGAATGGTATGATACAAAAGACTTTTAAGAATTGTGTCCCTCTCTCCTCGTCTTGAAGAACCGAACTCAGAAGTCAAGAAGTTAGTAAACATTCGTACCTGAACAACAGTGAGTTCGCCTATTAATGTGTTGTGTATTTCCCTGTATTTGAATTTGTACATGTACCGTTAGATTGAGATATCATTGTGATTATGATATGATTATGGCTATGGATGTGAGTATACAACAAGTTTATGATTATGGCTATGGATGTGAGTATACAACAAGTATACAACCATTGACAAAAGTTAATGGAGTTCAGTCGCGTGAAGCACGTGAAACTCAGAGTCGTGAATGTATTGATCTTGTTTTATTTTATAGTTAAGATATTGTAATATTTCTCTATATTCTTGTGTGTACAATACTGTATTTTACTGATTAAGACTATTTTTACCGGTAAATTTTAATTATATATATATATATATATATATATATTGTCTAAATAGTTTGACTAAATAAGATTAGTGACTGGAAAAGAGAAGTATCTCTTAATCAAGTAAAGTTCTTATCTACGTAGAAATGTGTTTTTATATATCTTTTTTCATTCATTAATTTTTATTCTCTTTTTTTATTCATTAATTTTTATTCCTTTTTTTCATTCATTAATTTTTATTCCTTTTTTTCCGTTTTTGAACTCAGAAGTTTGGATGAGATTTTTAGTTTTTATGATGCAAAAGATCTTTATTTTCTCCTTGATTCCTGTCTCAAATTTGCATCCTTTTTATTTTTTACATCTTCGAGTGCACCATCAATACCAACTTTTTAATTTATAGTCAACATAGGACACTTCATACTTTTTGCTTCAGCATCGTGTCACGTGACACTTGGATGGTATTCACATCGTTCGTTTCAACTAGTACCTATGAATCCATAAATTTGTTTATTATTCGTTTAATAGAGCATTTCTCGCTGCAGTATAAGTTTGGTTGGGTTTTATGGCATATCAACCAGTGAAGATTATTTAATGCCAAATCCTCTTTATATATATATATATATATATATATATTAGATATTAAAAAAATTGTAAACATTTTCTTCGTAACGTTTTTGGTTTAACTTGGTTGCATTTTATAACATATCAACCATGGTAGGTTATTTAATGCCAAATCCTCTTTATATATTTCCATTAGATATGATTTGGTTTCTTTGGGATTTATGACATATCAACCATTTAAGATTATTTAATACCAAATCCTCTTTATACATATATCATCATCATCATCATCATCATCATGTCGTGCCGCCAGCACGGATATCCCTTACCCTCTCTCGCCACTCCTCCCTATCGTTCATCGCCCTAGGTAGGTCTTCAGGACAACATCCCGTATCCTCACATAGCTGCTGAATGTATGTTCGTGCTGGTCGTCCTGCTTTTGCACGGACATGTGTGGGGGTCCATAAGAGTACATTTCTTATGAGCTCGTCCCTGCTTCTCCAGCAGTGTCCTGCTTGTCTGGTTCGTCTAACTTGAATAGTTTTCGTGATAGGAGGCAGGTGGCCATACAGTTGGTGTCTTGTGGGTTGTTGCTGCCAGGACTTGTTCAAGATTGCACGCAGCATTCATGTGTAATTGCCGTCTAGCTTCTTCTCCAGCCGTTTTGTTAGCGTCCATGTAGTGCACCCGTATAGCAGTATCGATGTGACCGCTGCCTGGAAGAAACTGCGTTTCATTTTATCGGTTAGGTCTGATTTCCATATAATCGATAGCCTATTGAGAGCTGTCCATGCTTTCGTTAACCTCGTATCGATGTCCTTTTCGGTTGATTCGACGCTGCTTCCTAGGTACGTGAATTTGTCTACTAGTTTAAGTGGGGTTCCTTCTAGAGTGGAGATGTCCCCCGTTTGGTTATAGCACATATATTCCGTTTTGTGTGCATAAACATAGAGGCCTATGCCTGCGGCTGCTCGTTCCAAAATATGCAGTAGTGTTTCGGCTTGGTCGGGTGTATTTGCCAGTATCGCTATGTCATCGGCGTAGTCGGCGTCGGTAAATATTAAAAAATGGAAACATTTTCTTGATAACGTTTTTGCTTTAACTTGGTTCCATTTTATGACATATCAACCATGGTAGGTTATTTAATACGAAATCTTCTTTCTACATATCTAATAGACATCTATGATTTGGTTTGGTTGGGATTCATAGCATATCAACTGTAGTAGTTAATGCCAAATCCTCTTTAAACATATACATTATGTATAGATGATTTGATTTGATTAGTTTTGATGGCGTATCAACTATTGCCAAATCCACTTTATACGTATATATTCAATATATATGAATTGTAAACCCGTTTTGTTGATAATATTTTTAAATAAGCGTTAGCTCTGTTCTTTTTGAACACAATTAAATGGTTTAAAGTATTGCTATGTATCACTAAGAATTCATGTAAACATCAGACATTACACAGTTAAACGATCAAACAGTTCTATTTATGAAAAATTCCATTTAGCATGTCATTTGTTCGTACATGGTTTTTATGTCAAGAAGTTATTTTTGACCCAAAGATAGAACCCTATCAGGTGCTACCATTCCAGGCCAGTTTGAGCCTGGAAGCAATGGCAATCAAGGAGTACTCCACATTTCCCAAAACTCCAATACTAGAGCTTCACCATCAGATTGTTTTGGGTCATAATCTGGACACTCGGAGAGGTATTACCCCGCTACAGAGACGCGGTCAGTGTTTCTACAGCCCCAGCCGAATTGCGCCTTATAAGAATGAATCCTTTTACACTTAAAGAGCATTCTGTACTCACGCAAACTGCTCCAATAAGCAGTATCGATGCTTCATGAGACATATAATCATTATACTAATTGATTTTCATTTGCTGAACATTGTCAACAGTAGCTATCAGCTCGATTAAGGGATGGGTTATGCATTTCCTCGACGGTAACAACAGGATGAGCGACTTAACTTTAAGCTGTCAACCTTGCGAAATGAAAAGCACCTCAATCGGCCCACGAGGACGAATCGATCCAGTAAAAGATGGATTACCTCAGTTTCTTCCAGGCAGCGGTTGTATCGATACTGCTATATGGATGCACTACTTGGACGCTAACTAAACGGTTGAAGAAGAAACTAGACGGCAATTACACAAGAATGTTGCGAGCAATATTGAACAAGTCCTGGCGGCAACACCCCACAAGACACCAACTATACGGCCACTTGCCTCCCATCACGAAAACTATACAAGTTAGACGAACCAAACACGCAGGACACTGCTGGAGAAGCAAGGACGAACTCATCAGTGATGTACTCCTATGGGCACCTGCATATGGCCAGGCAAAAGCAGGACGACCAGCTCGAACATACATACAGCAGCTACGTGAGGATACGGGATGTAACCTTGAAGACCTGCCAGAGGCGATGAATAATAGGGAGAAGTGGCGAGAGAGGGTCAGGGATATCCGTGCTAGCGGCACGACATGATGATGATGATGATGATGACCTCGCCAAGGTTTTTTTTTCTGATAATGCTGAATGTAAAATATTGCGTTGTTTCAGCAAGTGAAAATTAATATGAGCGTGTAATGCAGGTTCTTTTTCTTCAGTTTAAAAAACGTGTTGACCATGGGGAAGGATAATGTTTTTGCAGAAAACATGCTCTATCCAATAGTTTTACTGTGCTTCTTGTATTTGTTTTAGGCTCTGAAGAAATATTCGTTATAAACCTCGTATTAATTGAGTTTTAACATAACCAAAGCATTTTGCAAGAGGCTAGTATCCATATTTGATTATTTTTACTTATCTGAAGCAAAAAGAACCCGCCGAATTTCGCGGAAGCAGTCATTTGTTATGTGAGTCATGGACATATGAATGTTCGAGTCGTTGTGTTATTTTTTACCCAGAATTTTACTATTTAACCGATAGCTGGGAGGATAATAGGTCCATACTTTTCCGAAGCCAATTAATCCGAAAGTGAATGTAATAGCACAGTTAGAGTTTTATTGACACGCCAGACATTTCTTTATCAGTTATGAACTCGGATCAAAGCATTTTAAAGATAATTTCTTATAGTCGCTTTTTATGTTAATCGCTTCAAATCACCATGTAACTAAAATCTGATGAACTAAACATCGATGGAGTAAATCATACCAGATCGATGAATTTCTAAGGGCGATATACAAAAATTGTTATTAGGTAAATCTATAAACGTCAAACTATCTGATAACTTTAATTTTGCGTTTAAACTCTCAGAAACCTGTAAACTATGAAAAAAAAAGATTCTAATTTTGATCCCTGAATAACTAGTTTAATAAAAAAAAATTACAGAATGAATCAAAAGTCCAATATATAGATTGCCCACTTGGCAAGGTGGGTGTAGAATACACCGGGTGCTTCTATGCAGAGGGGTAAGACACCCGACAACGAGTGTCTTCTGGCCCAGTTGGCAGCGGCTGTAAAATACACCGAATGCTTCTCTACAGAGGGGTAAGACTGTCTCAATGAATGGTCAGCATATGACACTAAACAATCTGATTGTAAGCACCCCTTCATTGCCATTGCTCCCAGGTCCACTCTGGTCCGGAATGGTAGCACCTGATAAGGCCCTATGTATGGGTTAAATAGAACTAACTGCATACTAATGATAAACTGAATTGTTTCAATTAGAACTGTTTGACTAAACTGAATACCTTGAAATAAAAATGTTTTTAACAATTAAACTGTACTTAATTTTAAACTGTGTGCTTATGCTAAACTGAATTGTTTGAAATGTAACTGTTTTTGACATTGAAAATCTACTTACACTAAACTGACTTATTATATACGGAACTGTTTTGACATTTAACTGTGTAAACAAAATCTGTACTTATACTAAACTGAATTTGCCGAATTAGAACTGTTTGAATAAACTGAATAGCTTGCAAGAGAAATGTTTTTTACCATTAAACTGAGTACTCACGCTAAACTGAATTGTTTGAAATAGAACTGACTATTTGCATAAAAATGGATTTGGCGTAAAATAAGCTACCAAGGTTGATAAGCCATAAAACTAAACAAGGAACTAACAACAATATGTGAGAAGAAGCGAATTGAATCCGAGAAAATGTCTGTAGAAAAAGGTGAAAAAGCATCGGCACCATAAACGATTCAACAAACAGATAGCTTTCTTCCGTTTTTACCTTTTTTAACATATATAACAATACGAATTTTACAACCGGGCCATTGGCCTAACGAGTACAGTGTTCGCTAATGGACTAGGAGACCGGGACTCAATCCAAGGTTGAGTCATACCAAAGACTCAAAAAATGGTACTTGATGCCGCCTTACTCAGCACTATAAGGTAAGGATCAAGGGTAAAGTTGAGTAATCCAGGGAATAGAAGAGCTCCCTCCCCTACAACTGAGGGTAGTAGCTATTGAAAAGGGATCCTTCGGGTAACCCTCGACTAACTTCGCTAACTTTACTTTACTTTATATATATATATATATATATATATATATATATATATGTGTGTGTGTGTGTGTGTGTGTGTGTGTGTGTGTGTGTGTGTGTGTGTGTGTGTAAAATATTAAATGCTTACAGTCATAAAAAAGTTGGCTCCTTGGCAAATAGAATGTTGATTTGTTCTTTCTTTTCGTTTGGTAATTTTTAATTCTTTCTGGTGGCCACTTTAATAATAAAAAGTCGTTTAGGTCAATCTTCTTAATCAGAATTAATCTAAATATACATTTAGAGAAACCTGGGTAGGAAGTTTGGGCTTTTTTAGATATTCTCTTCCCTCTCTCTCTCTCTCTCTCTCAATATATATATATATATATATATATATATATATATATATATATATATATATATATATACTTTAAGATTGTTGAGCCTAGCATTATTTTCAATTACATTACTATCAAACAAAGAACCGGTTTTTTAAAAAACTTATCTCTTTATTTAGTCAAATTAGTGGTAAAGTGTTACAACGTCCTTATTTTAGATTAGGTTTCATTGATTTTTATTATTATTTTTTTTACTATCAATCACTTTTAATGTTTTTCATTAACACTCCCTGTCATAATTCTTCAAAAATTACAAACAACTACATAATAAAGATGTAAAAAAAATTAAGTATAAGATAAAATAGAAATAAAAGAAAGAAATAGAGAAAAGGAAAAGAAATATATATATATATATATATATATATATATATATATATATATATATATATATATATATATATATATATATGTAAATCTGTTAAGCTTTTGAATAAATTTCGAACACTAATTGCGTGACATATTTTTGAAACAGAACGATATCAACGATTATAGAATGTACAGAGTTTTCTCATTTTTTGTTTGTTTTATTTTAGAATTGAATATAATTCAGAAGATACAACATCACATATTAGCATTAATTCTGATGATTGTTTAATATAAAAGACCGAAGCTTTTAACGCTGGAAAATAATTCAACTATAAATAAAATCATCATCTGAGAACGTTGTTTTTTTACATGTAATTTATATTGGATAATCATATTAAATAATAATATTGTTCATAGTGGTCAAGAAATGTGACCGATAAAAGGAATACAAAGTTTTGAAACTAGTAGTTTGTTTGTATATGTTTAGCATATACACCGAGTCTCAGATTATACGAAATTTTCACTTTAAAGTGATACCAGAAATTGTTGATGTAATTGTCAGGAGGCTAAACGTTAGTTTTCAGGAGCATTTGAAATTATTTGAAAATATGTTTGTGATGATTATTTTTAAAGATTATTGTTGATTATTGTTGATTAGTAAAAAAAAGATTTTGCAGATTATTGTTAAATAGTAAAAAAAGTTATTTCTGATTAATGTTGAATAGTTAAAAAAAAAAATGCCACATTATTATAAAAGTTAACTGAATAGTTTTTGGTTAGAATAAATATATTGTTGTCTCTCACCTGCCTTAATCAAATTCGTTTATCTAATTTCAGTTATTGTGATTTTATATTAATTTGGTTCAAAACGGGGATTTATTAAAGAATTTGAGTCATTTGTTGTTTGATTATTTGGTGATACAATATTAATGTGGACTCGATGTATTTGTTTGTTTGTTTGTTTGTGTTTTAAGGCAAATCTTTTTTCCATACAAATAAACAGTTCTATTTCAAACAATTCAGTTTAGCACAAGTACGCAGTTTAATAGTCAAAAATATTTTTATTTCAAGCTATTTAGTTTAGTCAAGCAGTTCTAATTCAAGCAATTCAGTTTAGCGTAAGTACAGATTCAATGTCAAAAACAGTTCTATTTCAAACAATTCGGTTTAGCGTAAATACAGTTTCAATGTCAAAAACAGTTCTATTTCAAACAATTCAATTTAGCGTAAGTATAGTTTCAAAGTCAAAAATATTTTTATTTCAAACAATTCAGTTTAGCATACAAAACAGTTCTATTTCAATCAATTCAATTTAGTGTAATTATACAGTTCAGTTCTGTTTGACCCATAGATAGGACCCTATCAGGTGTTACCACTCCGAGCCACAGTGGAGCAATGGCAATGAAGGGGTGCTCCTCATTCCCCAAAGTTCCAGCCTCACTGGAACCTCACCATCTGATTGTTTAGTATTATATCCAGGACACTCGTTGGGGGAGGAGGGGTCTTACCCCTTTGAAGAGGTGCAATCGGTGTATTCAACAGCCTCAGCCGACTGGGCAATCACATGTTGTAATATACATGAGCAGGCAAGTAAAATATAAATACTTCTTTAAAAAATGTAACGTAAAAGTTATTATCGGACCCAACTGTTACAAAGTATAAATTGGTAAGATCTATTTTTGACATGCAGTGTAGGTGATTTAAATGCATCTATGTTTGAATGGGTGGAAAGATAGGGCAGAGTGTCACTCGGTGTGAGCTACAGGCAGTGAACGCAGGTGTGATTTGATTCCTTGCTATGATTGGGTTTAAGAAATCATGTGATCCGATGTCACTTAGAAAACAGAACATTTAGTTGGTTCCCTGATGCCGACTCGTACACATGTGTAATAACGTATGTGAATAATTTTTCCATTCACTGAACTACAACCCGATGTACTGAGGTATTTTGTATAGAAAAGATAATAAATTAAGATATGCAAGAAAAGAGGATTGTTAATTATTCTTCCAAGCAAGAGAAGTACCTGTGGCAAAGTGACTAACTTGCCGGTCTGGGACATTGAATTTCAACTCCAGTCACGCTATTACATTCACTTTCGGGGAAAATACATTTTAGAAAAGCATGAATTCACTCATTCCCCTGTTGTGAGTTAAATATTACCACTACTGTTTCTTCGGAAAAGTATAAATCTATCTCATCTCTTCCCTCCGATTCTATGGCTAAATAGTTGGATTTACTAGGCTCTTTAGAGTAGAGAACAAAAACTCAAACTAGAAGCTTAAGTCAAGTATAAGGTCTCACCTTGCTACTTGGGATACGTAACCCAATATAACCTTTTACAAGTTACTTCGAGAAGAGATGGACATTGCCAAGAAATACTTCCTTTGCCCAAAGAGATGCCACAAAGAGCTTGGTACAACGATGAACTAAAAGAAATCTGTTGGATATGAGTATTATGATGATGAATGTAGTCTTGCAAACATTCATAGATTTTTAAGAATAGTTGTGACATTATACACAACGGACAATTGAAAAATGTCCTGCCCATTAAATCGGGCCATTAACTATATATATATATATATATATATATATATATATATATATATATATATATATATATATATATATATATATATATATATAATACACACATATTGTTCGAGGAGTCACCTGTGGCGTAGTAAGCGAGCTCGAACTCGTTACACTCTGGTGTTCACTTTCGGACTAAAAATGTAAAGTTGTAGTCGAGGGTGACATAAAGGCTTCCTTTTCATTAGCTACAACACCGAGTGTAGGAGAGAGCTCTACTATTTTCCCTGGATTGCTCTGCTTTACCCTTGATACCTACGTTATTATGTTGAGTGTTAAGCAGGTGGTATCAAGTACCATTTTTGAGTCTTCGGTATGACTCGACCTGGGATTGAACCCCTTTCTCCCGGGCCATTGGAGAACACTAGCTCCGCCCCAAGCTAAGGCTTGAATAGAATTCTGCTTTTCTACAAGGATAGATGTTTTATTCGATAACCTACGAAGTTTGACATGCCATTAAACAAAGGAACCAAACGAAATCAGGGGGTGTCCTCGTGGTGTAATGGTTAAAGCGATGGACTGCAGAATCGTAGTACGCGAGTTCGTACTCCAGTCGCGCTATTACGTTCACTTTCAGGCAAATACCCTTGGGAAAGGTATGAACCCCCTGATCCTCCCAGATATGGGTTAGATAGTACCACTACTGTTCTTCTAGGAGAATGGCTTTGGCATTAAATAACCTAAAAAGAGTTGATATGCCATTAAACAAAGAAACCAAACAAAATCAAATATATTATTCATATCAACACAATGACGAACATATTCACATAAATATAAATGTCTGTAAAGGAAACTAGAAAAATGAATAAGGGTGCTTCTTTTTTTTACTTTTTCTTCAAATAAGGCACTTTATTCAAAGAACAAACAAATTCAAGATCAATGATTTAAAAAATAAAATTCATTAATCTACCAGTAATCGACTTTACAGGTTTTATTTTTTAAACAGGAAATCTATGAGATCTGCTATCTTCTCTCGTAGAACATTACATATCGCTTAATTAAAAATCTAAACAAACTTTGAAAGCGTTTTTCTTATATTTTTCTTTGATTGGTGATTTGAAATGGACCAGAAATATGTCAGTAGAACAAATAGATCAGTTGAAGCAGTTATTTTTGACCTGTCATTCTCGATTTTTTTTTCTCTTGAAGGCTATTAAATTTCATCTTTTCTGAAAGAAATGTTCTTTCCTTGGGAAAAGAAACATCTATCAATAACAGTCCTTCTATTCGAATGCACACCACTACTTGAAATTTAAGTACTGTTGGGGTTTTTTTTGTTTTTTTTTTTGGTTTTTTTGGGGGGTGTTCAAGTTCTAAATTGAATTTACAAACAAAATACTATTGTAGATTTTTACCAGGAATAAATATAAATTTGCATATGTTCAGCAACTGATGATGTAACATGATATACAGGAAATGTGAATTGTAAAGACAGCTTTGAAGTAAACTTTAATTTATGACGAAATTTAGTTAGAAACAAGAATGTTTCCCTGCGTTTATTTATATACTTCAAAATCACAAACAAAGAGAAAACACAACAACAACAACAAATCACAAAGACAGAGAAAAAACAACAACAACAAATCACAAAGACAGAGAAAAAAACAACAACAACAACAAATCACAAAGACAGAGAAAAAACAACAACAACAACAAATCACAAAGACAGAGAAAAAACAACAACAACAAATGACAAACACGGAGAAAAAAATATCAATAAATAACAAGCAATCAAAAAAACGAAAAAATCACTCGTACATTCTTAGGCCAGTGAAACACGAACAGTATGTCAATATTTGGTATAGCCACAAACGTCATGATGTGAAGAAAGAAAGAAAGAAAGAAAGAAAGGAACCACCATTCACAGAAAGGAAACATTCAAAATACCTCATTCAGTTGCTAAATACCCTAATCTGCCCTGTAATTTACTCATAGAAGGGGGTTATTAAATGTTCTTCTTGGTATAAGCCATAAAAGGTTTCTTGTCTGAAATACATGGCGCTTTGACGTTGAATTTTGAGAAAAATAAGCTTTTCAATTACGGTAAAATACCTAATCACTGTCAGCCATTTAATTTGAAGTTTATCTGGAGGAATAATGGCTAAGTGTGCGACTGCGGCTTCGAAGCAGGTTTGAACTCCAGTCGTGTAATTACATTCAGTTTTGCACAAAAACTTTTGGGGAAGGTGTGAATACGCTTACCCACCCCCATCAATACGTTAAATAGTATCATTGCTGCTTTTTCGACAAAAATAACTTTGATATTAAATAGCCGACGAAGGTTGACAGGTCATTAAATAAAAACCCAAAACCAAACCAAAGTTTGTCTGCCGGTGAGATCTATCTCAAAAACTGACTGTAAACGCTGAAAACCGGATGTTGATTGGGAACCAAATACCTTTTTGCACGTTTTATTACTGTTTGATATATCAAACAAGATTGTGAACAGGAGAGACGGCTTCATGACTTTTCTAAGGACATTATTAACGCAAAGTGAAACAAACACAGCCTCATCTAAGAATTGAACTCGGTTTGCCGAATTCAATAATTGTTACGCCACGAGTGCTTAGTCAGTCTATCAATTTGCCTACATGACCACCCAATACTGTTCATTCAAACATCTGCTGAGGTGGACACTCATCAATATGTCGACTTTGCGTTACGCTATTTAAGTTGAGATTTGAAGAACTGTGCTTTGCCAAGTCGAACTACGAAATGCATTATAAATCAAATTAAACAGCCCTGTCAGTTGCGAGCTACAGAATACACCGACTGCATCTCTGCAGAAGGGTAAGACCCCAACTAATAAGTGTTTCAGATATGACATTAAATTATCTGATGGTGAGGCTACAGCACTGGAGATCTGCGAAATATGTAGTACCTCTTCATTGTCATTGCTCCCAGGTCCACACAGAGCAGGAGGGTAGCACCTGATAGGGCCATATCTATGGGTCTAAATTATTAATATTGAATTGAACTGTAAGAACAAACAATATTCGAAACCATTTAACCGTAGAAACAACATCCCCACTGATGTTCAAGCAAATTAGTTCTGACTCATTTAGTAATAAAGTTAACAACAAACAATTCACTTACAAATTATATATATATATGTGTGTGTGTGTGTGTGTATGTGTGTTTAAATGTGTCCAAACAAAGAATTAATTGTAAATAAAAATTATCCGTGTTCAATAGAAATGCTTAAAACCATTTAACTCTATTAAAGCAATTGGCTCGGGCTCGTGTGAGAATGTTATTCACAAAACGTGTTTACAAATCACATGTTTAATAAATACGTGATAAATGGATTTAGAATAAAATAACCTACAATGGTTAGTATGCCATAAAAGCAAATCAAGGCGCCTCTGGTGGTGTAATGGTTAGCAAGCTCGACTAGCAAACCTACACGAGTGAGTTCGAGTCTCATTGGGTGCCCCTTTCATATGGCCTTGTGCCACATCTGAGCAAAAAGCTTAGTAAATTTCCATAAAAGCAAATCAAACCAAACCAAATCCAAGATATTTAATATATATGTATAAATATGATTTGGTGCTAAATAACCTACAATGATTGATATGCCATAAAACCCAATCAAACCAAATCATATATAGTTAATATATATGTATGAAAAGGATTCAGTATTAAATAACCAGCAATGGTTGATATGCCTTAAAAACTAAAACAAACCAAATTATATATATATATATAGTCATCCACAGACAGACTGTTTCGTTCTATCAGAACTCTTCAGTGTGGCTAGACACGCAGGACGCTCGAAGCCGGGATCAAAACCCGTCCAACTTTACGTTAGACTGTGTTTCAGACCACTCGGCCACCAAGCGGACCACGTTGGCTAAGGGAATTTTAAGGTATTTTTATTTTTAGAAACAGCAGCAGCAGCAGCCTTTTTTTACATTATTTTATTATACCCTATCGGCTACCAGAGTGCTCAATTCTTTCGAAGAGCTTTGCATTACGCTAGCGGCGGCCGGCAATTCCTTCGCCAGAGTGCTCAACCCCCATGGGGGAGCGTATATATATATGTATAAAAAGGATTTAGCATAAGATAACCAACAATCGTTGATATGCCGTAAAACCCAATTAAGTAAAAATCATATATATTCAATATATATGTTTAAAAAGGTTTACTATCAAATAGACAATAATGGTTGATATACCATAAAACCCAATCAAACTAAATCTTTTATATTCAATATATATGTATGAAAAGGATTCAGTATTAAATAACCAACAAATAACTAAACTTAACCAAGCCAAAACCCAAATTAAACTGTGAATTTGCCATGCATTAGCATACTATATACATAATACCTCACTCTACATCATTTATATCCCCACCAAATTCCTCTCTACGTCACTTGACTAAATTCCAGTTTAGCGAACATTATTACGTCCGACATTACATCACTCATCAATGTTGCTAATGCCATAAACTGTAACGGGAGGTGCCCGTGGTGTAATGGTTATCGTCGTAGGAAATGAACACGGCGACACGAGTTCAAATCCTGGACGAGACTGATTGCATTTCACACAGCACTAATACCCTTGGGAAAGGTATGAATCCAATTATTCTCCCTCCAGCTATGGGTAAATAGTAGGATAGACTAGGTTCTTGAGCCTTGGTGAGGCAACTAGTCTAGGAGAAGGAAAACTCTGAATTCCAACCTGTTAAACTCCGCTTAAAAATTGACCTTGTGCCATATCCTGCCCGAGCAGAGGGGTTGGTAAATATGATAAACTGTAACATATTGACCCTCGACCGAGCCGTCAATCAAGAGATGTACCTGTGTAAATAAGTGAAAGAACAGCGAAACAGGTGCATCCGGTCGAAGATATCGGAATGTCACCTTGACCTGTGGACGTGGTTGAATTCGGTGATGGTGGCAGATGCGTACGCCCACAGGAAACAGGTGGATGTGAGACAATTATATAACCAGGTGCCACAGACGGCTTGAGTCAGTTGAAGTTCCAGTTGCAGTTGGAGTCAGTTGGGGACAAGATGCCTGCGTGAGAATCAGCTTGCAGACTGAGGGCTTGCGGCCCTCAGTGACCCACGGTTGAGCAGCCCAGCCAGAATGCAAAAGAAGTGCTGCTATGGTCAGAAGAACTTGGGGTCAATATGTAGCAGTCTGTCCCCGTCTCCAACTCACGTCTCACACACAACCAACATCAACCCTTTCGAATAAAGTGTGAGAGGTATATTTTTATAAAGAAGTGTCTTCGTTCGTTCATTGAGTTCGTCAGTATGTTTGAATATGTTTCCGCTTATATTTATATTTGTATATGTATTATGAGTATACAACATAACATATTGAATTAACGAAGTGATTTTTTGCTTGTTGTTTAAGCTAATAATTTTTCGGCCCTCATTGTCATACTTAAAGAATTTTTAAGGGTAAATCACACGATAAATACCATAATTCTATTGTCTTCATTATTTTTTAAAAATATGATTAAAATATGTTTTTGGTGAGTGGGTTTATGTGTGTGTGTGTGCGTGTGTGTGTATTTGTGTTCTTTCAGTTTTAGCGATAGTCGTATTCTTTCGCGAAAATTTATGCTAGCATTTCGCTGTTTGTTCTCATTTTCAGGCATTTATAAGGCATAACATTAGGATTACGTCAGAAGCAGACTTTCGGCACATATTTTAGGACCAAGTAATAACGTGGGCAGGCTATGGCTCTCACTTTATTGTGTTCCCTACTCTTTAAAAATATTTCTAAAGTGTGTTTTTAGTATTATTTAAGGTTTCACGACAGTTGTATTTTTTCTCGAGTTATTTTCGCTGGTTTTAAGGTCTTTATTCTCATCTTAAGAGACTCCTAATGCCGTAAGTCAGGTTTACGTCAAGAAGTTGATTACATTACGGCTTTTGGAACTAATTAACAACATAAGGTTGTGTTGTATACCACATGTATACATATGTAAATATAAAACACAGGCGACTGCGATATTCAGGTACGAACTATTTATTGATTTCTGACTTCGGTTCTTCGACACGAGGAGAGAGACACAATTCTTAAAAGTCTTTCGTATTATACAATGCTAACAACACCCCAACACTCGACACATCTCGTGGTCCAGTCTCAATTTTGCAACACCATGGTCGGACCCAACTTCTCAACACCATGGTCGGACCCCAACTTTTCCACATCATGGTCGGAACTCAACTTTTCAACACCATGGTCGGAACTCAACTCTCACCACCATGGTTGGAAATCAATTGAATCTTTTTCAAAATCTTCCACATTCTCAGCCCATCTCTTCTTGGCATGATGTCATCTGTACTCCAGCCACATTTCCTGTCTGGGGTTTATTATGACAATGGTGATTGTCATATCCTTTGTGCGCGAGTGTAAACTGCTCCAATTGACTACACACTTGAACTCTTAACCCAAATAGTTCTAAACCCAACCAAGCTGAATGATAAAATATAATAAATGAAAAATGATTAAAATAAAAGATCATTCCTTAATTATATAACAATTGCGTATGACTGTATTGGCAAGTGTCACAACGCATTTGTGGTATCTGCTATTGCAGTTACTTTATCATACACTCAGCAAAATATTTTATTAAACTAATTATTTTTTAGAAAAACATCTGATGAAAACTTGTGAGTTTTAAAATTTTTGAGCGGTTGCATCTATGGATTTTTCAAAACTGAACAGTGTTTTACTCTAAAAGCTTTGAATGATTAGGGCTTCAAATCAATTTCTACGTCACAACTGAATCATAACAGGTTAGATG
Source organism: Sepioteuthis lessoniana (assembly GCA_963585895.1). Classification (NCBI taxonomy): domain Eukaryota; kingdom Metazoa; phylum Mollusca; class Cephalopoda; order Myopsida; family Loliginidae; genus Sepioteuthis; species Sepioteuthis lessoniana. Next base: position 17,544,979 of record OY757906.1, on the reverse strand, counting down.
GCAAGCTGTAGGCAGTTCAAAAACTAAGCAAATGGCGGATCTTATGAAAAGATATTAGTCAATCTATTGAGTTGGCCATTATTTTATCTGCGGAATCCTAACTGTCAAAAAAATAAGGATTTCTTCTAAATCGCCTTTCGATATGAAGAGATAAAAATACCATTAATGAGTTGATATGATGTGATAAAGATACCGTTAGTGAGTAGATAGTATGTAATAAAGATACCGGAAGGGAACTGATATGATATGATAAAGTTACTGGAAGGGAACTGATATGATGTGATAATGATACCGGAAGGGAGCTGATATGATATGATATGATAAAGATACCGGAAGGGAGCTGATATGATGTGATAAAGATACCGGAAGGGAGCTGATATGATATGATATGATAAAGATACCGGAAGGGAACTGATATGATGTGATAAAGATACCGGAAGGGAGCTGATATGATGTAATAAATATACCGGAAGGGAGCTGATATGATGTGATAAAGATACCGGAAGGGAACTGATATGATGTGATAAAGATACCGGAAGGGAACTGATATGATGTGATAAAGATACCGGAAGGGAGCTGATATGATGTGATAAAGATACCGGAAGGGAACTGATATGATGTGATAAAGATACCGGAAGGGAGCTGATATGATGTGATAAAGATATCGGAAGGGAACTGATATGATGTGATAAGATATATCGTGAATAGATAGGATGAGATAAAGATACCGTTAGTGAGTAGATAGGATGTGATAAAAATACCAAAAGGGAGCAGATATGATGTGATAAAGATATCGTAAGTGGACCGATATTTTATGATAAAGATACCATTAGTGAGAAGACAGAATGTGATAAAGACAGCCTACATAAGTAGATAAAAAGTTAAGATACCGTAAGTAAACTGAAATAATATAATAAAGATACAGAATTTGAGCCACAAAGGAAATTCGTTTGCACATCTACTGCAGTGTTAATTTTTTTTATTTTATTTTGATAATCAATTTGTTTTTAAATTCCCGTCTTACATAAGGACGCGTTTCTGAATACCTTAACGTAAGTTTATGGCCACAGATGAGTCTTATTTCTAAGGCCTTTACTATTTGAAGCCGACTGATTATAGCTTTAGATTCATCAACAATTCGTAACCTCTAATAATTTTTCTAATTCTCTAGTTTTTAACATCGTTCATGCAGCTATTTTCCTTGTTTTATAAAACCAGTAAAAGTCCTATTTTCCCAAGGGAATTAAGTCGTAAGTAAACGCAACAGCACCACTGGAATTCGAACTCAATTAATGCAAAGCTGCAGTCCAACAATTTTGTCATTACACCACGGGGGGCTCACTCAGTGGTTTCCAATTTACCAGCTATTAACCAAGTGTTGCACAAGGCTCGGAAGTATAGCCACCTAGTAAGAATATAATTCATTAGTCCTTATTTGCTTGCCTATCTAGCTTTTTGGATATTAGTACATAGCAATAGATTGACTTTTGTACAAAAATAATTCATTTGGAAAAACGAAATTGGTTCAGATGGAGATCGGGCTGATAAATGAACGTATAAAGTTTAATTAATACACATGAAGACAGAGATATGGAGAGTTATTCATAGTGATAAAGAGAGGTACAATGAAGTCAAACAATATTGATAGTAATAAGGTTGCGTGTATTATTAAGTATATATATATATATATATATTTAGAGAGAGAGAGAAAGAGATAGAGTACCCTGATATATACATTGAATGAGTGTTCAACAGTGATGTGTTAATAATATGAGTAGCTAGACTGCTAACGCAGGTGATTTATTTATGTGGATAAATCTTGAGTATGTATTTACCTAAACTCGATGCCATGTGTAGGATACGACAAAAAGTCAGTTATTAAACGGAGTAGAGTTGCTTTGATTTCAAACATTTCATACTCTTCGGTGATTGGCCCTGTCAACGCTAAAGAGCACATCATAGGAAATGGCGAGAAATAGACGGATTCGTGTCTTTCCCAAGTGCATTAACGCGAAGTAAAACGTAAACAGAATCGTGCAGAATTTGAACCCGGCTCATCTCCATTTCTCATGACTATAAACTTTACGCCATGCACCTCGCAAACGAGTGTGCTGGATCAGCCATAGTTTTTTTGTGACCAAATGTACCAGAGAATCTTCCTAATAAAGCATTTTAGCTTTTGACGGTAGATAGCGTTGTGGACCAGTAAAGGGTATGGAAGGAAGACACGAACTCGGGTTTACATGGAACAAAGTATATTAACGAAAGTATAATACAACATTGATAAAAAGGTGTTGAATGTCAGTCTGACTGCCAAAATGTTAGGCTGGAATAAACTTCACCACCGACATGAATATTCTTCCGGTATTAATAGCAACAGGAAGAGTTCATTATAGTCCGTAGGTGGGATACCATGATAGATAGATAGATAGATAGATAGATAGATAGGATTTTAGTATAAAGACCAAACCATGCTGAAGGCAACCTTTCTGGAAAAGTTAACTCTAAAATCAAAACTAGAGATGGGAGCACCAGCACCAGATAACCCACAAGGGTTGAGATGCCATTAAAACAAATGAGTAAAGCAAAACATAGATTGAATTAGTGATTAATCAGAATGTTTGGGTAGTAACTTAGTGATAAGGTGCGCTCTCATATGCCAAATTTGGTAGTCATCAGATAGAGAGGTAAAAAGTTAGATAGATATTATCTGATTCAAGAGACTCATAATGCTTGATTACTTTTTTATTTGGGTTTTCTTCTTTTCAGACAAGTTATGTGTAATTGTTTCGAGACGCCTTAAAATTTGTCCATTATTTTCTGTTTTAACATTTTCGAAACACTTTGTTTATTACCAATAACGAGACATCAAGGTGTAATTTTTCATCAACAAAAATTTCCGAGAAATCTCTGATTTGTTTTTGTATCAGCATTTCTCGTTAATGATCTGAAAACTAGTCAACGATAGTCGTCTAAAATCAAAATGATTGCTTATATACACATCACATATATATATATATATATATATATATATATATATATATATATAAAAGTCCCGAAACTTATTTAATGATCCTCCTATATATATATATATATATATATATATATATATATATATATATGAGGATCATTAAATAAGTTTCGGGACGTTTTTCGTATGGGCACTTTTATTGATAGTACACACATGAAACTCTAGTCCCCTTCGAAGTAATCACTTCCAGCTGAAATGCACTTGTTGTACCGTTCCAACAACTTCTGGAAGGCCCCATGGACATCCTCTTGTGTGAGCGTGTCAATGACCTTCGTCACAGCCTCTTTTATCTCCTCAATTGTCTCATAACGACAGCCCCTGAGCTTAGGGAATAACCAAAAGTCACTGGGAGCAAGGTCTGGACTATAGGGAGGCTGAGGAACTGTCTTGATGCCCATCTGGGTCAAATAGTCTGTGACACCCTACTAAAGCCTGATTTTCACAGCTGGTGAATTTCAAAAATGCAATTTGACGCTTTAGAAGAACAATATGCAATAAAATTCTGTTTTAAACTTGGAAAAAATGCCACAGAAACGTATGGAATACTTCAGACTGCTTTTAGAGCATCTTGCATGAATCGAGCATCAGTGTTTGAGTGGCATGAAAGATTCAAGGAAGGCAGGGAGTCTGTGAGGGATGATGAGAGGTGTGGGAGGAGTAAGGAAGTCAATACACCAGAGTTGATTGACCAAAGGGTTAGGGTTAGGGTTACTATGTTGAGGTTTTAAGGGAGTTCAAGAAGAGATTCCTAGGGAAGAGGCCAGCACTCTTCAAATCGGCTCAGTGGCATTTCCAACAGGACAATACACCAGTCCACTACTCCATCCTTGTCACAGACTATTGGGTAATATAAAAAGCAATTAAAAATCGTCTTTTACAAACTGCATTTACTAAACTGATTCGGCATTTCCTTATTTATAAAAAGACAAAGCTGGGCTTTCTTCAACATACATATTTTTCAAATATTTTCCACGGAGAAACCGATACAATAAGTAGAATTGTATAATTCGATGATAATGAAACAGTCATATGTTAGCTGTGTTGATGCATTGAATGTCCGGGTAGATATTATGATCAATGCAAAACTAATAAAACATATCAAATTCGAATTGAAGTGAAATATTTCACAGATTTAAAGGTTTATATAACAAGTATTAGACATTCTGAAAGCTAGAGTAGATATTTTTTAAAAATACGGATACGATTTCCTGAGTTCTGCTCTTATTGCCAATGAAAAAGCTGAGCTGAATTTTTTTCTGCTCAAGAAGAGAATGACATCATCATCATTATCATCAGGTATTGCAAATAGCACGGATTCTCTCTCTCTCTCTCTCTCTCTCTCTCTCTCTCTCTCTCTCTCTCTCTCTCTCTCTCCGTCCGTATCGGCAATCACTCTTGCAAGGCATCTAAATGCCACCAATGTCCACACAGATTTGTTAAATGTAAGTTTTTTTCTGGTCAGCAAACACTGGTGTGTCCATGTGTAGTAGTTCACGAGAGAACGTTTTTCTGTCCTTACTTTTTCAGCGACGCTCTGCATATCTCTGTTGTCTCACTTGAATGATTCGTGTGATGGAAAATAAGTGAGTGTACAGCTGCTGTTTTGTGGGGTGCTGTTTCAAGGATTCGTTCAAAACAACACAAAGTATCCTTCTCTAATTCTCACGTAGCTTTTTCTTTTAGCGATCGTTAAAGTTCAGGTGATGCAACCATACAATAGTATGGAGACGTTTGCAGCTGAGAAAATTTCCCGCTTTATTTTATCACAGATATCTAATTTCCAAGTGGTGATTAATCTGTCAATAGCAGTCCATCCATGACCTATGTGTATGTTTCTATCGCTTTAAGTTGATAAAATCTTGCAACCGAGATATATGAAATGATCTGATAATTTCAGAGGCATGTCATTTAATAAGGGGGGCGTCCTCGTAGTGTAATGGTCAAAGCGGGGGACTGCGGAATCGTAGTAAGTGAGTTCGAACTCCAGTTGCGCTGGACAAATACCCTTGGGAAAAGAATGAATCCCCTTATCCTCCCAGCTATGGGTTAAATAGTACTACAGCTGTTTTGGCATTAAATAACCTACAAAAGTTTATATGCCATTAAACCAATCAAACCAACCAACCAACCAACCATTTAATGAGGATATGGCACCATCTTGATTAAAACACATCAACTCAGTTTTGTCTGTGCTCACGTAGATAAAAGCACCTCCTGCTGCCTGTATCAGGTTAAACACTAGAGATTCAGCTTGGGTGGGTGTATTTGTAAGAAGTGCTAGTGTAATATAATTTCGGAGGGATTTCGTTTTATATATCTTGCCTTTCGGTTTAGTTAGGCTGAGAACCTTTCGCTTAGCGCATGGGTTAGTTAGGTGCAACATTAACGCAGGTGTTCACGCGTGCGCAGAGAGGATGTATCATTCAGAGATGTCAAAATAAAAATCCCAGATAGGAATTGAGACCAGGGGATGTGAGTGACGTCACGCACCGGAAGCGTGGGCTGAGGATTTGGGGATTTGAGAAAAAGCAGTGAGTTGAGTTCCTGCCTCCGAACGAGAGAGTCGAGATTCAGAGCTGGGCGAGGCCGGACGACTTTGTGCGCTACGCGCGCCGCGCGTTGGTTGGGTTGAGAGCTAACGATGTAAAAGCAGTCAGCATAGAAGGATTGTGTCTCTCTCTCCTCATGTCAAAAAAGCTTTAAAAGTTTCGTACCTGAACCAATTTCGTGAATGTCGCATATTTCAGATTCCCTATGTCTTTTTCACACATCCGTATATCTGGCTATGTAACACTAGATCATCCACATAGTCTGCATTAACTATTGTTTATGCTGCGCTTCTTTTTTTTTTTTTTTTTCGTTCTTAATGTGAAACCATTTTCTTTCATGATATCTTTTGACAGCCCTAGTACGTAATCTAGATTTGGCATTAAATTACCTACAAAGGTTGACATGCCATTAAACAAAGAAACCAAACCAGAACTTTTATCACTTCTTCGTTTAACGAGCTTATGTGTTCCCGGTGGAAAATATATTAACGTTCATCGCTTTTGTTTTTCCAGAAAGTAATATTTCTGTGTTAATATACTGCGTGCGTAAAAGTTTTTATCGACCTGATCGATAGAGAGAGGGGCAGACAGCGAGAGAGAGAGATAGAGAGAGAGAGAGACGGACAGAGACAGAGAGGGAGGGGGAGAGATAAACAGAGAGAAAGATAGTGTTCGTTGTTTTAATTTACAATAACATCGAGCACTCTTTTTAGGCAAATTTTTTTCTTATTTGTATTTCTTCTATCATTATATATATATATATATATATATATAATGATAGAAGAAATGCAAATAAGAAAAATTTTTGCATATCATTATATATATATATATATATATATGCAAAAATATATATATATATGTGCAAATATATATATATATATGCCAAAATGTTTTTGTTTGTATTTCTTCTATAATTATATATATATACATATATATAAAATAGAAAATTTTTTGCATACATATATATTTTTGCATATATATATTTTTTTGCACACACACATATATATATATATATATATATATGGTGTCTAACAATTATTGAAACAAAACAGAGGCCTTCAGATCTTCAATGTAGAATTGACTTTCTTTTACTTTTCCGATTATTGCTGCAAAATAGATAATATTTTGGTATATTTAACCAAATATAACGTAATCATGCCTTGATAGATGAAACAGATTATTTGTGGGAAGACTTATCACGAAAATAAGCCTTTCCACATAGTCCTAGTAAGACAAAAAATGACGTTCAATTTCAATATATTTCTTAACAATTGTCAGATTTTCAAATTGGTCAAGAATTTCGAGGCAGTCGACACGACCATTGAACAAAAGATTCTTCATACACGAGTCTCCCATGATAATCAGAAATCCCCAAAATATCACCAGGATTCAAGAGTCAGTCTCTGTGAGTCCGTCCAGATCTTCACAACAAACGAGTCAACAACTCATCTTTTTTCGGCGCAATGGCATTAGATTTGGTTTGATTTTATGGCATCTCAACTATTATAGGTTATTTAATACCAAATCTATTTTATACATATAAACAGATCCATTTCAAACAATTCACTTCAGCATAAGTTTAAATGTCAAAAACAGTTCTATTTCAAACTATTAGGTTTAGTCAATAAAGATAAAGGGTTCCAAGTATTGCTATGTATCATTAACACTTCATTTAAACATCAGTCATTTATTTACACAAAGTTAAATGTCACAACATTTCTGTTTCATACAATTCCGTTTAGCATGAGCACACAGTTTAGTTCTATCTGACCCATAAATAGTACCCTAAAGATATTACCACTGTGGGACATTGTGGCCCAGGGAACGATAGCAATAAAATGGTACTCTGCATTTCCCAAATCTCCATCATTCCTGGTTCCTCACATTCAGATTGTTTAGGATCATTTTCAGGACACTCGTTGGGGGTGGGAGTCTTACCCTTCTGCAGAGATGCAGTCGGTGTATTCTGTAACCCCAGCCGACTGGGCCAGCATTTTGATTAAGGATCTCAAACTTTATCCCGACCGGATCCAGATAAAGCACCAATTGACCCAGTCCGATATAAGAAAACAGAGTAGCCTTGGGCCAGTGGGTTTCAAAGGGTCAGTCAGTAAGGGAGCTATGAGCTGAGTGACAAGTAAGGATTTAATCTTGGAGCTACAGAATCTCCACTCACACCTACACATTGAAAGTGAGCAACGGCTTGTCAAACATTTTATCAATTCGTGAATACCACTTCACATTTCCTTGTTTTTTTTTTAGACTGGGTTAAACGTCAATACTAAATGAGCGATATTTTTGTGACCTCGTGTCTGACTTTTTCTTTTTCCTGATGTGAAGAACTCATCTTTTCATATCGTCTTTGTCTCTGTTAACATTCTTCGAGACCCCATAACGCATCACCAGCTTAAAGTAGATATCGTCCTTCAAGTCGTGGGAAATTGCTTGGGTTTGGTTTGGTGTATCAATTTTCATGTCTTATTTAAGAGGATCATTTGTTTTGAAGGTAAACCATTTCTTGTAAAGTCCGAAGCCTTGATGACGGGCCAGGGTTTACATTCATAATTTAGAAAGTCTAATTTAAAAATTGGCGTTTGAATGAATATTAAACAGGTTGATTTGAAATTTGTTCGCAATAACAATGACCATTCACAAAATTCTAAGTGATATTGTGTACATTCATGTGTGTGCATATATATATATATATATATATATATACAAGTATATGTATGCATATGTATATGCATGGGCATATATATATATATATATATATATGGTTATATATATATATATATATATATAGTACAATTTAATGGAGACTCAAATTCGGTTAAGTCGTCATAATAAATTTATTTCAGCGGAGAATATTATTGCTATACTCTCCGTCTCGTTAGATGACTCTTTACATTCTTTCCTCCTGTCGTGAAGTAGCGAATGTGGAGTTTCAGTTCGTATTCAGAAGATAAAATAAGGTGTTAATCTGTGACATCGTAGCAAGTAATATATATATATATATATGTGTGTGTGTGTGTGTGTGTGTGTGTGTGTGTATAAATCAGATTCCAGGACATGCAATCCTTTTTTTTAGTTTCTTGTCTCAGTAATAAATCATTATCATATAAATGGTTTGCATCTATTTTGAGATAGTTTTGAAAGATTTTTTCTCCAAATAATTAGTGACGCAAAATATTTTCCTTCCCTGCCTAAGGCATTGTGATCAAAGAGTAATAGTTGTTATAGTATACTATTTTCAAATCTGAAAAAAAAGACAACATTATAAGTAAAATCATTAGCAGTCCCATGTATATGGAGACACTCTGTATGTATATATAATCATCGACAGACAGACCTGTTTCGTTCTATCAGAGCTCTTCAGTGTGGCTAGACAGGCTAGATTCCCAAAGATGGGATCGAAACCCGGCTGACTCAAACGCCAATCCTATGTTCAACCACTCAGCCACGAGGCAACTATCGAAAGCGAAGGAAATTTAAACGTTTATGTATCACATTTGTTTTTGCTACATATATCCGCTTAACGGCTCCCGAGAGCTCGATTCATCCACGCATGTTTATATGTCAGTATACATATATAAATGTGTATGCATATGGATGTATGCCCAGCTCTGAATAAGGCTTTGTCATTTGATATACCTGAATAAACAGTCATGGACCAAAACAGGAATAGCTCGTCACAAGGTTGGAGTAGATTGGTTGCAAGAAAAACCTAGTGAATTGATTTTGTTTGGTTTCTTTGTTTAATAGCATATCAACTTTCGTAAGCCATTTAATATCAAAGCCACCTTTTCAAGGAGACAGTCGTAGTACTATCTAACCCACAGCCGGGGTATAATATACTTCATAACTTTCGCAAGGGTATTAGTCTAAAAATAAACCTACTAACGTGACAAGAGTTCGAACTCACTTGCTACCATGTCACATTCCAACACGTTAGCCAGTACATCACCTAGACTCTCCCTGTTGTTATAACATTTTCTGGTAGTTTGTATATACATTAGATCTAACGGTAGTCAGCTTCAGCAGCTTTCATGTGTTTCTTGTAGGTTTATTTGATTAAAGACAGAAATCAAATCATTACCAAAATTTGATGTTCTCAAATCATTCTCGTGCAAGTGTTCTTAGAGGAAAGATAATAATTTTCTAGTAGTTCGAGTGGCATAGCAATGAACAATAACTATATCATGTGACATAGAATAATAAATGAAGGAACATGTCTATATCACAGAAATACACTCATGTAGGCGAACGAGTAGTTTAAAATACAAATATAAAAGAATAAAATTACCTCCTGAATTAGAAAATAACCAAGTTATTTATCTTACTGAGTTATTCATAGCATTTCTCAGTACAATGTTAGGCACTTGGTGGCTTCTATGATATTGTTGTGGGAGCCTTACCCATTTCACCGTAATGGACTCTTCTCACCATTATTTGTACTGCGAGAGTTCACTGCCAGAGGGCAGATTAAACTCGGTCTGCACCTCTCCAGGTGACGGGTAACGCTTAGGCCGGCCGTGTTATCTGTGGCATGGATCTAGCCGAGTGTGTCTCGGTACCTGGAGATTTCCTTCGGCCTCAGAGGGCCTTCCCCCCAGGCTTTTACCCCCTTCGGGGGAGTAATCACCCTGCACCTGAGGCACCCCTAATAAGGAGAACGCCGACGGGGCCGTAGACATTTTTGGAAATGCCGGGCGCGTGTGGGCTACGGCCCTGCGCTCGGACTCACCATAAAAAAGACCTTGTGCCACACATGCCCGTTGGGTGGGGTGGTCATCAAATACCGCAGATCAATATCGGTGTTATCCGAACAGTACGAGACTTCTTACCTTTTCTATGTAACTCTATCTTTCTTGTGTAATATAATCTGTTATCTAATATCCGTGTTTGCGTTTTTATTAGTGACCCTTTCCGGGGCCACAACAGATATTTTGACGTTACATTTGACAGGTTGAAGTTAATTACACGGATCCAACTCTAAGACCGCCTTGTCGGCTGAAGCTGTAGAATACGCCGACTACAACTCTCCTGAGGAGTAAGACCCCCACCGAACAAGATCAAATGAACAAAATTTTGCATTGAATAACCCACAAGGCTCGTAACTAATCCATTATAACCAAACCAAACAAAACCAACTCAAAACACCTTAACTTCAGGAGACATTTATGGAAGAGGTAATTTTTATTTTCATTTTGGGTATTTCTATGAAATGAAAAAAGATAGCTAATTCGGAATTCGAACTCTTCCTGGGGATCCTCTTGGTGGGAGTGTTGTCAAACAGAATTATGGCCATACTATAAACGTTTAAACAAACACAGAAATGGATAGAAACGTAATTTAAGTTACAAGATATATTGGAAGTGGGATGACAGTAAATATTAAATTTA
>OY757906.1:17421497-17531497 GCA_963585895.1 Sepioteuthis lessoniana | reverse complement strand
GTGTTGTTTAAATGAAGAATGAAGACTTATGCGACTTAATTTTCAGGAAAACTTTACTTTTGGAAGGCGAACTTCTAAATTTGCTAACGAAAACCCCCAAAATTGCCCCTCCCCCTGAAAAGAAAGGAAAAAGAAAAAAAAAATCCAAAACACCTCAAATGTAGTCTAACACGTGCTAAAGACGAAAGCCATAAAAGAGTTGACTCCTCCTCTCTCTCTCTTTCTTTCTCTCTCTCTCTGTGTCTCTCTCTCTCTCTCTCTCTCTCTGTCCACCACTAGATAACCATGAAATATACCACAAAATTTCTTTGAATTTTAACATCCAGCAGTCCTGGACTTTAACTAAGTTAAAACTTAAGATAAAAAAAAAAGAATTTTTTTTTTTTTTTTTTTTTTTTTTTACTACCGCGTACACATGGGAAGCAGCATGCTGTACGTGTGAGTCTTGCGGCTTAACGCTCAAGATTGCCAGTTCGATCGGGGAACTACTGCTGCTCATCTATAAGAGTGGCTTCTATAGATGAGAACAAAAACAGCCATCGAAAGATAACCATGACTAGTACTCAAACCAGATCCATAAACCGCATCGCTCTTCGCGCGGGTAAAAAAGGGGCGCGTCCTGCTGAGGTTGGAGCCCTGGCCTCGGTGTTCGAAAAATCAGCTACAGAGCTCAAACACAAACATAAACTACTAAAATGCAAACAAACAATACAGATAGCGACATTTAACGTGAGAACCCTAAATAGAATAGGTCAACTATCAGAGCTAACTGCATCAGCCGTAGAACATAAGATAGATATAATTTGCATACAAGAGCACCGATACACGCACACCGAAGATATCAAGTATCACGAAACTGGAAATGGATGGATGCTGGTGACTGTATCGGCATGGAAAAACTCTGTCAATGCATCGGTAGGAGGGGTGGGAATACTTCTAGGACCGAGAGCGTTAAAAACACTGAACAGCATTGAGAGAATACAACCTAGGATGATGGCCGCAACGTTTAATGGCAACCCCAAAGCAACAATTATCTCCTGCTACAGCCCTACCAATGTTAGCGAAGAAAACGAAATAGCCACCTTCTACGAAGATCTATCCTCCCTAGTACGTAGCATTCCGAAACACAACCTGCTAGTCATTGGCGGAGATATGAATGCACAAATCGGGAAAAACAGACACAACAAATACAGCCTACACTACGCGTCTAACAGGAATGGACAGCATTTAATAGATTTCATGATAGAAAATAGATTAACCTGCCTCAATACAAACTTTCAAAAAAGGGAGAGGAAATTATGGACCTACACATACGCAAATAAGAGTAAAGCACAGATAGACTACGTCCTTATAAACAGGAAATGGAAAAACAGTGCGATGAATTGCGAGGCATACTCCTCCTTCGAGGGTGTGTCCTCCGATCATCGAATAGTTACGGCCAAAGTACGACTAAGCCTAAGAAAAAACGCCACACGTAAAGCCACGACCAAGCACTATGACTGGGCCCTACTCAACAACAGAGATATTAGAGACAAATATGCATTAGAATTAAGAAACAGATTCGAAGCACTACAAGAGAAGGTAGAAATAGGCACCCCAAATGACGAATATGAAAATTTTGTAGAAGCGCACCTGGAGGCGGCAGAAAAGTGTATTCCAACAAAACCTAGAACTAAATATAGAGTCCCTTGGGAAACGCCAGCGGCTAGAGAAAAACGTGCACTTGTGAAGACTGCCTCCAAAAACTATCAACAGAACCCAACAAATACAAATGCACGAGAACTAGAAAAGGCGCAACATCAATTAACAGGAATATACCTAAAAGAACAGGCAGAATACGTACAAAATCAGATAGATAAGATTAGAGACTCGGTGGAAGATAGACAATCCAGGATAGCCTGGCAAACAATAAACGAAGTAAGTGGAAGGAAGAGCACAGCCAAAGCAAAATTGAAAGCTGCAAGCCAACAAGAAAGAATAAAACTGTGGGAACAGCATTTCAAAAATCTACTAGGAAACCCACCGGAAATAACGGATGAACCGATCACCAGAATTATTAGTAAGCAATTAGACGTAAAACTAGGTCCTTTCACCAAAGAAGAACTCGACACGGTTCTCAGAAGAATTAAAAATAGGAAAGCGGCGGGGCTAGACGAGATCCCCCCAGAAGTGTGGAAGACGAGACAATTCGACGATATACTGCTCCGGCAATGCAACGCAGTCTATAGTCAAAATAGGATAGAACGATGGACGAAGGGATGCATCCTTCCATTCCCTAAAAAAGGCGACCTCGGACTAGCCAAGAACTACCGAGGGATAACACTTACATCCATAGCAGCCAAAATCTACAATGCCCTACTACGAAACCGCATAGAACCCAAACTGGAAAACATCCTTAGGAAAAACCAAAATGGCTTCCGGAGAAATAGATCCACAACCTCACAAATACTGACCATCCGTAGAATCCTGGAAGGCGTTCGGGCAAAAAACTTACAGGCGACATTACTATTTGTCGACTTTACCAAGGCCTTCGATTCCATACACAGAGGGAAGATGGAGCAAATCCTACTAGCTTACGGCCTACCAAAAGAAACCGTAGCAGCGATAATGATTCTCTACAGAAACACCAAAGTAAAAGTACGTTCACCAGATGGAGACACGGAATACTTCGACATTGTTGCAGGAGTACTACAAGGAGACACACTAGCCCCGTACCTCTTTATCATCTGTCTAGACTATGTGCTTAGGACTTCGATCGACAAAATCAGAGAAAATGGCTTTGAGCTGACTAAGAGAAGAAGCAAAAGGTACCCCGCAAAAACAATCACGGACGCCGACTACGCTGATGACTTGGCGTTACTAGCGAATACGCCTAATCAAGCAGAGACACTACTACATAGTCTGGAACGAGCTGCAGCTGGCATTGGCCTACATGTCAATGCAAACAAAACCGAATATATGTGTTACAACCAAACAGGCAACATTGCCACACTAGACGGAGCCTCTCTGAAACTAGTCGACAAATTCACCTACCTAGGAAGCAGCGTCTCATCAACCGAGAAGGACATCGACACACGACTGACGAAGGCATGGACAGCTATCGATAGGCTCTCGATCATATGGAAGTCGGACCTAACAGATAAAATGAAACGCAGTTTCTTCCAGGCAGCGGTTGTGTCGATACTGCTATATGGATGCACCACATGGACGCTTACGAAGCGGCTGGAGAGGAGGCTGGACGGAAATTACACAAGAATGTTGAGAGCAGTATTAAACAAGTCCTGGCGACAACACCCCACGAGACTCCAACTATACGGACACTTGCCCCCCATCACAAAAACTATACAAGTTCGACGAACCAGACACGCGGGACACTGCTGGAGAAGCAAGGACGAGCTCATAAGCGATGTACTCCTGTGGACCCCCACTCATGGATGTGCAAGTGTGGGACGACCAGCACGAACTTACATACAGCAGCTATGTGAGGACACGGGTTGTAATCCTGAAGACCTGCCGGAGGCGATGAGTGATAGGGAGAAATGGCGAGAGACGGTCAGGGATATCCGCGCAGGCGGCGCGACATGATGATGATGACATGTGGACGGACCGAATACATACATACATACATACATACATATATATATATATATATATATATACCTAAAATAGTCAGGTAGTTTTGGGGGCTTTTTAGCAATTCTATTTTTGCTCTACTTAGTGTAACGAGCACTTTTACGTATTAACTTAGGTAACTTGGTTGTTTTTTTCCGGGGTTTTTGCTTAGTTATTGTGGTACTGGTTGATTATATTCAAACAGTATGAATATTTTTGTCTTTTTTTTTTTCTTTTTAATAATTTTTTCCCGTTATCGGTTTGCACCATATTTTTTATATAAAACTTGCATTATCTGTTGTTTTTTTCACGCCACCAGAGTTATAGAAATAGTTATTATATATATATATATATATATATATATATATATATATATATATATGAGAACTTTTTGTGCAACTTTTATAAGACCAAAAGTTATTTTCATTTATTGAATTTAAATGAAAGGGAGCAATTACTGTTTAGATTTTTTTTGTTTTTGCTCTGTTTTTTGTTGTTTTTTTTTTTTTTTGTTTTTTGTCTTTGAAAAATACAACATCGACGCAAAAGCACTCGGGAAAAAAGAGAAGAAATTAGAAATAAAAAGAAATTGTTTTATGATAACTGAAATAAAAACAAAAAGAACATATACAGACCCCCCACTAATATACATACATATGTTAACGGTCTTTCTTATCATATAAACTCCCTATTTCTAAACCGAAATCAATTTTTCCCCTTTCTTTAATATACATTTTCGTTATAATTGTAATGAAGCACAGATACTACAACTAGTATATATATGCATAACTTTTTAAAGTTTCTATTTGAATGCGTCGATGTTAATATACCCCTATTTTATTTGCTTTTTCTTTTTCTTTTTTTTTTTTTTTGTATACCGATATGAATAATTATGAACAGTATGGTTTGTTCTGGATCTTTTTTTCAGTTCGTAAATTCTGTGGCCTAAACATATTTATAAAATAAGCAGGGATTTTTGCTTTGATTTGATGTTCGGAAAATGGGCACAATGTACTTGGTAGATTCTCCATTCTAGAAGCAAGCAGGTCTTCTTGAAACTTTGAATGATTCAGTTGCTCCCCCCTACCTACTGTCGATTTTCTCCTTGTGTGCACCCATCAAAGAGAGCGAATGGAAAAACCCAGCTTCTTTTATGAGGGCTCTCGGAACACTGAACCTTCTCTTCCATCTTGTGGTGCCGGCAACACTCGATCAGCCACCTCTATCATATGACCAATTGAGTCTTATGATATCGGTAACTTCTAGTTCAAAAAATTGTTTTCACTCTGTGGTGCGAAATATAGTATATCTTCTTACACCGAGCCTACCAGACGAAATTTAGACTTTGTCAACATATAACACTTCAGGCTGCTGGTTTTTTACTTGTTTGTTTTTGGTTCGTTGTTTTTGTTTAATAATTTATTTATTCGTTGTTTTTGTTAAATAATTTATTTATTCGCATCCTGTAACAACCTGCATAAAATGTTATACATGCACAATAAAAAGTGATGTTCTTAGGTAATTTTTTTATTACCAAATTCAACAGCAAAATAAAAAGAAATTCATCTTTTATATATATTACTATGAATTTATTTAGGTTAACCGGATTTTGATAGAGTAGAATTTGGTAGTTATTGATATATAATAATATCCGTTTTAATCGTATGATCCAGCAGAAATAAAGGAATTCTGGTGTCTTAAGTTTAGAATTTACTTTATTTATAAAAATGAATGTTGGCAGTGTTATTATTTATGAGGCAAAACTATATATATATATATATATATATATGTTGTATTTTGACCTTCGACCCGGCCCGAAATGCCATTCAAGGTGATGCACAGGAAGGAAGTGACACATTCCAATGGCAGTTAGGAGAGGAAATCGCGTGGGCGGAAATTGGCAAAAAAAATGGGACAAGCTAAAAATCCCACGATACTCTCATAGACTGACGCACCGGAAAAGAGTGACCTCTGAACTGCATGACAGTTATTTCCGCTTGATGACGATTAAACATGCGATTTCAAAGATCGAGTGGGCGATCGAGTGGGCGTTGAACTATTATATAACACAGTTGAGTTCGAGTTCCAGTAGTAGAAGAGATGTGGTAGAGAAAGCCACAGCTGGCCGAGGGGGCCATTGGGGCCCTGATGAGTTGGGGTCCTGCGAAGTTGCTGATAAGATGCAGTAAAGAAATACCGCACCCATCAGAGTGGACCTCAGGGCCTCTGGTTGAGCATCAGGAGAACGAGAAAGACACAACGTTGACGGCCATAAGAGTGGGGGTCAAAATATTTCAGTTCTGTTCGGTCTCCAGCTCCCTCTCACAGTAAAACCCCACACAACCTTTTCGAACCCTTACAAATAAAGAGGTAAATATTTTGTTAAACAAGTCTTCCTGCGTCATTATTATTGTGTCGTTATGATGCTGTAGATGAGAATATAACATATATATATAAATTAAGATAGAGAGAGGGGGAGAAGCGGTTCATTCAGTAAATAAGGTGAATTTTACCTAAGGGTTTGTCATTTGGAATCGTTGTTTATTGGTGCACCACTTTTAAGGAAATCAGTAGTGATGGTTCACTTCAGGTCCCAGAAAAAAGTCAACATAACCTTCTTTACTGACCACTGTGACTGGGACTTTCTCTTTACCAGAGAGTCAGTGTGTTTCCGCTCCATTGTCTGTCTTTTGACGCGGGCTCGTAATGTCAAACCCATGTTTAGCCCATTTGTACATTTTTTTTTACTAAAACTGGCTAGGAAGAAGGAAAATTCTGAATTCAAACCTTAAATTCCCCATAAAAATGACCTTGTATCATATCCTGCTCGTATATAACATTCAATTTTACGTATCATGATATTAGACAACCGGCATACCCTACGTCCAAGAAGTGACCATAAGCCAATATGTCTAAATACAACAGTGAAGAACTTTATGATGATGCTGGAGACAAAAGAAAAATAAAGTTATCTATTTGTAGAATAAAACGAATATTAAATATGTTGACGTAACATATTAAAGGCTGTTCAGAAAAGAAAAACCACGGTCCCAAAGCGACCATAAAAATCAAAATTATTCTTCGCAACTTGACATTGACATAAAGATTATACTTTTTATTTTATTTTTTTATTTTTTTTATTTTTTTATTTTTTTTAGAAATGTCCTCTGAGCCGACGAAATAGAAATTGAAATATTTGACTATAAGGACCATGGGGAGTTGTCCTAGACAAACACTCTCTCAGCCATGAAGCGTGGGGTTAGTAGCATAATATTGTTAGGATGCTTTTTTTACAGGAAAGAAAAGTGTACTTCCCAAAATATATGCATCGAGAAGTAGGAAAATCATGCAGATATATTGAAGCAAAATCTTAAGGCATCTCCTGGAAAATTAAAGTTTGGTCGCAAATAAATGTACCAAATGAAAATAATTCAAATGACACTCCTTAAGTTAAGCCAAAAATGGTTTAAGAACCATAAATCTAACATATTTGAGACTGTCATTAGAAATATTTGTAAATACATGTAAGTGGTTCAAGCAGAAAAACATGCTAATGCAAAGAGACCTAAAAGATGACGGGAGGCGTATGGCCGGACGGATATTGTCATGGGTATCGTCATGGGAAACAGAATTGTTGACCGGAGATCAGATCCCCGACGAGGTAGCTTGTATGTTTCGCTTTCGCGCTAATTCCTTTCGGAAAGGAATGTATCCATTTGTTTTCTCCTCAGTAGTTGGCAAATAGTAGGGTAAAACTGGGAACTTGAACCTTGGTACGCTAACCAATCTGGGAGAAAGAAATCTCTGATTTCTGACCATTTATACTCCCCTTAAAAACTGACCTTTTGTCGAATTTTACTCTTGATGGAGAGGTTATATAAATACATACAGACTTAACTAGCATTGACTAATTGGCTGGGTCTGTAGAATGCACCGAATGCATCTCTTCAGAAGGCTAAAACTCCACCAACGAGTGTCCTGATGAAGACACAAAACAATCTGATCATGAGGATCCAGTAATATGTTTTAGTAAAAAAAATATGTACCAATAGGCTAAACATAAGTTTGACATTACGAGCCAGCGTAAAAAAGACAGACAATGGAAACACTCTGACTCTCTGGTAAAGGGAAAGTCCCGGTCGCAGCGGTCAATAAAGAAGGTTATGTTGACATTTTTCTGGGACATGAAAAGACCTATCATTATTGATTTCCAAGAAAAAGGTGAGGCTCCAGTAATGCTGGGGCTTTGGGGAATGCGTAGTACTCCTTCATTGTCATCGCTCCCACGTCTACTCTGACCCAGTAAGGTAGCGCCTGATAGGGTTCTATTTATGGGTCAATAGAACTGTTTGACATTTAAACTGAGTGCAAACAAATAACATATGCTAAACAGAATTATTAAAAATAGAACTGTTTTACATTTAACTGCGAGTGAACAAAAAAACAGTGCACTTATACTAAACTGAATTGTCAGAAATAGAATTATTTGATCATTTAACAGTATCTAAATAATTATTTAATTGAAGTGTTTGAAATAAATAGCAATACCTGATTGTTGACTAATGCTAAACTGAACCGTTTGAAATAGAACTGTTTGATCATTTCACTGTTTGTAAACAAATGACTGATGTTTAATTCAATTGTTACTGTTAAATAGCAATTCTTGAAAGCATTAAAAAAATGTGCAAGCAAATGATTAATACTTAATGGAAGTATTCTTATTAGATAGAAATAAGTGAAACCATTTAAAAGTGCGAAAAAAATCAACTCGGGTTCGTTTAAAAATGTTATCAACAAAATGTGTTTTGAAATCATATATCAAATATACTTGTATAAAAAGGATTTGGTATTAAATGACTAACAATGGTTGATATGCCATAAAACCAAACCAAACCAACTTATCTTACATCAATTCTCTGGGAAGGAATAGGTCAGAAATCATTGTGAGAGATTTTGTTCTGATGTTAGACCCAAGCTAAGAAATTTAAAGGACATGCTAGCAAGTACAAAAGTCTATGTAAATGCTTTAGACATTGAGAATTCGGTTGAAGATTTAAAAGCCGAAAGAAATGGTCTCTATAATAATTCAGCCATTGAAAAATCTTCAAATGAAATAGTCATTCTAATTGACCAAAAACAGGGAATGTTTATGAAAATTAACAGTCAAAAATTGTAAAAAAGGATCTGTTTAAATAAATTCTAAAGGTATATATATATATATATATGCGTGTGTGTGTGTGTGTGATCATATATAATTAATCAAGACTTATAGATACCACTAAAGGGAAAATCAGAATCGTGGGGTTTTGTACTATTTTTATTGTTCCTTTTTTATTGTTGAAAATGTGTATATATTCACACACACACACACACACACACACACACACACACACACACACACACACACATATATATATATATATATGGGGAGAATGTGCAGCAAACCTTTCTGTGTACTTACGATTGTGTGCGTAGTGCACTCAGAAAGGTGTGAACATACACACACACACACATATATATATATATATATATATATATATATATATATGTAAAGATTACTTCTTAATATTCGCACATAAACACGTAAATGGTGTGATATATATATATATATATATATATATATATATATATATATATATATATATATATATGAGGGGTGCTATTTAAAATTGTATTCATATATATTAACGTACATCACACTTTCGTTGTAAATGGGTAATGTATAATTGACAGAAAATAGCCAAACTATTCAAAATTATATATATATATATATATATGTATATATATATATATATATATATATATATATATATATATATATATATATATATATATATATATATATATATATATATACAAACATGAAAGCTATTATAATGCTTTGTATAAAACCATTTGTCAGCGTCATTTGGAACATAGATACATTTTCTAAAGAATACAGAATAAATCTTGCTCACAACGCCAAAGTGAAGGTTTGAAAACCGTCGAAAATTGATGCGTAAACATCAGGTTTCTTTTGTGTGAAGAAGACACAATACACCGACTCCAAAAGTCAATGACAAAATGGAAATTGCAGAAACATTAAAACATATTTATTGAAATTGAAATGCGATTTTATGGGCATTGAAAATGCTTTTAGTAGAACGCATTTATTTCCGACATCTTCGTAACTATTTGATGGCGTATATCAGTTTTGTCGCTCTCATATGTCAACATACTTAACTGTTTCTATCAAGGTATCTACGAAATTTCTTTGCTTTCAACTCAAATCTCAAGTATTTCCTTTGACTAATTGATCATTACGAATACCATATTGGTTCTGTCATAGCACTCATCGGGGTAACAATGGTGATTTGTCAGTGCCCAACTCCTCTCCAAATAACATTTAACAGAAGATCGATGATATTGATCATCAGATCATTATCATCAAATCAAAACGACAGGACGGATTCTTTAACCCCCCTCTCTCTCTCTCTCTCTCTCCATCTCCATCTCTCTCTCTCTCTCTCTCTTTCTTTCTCTCTCTCTCTCTCTCTCTCTCTATCTCTCCATTTGTATCTGCCATCGCACTTAGTTTTAAAGAGAGAAACCCAGTGTTCACTCGATGCTGTTGAATATTCTTCTCTGGTCAGTCAACACTGGTGTTTCCCTGTGTGTAGGTCCATTGAAGAACGTCGCTTATTGTTGCATAATCGATTGGAAAAATCTATTATGAAGAGTAGAATTTGAATTAAAAGAATTTCTACTTGATGGGTTTTTGGATGACAATAAATTTTAGGAATTAATTTATGAATTTATAAAAACTCAAAGACCTAAAATTCCTTTAAAACCAATTATTTCTGGCAGAGGCAATATTCCTTTATCCTGTTTGATTAGCAGTTTACGATTTAGGAATTCTGGTCTTTGGATGTGTTATATGGCATATCAACCCTTGTTGGTGATTTGATGCCAAATCTTGTTTCTATAAACGGTTTGTACGTAACATTATTTTAAAACGAGCTTGTCCTCATTTGTTTTCATACAGTTAAAATTTTTCAAGTATTCCTATCTAACACTAATAGTTTTATTTACACACTTTTGATTGGTTTCTCATATTGCTATCAAACACTAGTCATTCTATTCAATATAAACGGTTTTATTAGTTGTCTAAATTTCTGAGACGAAGCTGGTTGATTTTTATCATTTCGGACTATTGTATTGTTACTCGCCTGTCGTGAGGATTGAACTTGCAAGTAGTAATTCTAGTCAAGTAAGAACATAAAGTTTATAAGTCCCAAAAATTCACTCTGAATTGTCCAGCAGGACACATGACGTAACGGGTATAGGCGTTGGTTCCCTAAGCTTCTAAGGAGACAATCATCTGGAGGTTGCAGGTTCAATCCTCACTACAGGCGAGTAACAATGCAGGAATACTTAACACTTGTACCTGGTTATGGCTAACGGAATTAGAACAGGCGACCCCCGTGGATTCAATAAAGGACGTAGTTTGAAGTTCTGTGACGGTTACCGAGTTCGACAAACACCTGAAGAAGGCCGAAGGACATATCGACCGAAATGTTGTGGAAATAGCAATAAAGATGAAAACAATAGTCCGAAAACACTTAATGATAAAAACGGTTTTATGTGTAATAAAAGATTAAAGTGTTTTATTTGGTCCATAGTGGACTTGGGTGTAATTGCAATGAAGGGATGCTCTACATTTCCCAAATGCCCAGGACTGGATTAACACCATCAAATGGTCAAGTATCATATTGGTCAAATAGAAATATCTTATCATTTTCTCTGCATAAAACCATCTTATTCTGAGCAAACAAATGACTATTATATTGAATTATTAGTACTATATTGTAATTAGTATTATTTTGCAATACTTGAAGCCCTTTCACTGCAAACAAATGAATGGTGTTGAATAGTGTTTTATCTCTTTTAGCAATTCTTGAAATCATTTAACGGTGTGCAAATGAGATTATTAGTATTAGATAGTAATACTTGAAACCATTTAACTGAGTGCCCAAAATGAGCTCTAGTTCATTAAAGAAATATATCAAATTTATAAATCTTATATATTTAATATATGTGTATTAACAGGATTTTGCATTAGATAACCCACAAGGGGTTATATACCGTAAAACACAACCAACTAATTAAACAACCAAACTTAGCTCATCTAGGTTATAAGATTCTTGATTTTTTTTTATAAAAGACAACACAAAATTTAATACACAGTTTTCAGACTGGTGTCTGTTGTTTTTTTGGGGGGGCGGTTGGAACCTCGAAACATATTTGAGCATTCTTTCCGTTAATATATTTTACTTTCTCACACAATGGACGAAATAAGCTTGATTTCTGACAGTGATTTTCATAAAAGATTGTTGTTTTTTTCGCATAGTTTTGCTATTTTTCTTTTTTCCTTTTTTTTCGTTTTATTATTTTTTTTTTTGTTGTTTTTTTTTCATCTGTTTTTTTATTAGCAAGCACCAGATATTAATTTCTTTTCTTCGATAAAATTTACTATCTCACACAATGAATAAAATGAGCTTAAATTATTTCTGCAACGTTCTTAAGCGGTTGTCGTTTTTCCACTATTTGTTTATATATATATATATATATATATATATATATATATATATATATAAGTGTGTGTGCGAGGGAGAGAAGGTTGGGTAATGGACAATATTACACTTATATATGTATAATGGGCAAGATTGCTTTCCTGTGTTTCTGGAAGATATTGATCGGCAGATCGAAGATTCGTCTAACGTATTGAGCTTATATGATGCAATATTTTCATCTTTGAAGAAGTACAGTTGTAACAGCGAAGCAGCTCCAGAACCAGTTATAGATAATCTTGATGCCTGCCACTGCAAACATCTTCAAACCATCAATGGACACCGATAACTAAACAATCTAATCTCCAACAAGTCTCTGTAGAAGACGCGCAACACCATCCCGCTATCAAAAATGTGGCGCAACCCTAATGATCCAAATGTGGTTATGCTCTACGGATGTCCCAAGAAACACCTGCACAAAAATCCCTGAAATTTTCTGTAATTGGAATCAAAAATTGCTGGGCACGAAGGGTCCGTCACTGCACAAATTTGGTTGATAAGATAAAGACAAACCTCTAAAATGCAGGATTTGGAGCCCTAAAATCAGGGAAGGGGCTGAAGAAGCTAAGGGCTCTCACAAAATAATGGATAGAATGGCTTCCAATGAAGAACTGGATACTGCTGTAGGATATTCCAAACGACTACGAGTGTTTTAATGCACATTTCGCATTAAAACACTCGTACGCACTCAGATATATATAAATTTGGGGTCGGCCAAATAATGTTGTGATTATAAGGTGGTGTTCGATGAGGGGTGTCCAGTTTTTTTTTTTGTTCTTTATGAGTTTTTTGAAAAGTTTGTTGAAGGAGGTAATGTTTTTGTGGATGGTGTTCATAGGTGTTCGTGTCTTCAAGAAGTGAATTAATTTTGTCGGCATACCTCTGTTTGTGCATGATTACAACGCCACCCCTTTTGTCGGTGGGAGAGACGATGATGTTCGGGTTTTGGGTTAGGTTGGACACTGCTTGTGTCCACCTTTTCGGAGTGATAATTCATTTGTTTGTGAAATTGCAGTGAGGATGATTCCTTGGATGAAACCTTTGGAAAAGTCGGTGTCGTAGTTTCCACCATCAACAAAAACATTACCTCCTTCAACAATCTTTTCAAAAACTCATAAAGAACCAAAAATCCTAGACATGCCTCATCGAACACCACACACACACACACACACACACACACACAGAGACATATATATATATATATATATATATATATATATATATAACAAAATTCTCATCAGATTAGAGTTATATATTGAAAGCTGTTTTAACATAGATAATGAATAACATTTCATTCAAAATACCCGGCAAATGATAAAAGCCTCGGTTCTGTATTGGCGCTAATTGTCAGTTTTTTCACCACTAATTAGAGCATATGGTGCCCGTGGTGTAATGGTTATCGACGTAGGAAATGAACACGGCGACTCGAGTTCAAATCCTGGACGAGACTGAATGCATTTCACATAGCACTAATACCCTTAGGAAAGGTATGATTCCAATTATTCTCCCTCCAGCTATGGGTAAATAGTAGGACAGACTGGGTTCTTCAGCCTTGGCGAGGAAACTAGTCTAGGAGAAGGAAAAGTCTGAATTAAACCTGTTAAACTCCGCTTAAAATTGACCATGTGTCATATCCTGCCCGAGCGGAGGGGTTGGTAAATAAGATTATAGCATTTGGTCTTCCCGAAGAATCTGTTAACGCTATAATGATGTTCTAAAAAGACATGAAAGCAACTGTTGATTCACCTGATAGTCACGTGATTTCTTTGAGATGGTCGTAGGACTATTGCAGAAAGATTGGTACCACTTCTATTCATAATCTTCCCAGATTACACACTTCGAAATCAAGGATCAGAGATATCCGTGCTGATGGCGCGACATGATGTTGATGATAATTTCTCTGATTAAATTAAACGGGAATTCTTACCCTCTGTAGCCGTGTCCGTATTATAGTATGGATTAATCACTTGGAGACGTCGAGAGAAAAAGCTTAATGCTGTGTTCTGTTTTGAATAAGTCCTGAGAAAAGCACCCAACAAAATATTCGGCACTGTTGAAGGAGTGGGGACGAACGCATTAACGACCTTTTCCTATGGGCTCCGATACATAGACATACTAGAGTAAACTTAAACTCAGGCCTATGCGGACATTTGGTGCAATGAAGAGGACTTGCCGAGAGCGATTCTGATAGGAATAGTTGACAAGTAAATAATCATAACTTCAAATAAGTATTCTTGACACAAATAATTTACAGTAATATAAAGTAAGTAAAGTAAAGTTAGCGACCATAGTCGAGGGTGACCTGAAGGCTCCCTTTTCGATAGCTACTACACCAAGGTGTAGGGGAGGGCGCTACTCCATTCCCTGGATTGCTCCACTTTACCCTTGAACCGTACCTTATAATGCTGAGTGTTAAGCAAGGTGGTATCAAGTTCCATTTTTAAAGTCTTTGGTATGACTCGACCTGGGATTGAACCCAGGTCTCCCGGGCCATTGGCGAACACTCTAACCGCTGGGCCAATGTCCCGGTTTTTTTAACAGTAATATAGCATCAATTATTCCTATCTATTATTTTGTTTGTTTTGTTTCACGGCATATCAACCTCATCAGTCATTTAATGCCGAATCAAGTTAGGGAAAATAAGTGCGAAAAGAAAATAAAAGGAATTAATGATAAACTTTAGATAATTAGTTGGTTATTGGTTTTTAATTAGCAGTGTATTTGTAGAGAATCATGATCATAAAAATAAAAAAGAAATAAAGAAAAAAAAAAAAAAAAACTGTGAAACAGGTTGGGGAAGGGATCAGTTTGTTTTGAATATATCTAGTAAAGAAAGGGTTTACAGACGTAATTTGGTCTTATTGTAAATTTCTTTGTGTATAGCTTCACTGTTTTTAGAAATGATATCACATTATTTATTTCAGTGTTTTGGAACAGTTCCTTCATATTGTTTGCACTATAGAAGATTTTCCTTATATGGGCTAGGTTGGTACATTCAATGAGAATGTGCTTCACAGTGTATTTGGTCTGGCATGCATAACACATTGGTTGTTGTTTTCCTTCGAGTAAATAAGAGTGTGTTATCTTTGTATGACCTATCCGGAGTCGGGACAATGTAATTTCCTCTTTTCGTTTTTTTTTTTCAAGCTTTGCTTCCATTCCCCCAGTGTGGGTTTAATTTCTAATAATTTATCATTTTCATTATTGTTCCAGCGTTGTTGTCTTTATTGTAGTATGTATCTATCTATTTTCATTTTAAAGTCTGTATGTGGTATTTTAAATTTCTTTTCAGTGGTTATGTTTATGGTAGACCTGGCTGCTTTATTCGCTTGGTCATTTCCACGGATGGCAGTATGACTTGGGTACCAACATATCTGTATATCATTGTCATTTGATAAATTCTTCAATTTACAAAGTATTCTTATTATTAAGGGGTGATCAAATTTTCTGTTTTTTAGTGATTCCAACACTGATAGTGAATCTGAAAAGATGATTAATTTGTTATTTCTTGATTCTGAGATGAGGTCAAGAGCCATATTGATTGCACAAAATTCTTCACTGAATATAGAGGTATCATTTGGGAGATGTTTTTAAAAAATATTTCCTTTATGTATTGTAGCACATCCTGTTATTTTATCCACTTTAGATCCAAATGTGCAAATGTTTAGGATATTTCTCCTTAACTTTTTCTGATTCCTCTTGGAAAATTAGCGGATGGGTTTTATTTTTGTGAAATTTACGAAGTGTTAAGATTATGTTTGGGGTCCTTATAGTGAAATATCTGGTATGATTGCTTTATGGATTTCAGTCGGGTCTACTTCTGCTTTTCCAATGATTGTTTCAATCCAGAGGCCAAGGGGTTTTATGGCTTTTTCGTTCTTTTGGAATTGCTCTTTGTACTTGGGATGAAAAACTTTATGGTGTGTCGAATTTGTTGGACATGACTTTAATTTGACATAGTACTGGAGGGCAAGTTTGCAGCTTTTAATATTTGCAGGTGCTTCATTAGCCTCTGCATCGAGGCCCTCAGCTGGGATGTTCTAAAGGCTCCAAGCACTAGCATTAAGCCTCCATGATAGATAGGGTCGAGGGTTTTCAAGTAGCTCTTTTTAGATGATCGGTATATGATGCTGACATTGTCCAATTTAGATCTACTTAATGATCTATATAATAATAATAGCGTATTTTGGTCAGCTCCCCATTCTTTGTGGGCCACCACGCGCAGCAGCTGCAATGTTTTGTTGCATTTCATTTTTTGATATTCTAAGTGGGGAATGAAGGTCAGTTTTTAGTCAAATATTATCCCCAGAAATTCATACTCATCTACTACTGGGATCTCTACACCATCGAGTTTCAAACTGGAGTCATTATGCAAATTTTTTGGACAAAAATGGGCACATATCTAACGCGAATCATTTTACAACCGATCGATTTGATACATAGATGGGCTCCTAACAAGTTCTACCACTCCGAGTCAGAGTGGTCTTGGGAATAACGGTAATAAAAAGATTGTCCACACTACCCAGAACTGGAGCCTCATCATCAGATGCCCTTTAGAGTCTGTTAGAGGTAACAAAAAAGGAGATAACTCCAAAAGTTGATTCAGAGTTATGTGGAATAACATATTCGTTTGGACCGCTTGTGGGCGTAACAAAAGAAGATCCAAAATGGCAGACCCACACACATCAGACGTTGTATCTCTCTAAAAATCCTTTTGGTAGACTAGTTTTATGACTGAGAGTCAATTCAAATGCCTCATTTTCATCACTGGATTGCAATCCCCAAACGATACGGACATTCATACACGTCTTCTGTCTATGCTGGAGCAAGACAAAGACATAGCAGTGCAAACACTGACCACGGAATGTCAACGTCTAATAAACCTTAAACGAGACATTAAAAAGGTACAACAGGAGCCATTTAAACCATTTGTTTCCAGCAGTGTAAGGTCGATGAAAAAGTCCGTCTGGAAAGGGGAAAAAACCGCCAACACCTTGTTGGTCATGTGGGAATGGACACTATGCTAGTCTTTGCCCGTTTAAAAAACACACGTGTTAACTCTGTTCACGTTGTGGGAACAAAGACGGAGTTTGTGAACGTAAAGATAATACTACCAAAAAGAATACTTCATTTTCAAGAGGAAAATACATCACAAAAAAAGGATATTTTCTGAAGTCCACTTCGAATTCAATTTTTGCCACTTTCAATATAAATTTTGAAGCTCGTAGAAAATATATAGTCGTATATATAAACAATAAACCTGTCGAATTTCAGATTGATACCGCTTCAGGCATCACTGATTTCACGTCCAAAATGGGAGTTTTTGGGAAAACCAACCCTAAAAGACATAACACATGTTGCTTGTTGTGCATCAGGAAACAAGATACAACTTACTGATGAATTAACGTGTGATGTCTCTGTTAAAGAAAAAGTATTTCAGGTGTGTGCTACATTACTGACTCATCAAATCTGAACCTTATTGGCTTGGATTTTATTGAACAACTTGACCTTTTAAAGGTTCTCTTAAACTCCATTCTGAATACCTTCCAAATTAATTCTACTGCTGATACAGAGAAACATTTTATGAACACACTTAAAGCCAAATTCAATAATGTTTTTTAAGAAGGTCTTGGATGTTGTACTAAAGTTAAAGCTACCTTAAAACTGAAGTCAGATACAAAGCCAATTTTCAGACCAAAGCGTCCGGTACTATACGCAGCTTTAGCTACAGTGAAAAATAAACTGATCCGCCTTCAACAAGCAGGAGTAATACAACCTATAAATTACTTATCCTGAGCAGCACCCATTGTCATGGTGAAAAAGGCAAATGTCAAGGTACGTCTACAGGATTAAATGCTGCACTGTATATACATCAGTATCCACTACCTGTGCCGGTAGCTCTGTTCACAAAACTCAACGGTGAAACTTGTTTTGCAGAGCTGGACCTTGCAGATGCTTATCTACAAATGGAAGTTGATGAAGATACCAAAAACCTTCTCACTATCAGCACCCACAGGGGATTATTTCAATTTAACCGCCTTCCATCTTATGTCAAGTCAGCCCCAGCAATTTTCCAACAAACAATGGATACAATGCCCATAGGATTGCCAGGAGTTTCTGTCTACATTGATGACATCATCGTGACAGGCACAACCCCAGAGGAACTTCTACATCGCTTAACTTCTGTGCTGGATCAAATTCAACAATATGGATTTCACTTAAGGTCAGACAAACGCAAATTTTTCTAAACTTCAATAATCCTTTGATTTATATTTGACAAGAATAGTCGAAGACCAGATCTCCAGAAAATTTTCATGCGATAAATCACATGGCAACACCAACGGATGTTTCGACACTACGTTCCTTTCTGAGACTCGTAAGTCATTATGGTTCTTTTGCTGCATATTGACCTCCGACCCAACCAAGCTGTCAAAATAGGAAATGCACCTGTGTAAATAACAGGGGCATCCGGTCGAGGAATATCAGGATATTATAACCTTGACCGTGGACGGGTTGAATGAGTGCGATTGGGATGCTCGCAGGAAGAAGAATGGGCGTCAAATCCTTATATAACACGGGTGAAGACAGGAAGTCAGCAGTTGGAGATCAGATGAATTGGAAACGAGATGCGGTAGAGAAAGCCAGCACCCAGCAGAGTTGGCCCTCAGACCCCCGATTGAGCAGTTACAGTTGGGGATCAGACGAGTTGGAGATGAGACGAGAGGGAGATAAGATGCGGTAGAGAAAACGAGCACCCAGGGAGGCTAGGCCCCCGGGCCCCCGGTTGAGCAGCCCAGGAGAACGTAAAAGAAACGCAGTTATGGCCAATAGAGTGGGGGTCAATATGTTGCAGTTATGTTCGGTCTCCAACCCCTTCACACTCACAACCCTTTCAAATAAAGTGAGAGGTATATTTTTCTAAGAACTGTGTCGCTCGTCTTCATTGGGTCGTTATGATTTTGCATCTGCATATGAGTATACAACACTTTTTTTACCGGAACTGCATAAGTTACGTGGACCTCTTAATAATCTTTTACAAAAAGATACTAAATGGAACTGGTCAAGCACATGCAAAGAATCATTTGAAAAGATCAAATCCCTTCTCATTTCTGACCTATTGCTTACTCACTATGACCCATCCGTAGACATTACTGTGGTGTCTGAGTCTTCAGACTATGGTGTCGGAGTAGTGATATCACCTATTTTTCTTGACGGAAGCGAAAAGGCTATTGCGCACACATCCAAATCTTTGACACCCACTGAGTGCAAATACAGTCAAATTGAAAAAGCTCTTGCAATTATTTTCGCAATTAGTTTCACAAAATGTTTTTGGCCGTCTTTTTACTCTGATTACGGATCACAAGCCGTTGATTAGTATATTTCGTTCCAAGAAAGAAACCCAAGTTTATACAGCTAACCGGTTGCAATGAAAGGTAACTCTGCTTTTGATTAGGATTTTTGATAAAATACTAATCTCAAATTGGCCAAGTAGATTCATTGTCCAAATACATCTCATCCAGTCAAAAGGCAACGGAGGACATAAGTTATTGCTGCTATATCTGTGGAACCTGAAGTTGTCTCTGGACTTGTTTCCACAGTTAGAGCCCTACCGGTAATTTTAGAGATGATTCAAGAAGCTACAGCCACAGACCTAGTATTACAGAAAGTCCTGCATTTTCCCTCAACTAGCAGGCCAAATACATGGACTGACCAGAAACTTCAACTATTTTTTTCAGCGGAGATCTTCTTTACCCGAGACGAATGGAATTCTGCTTTTCGCTGAACGCGTTGTTATTTCATTCAAACTCCAAAACAGAGTTCTCAAACAGTTTCAATATGGACATTAAAGAATTACTCGGATGAAAGCCTAAGCACGCGGTTATGTGTACTGGCCAAGTATGGACAAGCAGCAAGAGGGACCTGTCAAAAGTTTTTTTAGTAGAGGAATTATATTGTGAATTGAAATAGCATGGCCAGAAAATCCTGCGAACATTTAAGCACGACATACGGAAACATTGGACAGCTGTTTCGACCTTATTAGGTCTCATCAGCAGTGTATACCATGGAATATACTGCTGATGAGACCTATAAAGGTCGAAACAGCTGTCCCGTGGTTCTGTTTGTCAAGAGTTGCACCAAATGTCAACTGGTTGCAAAGTCTCCTCGGAAAACAATACTGCATTCATGGCCTGCCCCAGAATTTCCTTGATCACAACTCCATATTGATTTTGCTGGACCAATAAATCGACAACATTGCCTAACCCTGGTTGATGCTTACAGCAAATGGCCGGAAGTTTTTCACATGAATTAAACTACATGCAGTGAAACTGTTTGGAAACTATAAGAAATTTTCAGCAGATTTGGCGCTCCTGAAATCTTAGTTTCTGATAATGGTACTGCATTTACCTCAGCCGAATTTTCAGACATCTGTAAACAGAACATTATTCAACACCTAAGATCTCCACCTTTCCATCCACACTCGAATAGTCAAGCTGAACGCTTCGTCGACACATTTAAGAGAGCACTCTTAAAATTAAAAGACGAAGAAACTACATGAGAGATCATGGTGATATTTCTAAGTAGCTATAGAGCTACCCCAAATCCAAACTGTCCAAATGGAAAGTCTTCTGCAGAAGCCATGATAAATAGAAAAATACGCTTACCAATTGATGCTATTCGTTCATCGCCAACCAATTCTCTCAAGAGAAATTGAACCATGGAAAACCAGTTGAATTGCTACCATGGAGCAATGCCACGTCTATTTCTACCTGGACAACCTGTATTGGCAAAATATTACCGCTATGGTAAAGAAAAATGGACACAAGGTTAAATCGTACGCCGTTCTGGTAATGTAATCTATGATGTGGATATACAATCGTCTATTTGGGTCTGACATGCAAATCAGCTACGTCATTCGTACCTTCTAGAGAGACGATCAAATGACATAGTCATTCCGTTAAATGTTTTACTAGACACATTTGAATTACCCCAAAGTATTCAAGCAACATGTAGTAAAAAAGGAAGTCTCAAAAGAAATGCCCAACTAGAAAGACGCAGGGTAAGTACAAACCAACTTCATCCTTACAAGTA
The DNA here is from genome assembly GCA_963585895.1 of Sepioteuthis lessoniana. NCBI lineage: Eukaryota > Metazoa > Mollusca > Cephalopoda > Myopsida > Loliginidae > Sepioteuthis > Sepioteuthis lessoniana. The sequence goes on along the minus strand of OY757906.1, from coordinate 17,510,186 downwards.
CATCCACAACAAACATCCTACAAGTGCGATATTTCAAATGGGAGGTGTTTGAGTTAACGAAAAAGGAGATAACTCCAAAAGTAAATTCAGAGTTATCCCAACTTAGTCATATTCGTTTGAGGGCAGGACAAAAGGAGGAGATCCAAGATGGTGGACTCACACATAACCGACGTTGCATCTCTCCACAAATTCTTTTGGTAGACTAGTTTTAAAATGTTTCTTTGTTAGAATAAATAGTTATCTTACAAATATTTCTTGGTGATTGTTTTAATATCAACAAAATGCACCACTCGATATCTGAACTCACACCACTACTCAACAGGGTCATAACTAAGACACAGCCTTTTTTAAGGCATGAGGTGGTCTAAATCCTCTGCAGGTGATAAAGATAGAATATTCTGAGCCCCTCCTTCAGGGTGTAATTGATTAGACTGACCACTCTGTATATCATTATACCGACATAAAGTCTAACAATATCGGAATTGTTGCAACCACCACTTAATCGTAACATACTGGGTGCGGAAGCAAAATTAGAAATATTACAGCATAGTAATAAACGACTCTATTATAAAATAAGATTAATTTTAATTTGAAAAAATAAACAACAAAATAAGATGGAAACAAAACAGTGAATTTACCTAATATGACCACCATTTTTTTTTTCAAAAATTGGACAAATCAGACTAAAATAAAATGCTTTAAAAATTATTCTATATTTTACTTCCACACCCTCTAAGTATTATTTTCTCAAACTAACATTTTCAAATATAAAAATGTGTTCAATCATATCTAACGTAGATAATACTTAATGTAGAAATAAAGCAATTACCAAAATTAATGGTTTCGTGAAGGGCATATTATTTCAGATAATTTTGAAATTCATTCACTTATTTAGATTGTGAATATATACCTTTGCCACATTATTAGAATATACAAGTCAATTTTCGTTCGTGATTTGACTGTGATCATACGCCATGAAATGTCTTATTAATTATTATACTTAATAATATCAACTCAAAATGAGGAGGAGTACTTGTGGCGTATTGGGTAACGTACTGAACTATGACAATCAAGTAACCCCTGTTGCGCTATAACGTTCACTTTCACACAAAAATTCTTAGGAAAGGCATGAACCCCTTTATTCCCCCATCTATTGGTTAAATAGCACCACTGTTGTTCTTCTACAAGGATAGCTTTGCCATTAAATAACACACGAATTTTGATACGTCATTAAACTAAGAAACACAAAACAAACAAACATATATATATATATATATATATATATATATATATATATATATATATATATGCAAGGCTCGTCAAATGAACTGAGCTCTCGGTGGCTGTTAAGCGGATATATGTAAACAAAAACAAATGTGATACATAAGCGTTTAAATTTCCTTCGCTTGCGCTGGTTTCCTCGTGGCTGAGTGGTAGAATCTTGTATTGGCGTTACAGTCAGCCAGGTTTCGATCCCAGCTTCGGGAATTTAGCCTGTCTAGCCATACTGATGAGTTCTGATAGAACGAACCAGTCTGTCTGTGGATGACAATATGTATATATATATATATATTAGGACCTTGAATAACTTCTCACCGATTTTTAACGAAAAGTAACTTCTTTTTTAATTGATTAGAAACATGTAACTGAAACTATTGTCCGTCGCCAGCCCATCTTTCTGGCTGCATTTGAATTCCACGTCGGAAAAACTGCACATCTTTTGAGGCTAACCACGAGTCGACCTATTTTTTTGCATCCTCATAAGAATGAAAGAACTGCTCACCCAGGCTATATATCATCGATCGGAAAAAGTGATAATCGAACAAGGCAATGCCTGGTGAATATGGCCCGTGGCGCAGCGGATAGAGGCGTTGAGTCTCTACGGTTCCAGGTGAGCATTGTCAGAAGATACCGGTTTCAAATCCTACCCAAGCCAGCCAGAGGTTTACTTGGTCAAAAACGTGGTGCCATAAACAACAACTATGGAAGGCAGTAATTACTGGGGATACGGTTACAAGAATCAGCATTCCTATCCGGGGTCGCGGTAAAAATCACCTGAAGAAGGCCAGAGGTGAAATTTGACCGAAACGTAGTGAAAGAAGAAACAACATAAAAAAAAAACTACCAAGATGAGGACAAAAAGTCTGCAATAAACTCCTTATGATTCTGTAAGTTCAGCTTACGCCTAACATGTGTCTTCATGAAGTAATGCTTGTAATCTTTCGTCTTCATTCTTTTTCGGTGCGCTAGAGCATTCTTTATCTTCAACATCAAAATCATTTTTTTTTTGAAGCGTCTCAACCAATCTCTGCATGTTGTTTCTAACAGAACGTGGTCGTCATAAGTCCCAATAAGAATTCTTTGAGCTTCAGCTACGGATTACTTTTGAATAGAGTTGTGTAGTAAAATACACTTTCTTTGGCACGAAATCCAACATGTGAAAAACAATGAAAAACAAAATTGTTTTCACTTCGACGAAACGATATTCTCTGAATTTCAAACTTACTTATAGTACTTCCTTACAGAGACGTTACCATCTGAAACTACACGCACGCAGATCTGGCAACGTTCTCAGTTAGAAAACAGCGTGAAATTAAACAAATTCCAATGATATATATATATATATATATATATATAGATATATATATATATATAATAGAGGTCCACCAAACTATCCTTGGCTTTTCACATTACTTTGATATTCATATTTGGTGTGCGAGAATGAATAAAGGAGGCAACAAATAAATACTGATCAAAACCATGATTGATATCGATCCTAGCAAGTCAATCAAGCCCATAGCCAGGTACATGGGAGTATCGTAGTTCCTTATCAGGCAGGTAGTGAATGAAGCCACGAGCTATTTCTCAACAGGATCAGAAAGTGACAATTTTTATCATAAGCCATAAAGGGCCATAGGAAAGACTGCACTGCAAAGCTTTTGAATTCAAACATCCCTTCAAAACAAACGGGTTGCTGCCAGAATCATATAGTGAACGCACAGAAGAACCGTTGGCTTGTCCTGTCCCCCAAAATTGTACCGATGTTGATGAAAACCAAACATCCATTTCACATCATGGTGTTTAGGCTGGTTACTAGCGATGGTGACGTAATGCTTTCATTCACCTCACATGACTTCAGATTCAACACAGAGGACTATATCCAATGCCTGGCGAAGGTAGACTTGTCCTGGATTGAAAGAGTGACTGCCGGAACACCCTGCATCTTACTCCCCAGATTATTATTCGCTTGACTATCATGTGTAGAACGTGGTTGAGCGAGAGACCAGCAAAACTCTGAACAACACGAACTGAACAGAATGATATTGGTAGCACTCAACAATTTAAATGACGAGACCACCGAAAAAGCTTGCAGGAGATTTCGAAGTCACCTGGAGGCTACAGTCTAAGACAAATGAATTCAATTCAAAATATTTCAAGATCTTTTCCGGTAATTTTGGTACATAAATCTGATAAAGTTAGCGTTATTTTTGTTTCAACGTCATTTAGATAATAGTTCTCCTATCGCAATAGATAGACACACACACACACACACACACACACACACACACATATATATATATATATATATATATATATATATCAGAGAAGAAAAATGTATATAAAAAAACAATCGTTCCGGCAAAAATATTGGATTAAAAATGTGCTCAAATCCCGACAAGTAGAACAGTAGAAAATTAGAATAAATGTCACCTCAACCTCTTTAGGATTGTAACTCGCTGCAACATGTATTGACAAAAAGGAAATTATAACAATTTTCCAACGAGAGATTATCGGGGAACAACTGTTTTTCAACAACTTGCTGCGCGAAGATTATGCTAAAAAATAACAAAAAAAAAGCGAATAAAACTTCCAGTCACATCAAGAGAATTATTTTAGTTTATATATATATCGGTCATATGGAAGTCAGACTTGACCGATAAAATGAAACGCAGTTTTTTCCAAGCAGCGGTCGTCTCAATACTGCTATATGGATGCACTACATGGACGCTAACTAAACGGCTGAAGAAAAAGCTAGACGGCAACTACACAAGTATGTTGCGAGGAATTTTGAACAAGTCCTGGAGGCACCATCTCACAAAGCACCAACTGTACGGCCACCTACCTCCCATCACGAAAACTATCAAAGTTAGATGAATCAGACTTGCGGGAGACTGCTGGAGAAGCAAGGACAAGCTCTTAAGTGATGTACTTCTGTGTACTCCCTCATATAGTCGAGCAAAAGCAGGACGACCAGCTCGAACCAACATACAGCAGCTATGTGAGGGTACGGGATGTAGCCCTGAGGACCTGCCAGAAGCGATGAACGATAGGGAGAACTGGTGAGAGAGGGTCAAGAATATCCGTGTTGGCGGCATGACATGATGATGATGATGATATATATATATATATATATATATATATATTCACTATTTGGCCAGTGCAGTCGGGCGAATACAAGCAATATTTTGTTTTCCAAGTTGCAGAGATAGAGTTAATTATTTCTTCGCTTCCGCAGACCTCTTCTTGAGCTTTAGGTATCATTTTTTTCTTCTAAACTTATTTAAAAAAAAAAACACACAAACGTATCCAATTCGACGTCATATCTTACTTCTTTTGTTCATTGTTTATTATTTGTTATAGTTTCATAATTTTAACAGGCTTTACAATTTCAGGAATTTTTATTTCATTTTCTTTCGAAAATGCTTCTTGTTCACATATCTGCCCGACGAAATACTGAAGTTACTTTTCACAAAATCCACAAAATATGTCTATCATTCTCTGCGCGTTGGTCAGACTTCGAATTTCTATCTATCTATTTATTTTGTAATTTGTTCATTATATAATCCCTAACCTTTTCAAATAAGTTCTTCTGGTTACACCATGTCTTTATCTGTTGAGCCGCGGCATCAAGTTTTGAATGAACAGAAATTAATGAATGACTGGGAGAAAGGGAGTTAGAAAAATCAGCGCAAAGACTTCAGAAGGTCACGTTAAACTTTTGCACAATAACGGCATCTGATGTCGCTTAGCGACTCGTTTAATGGCCGCTTCTCGAGAAGGAACGAATGTCGCTAATCAATCAAACAGAAAAGTGTTTCCCGCTCAGAAAGGAAATAAAATAAATAAAACACAAAGAAAAAAGAAGGCTAATGGCGGAAGACAAATGGCCGAAATGTAATGGGAAATAATCCAAAAGGACATAACGACAGTGTTCTTAAATGACTAATCGACTGTCCGCACATAAAAATACGCTGAGAGCGTGATTCTTTATCCATTCAGTTTTCTCCAGACATCTATATTAATAATTGGTTTGGTTTGGTTTGGTTTCTTTGTTTAATGCCATATCAATCTTTCCTAAGGGTATTAGTCCGAAAGTGATCGTTATAAGGCGACTGGAACTTAAATTCATTTTCTCTGATATCACAGTCCAGCACTTTAATCACACTTTCACGGAAATTCCTCAAATCATTGGGTTTGGTTTGGTTTGGTTTGGTTTGGTTATTTTGTTTAATGGTATATCAACCTTTTCCAAGGGTATTAGTCCGAAGACTAGTGGGTAGAGTGTTCGCCAATGGTCCGGGAGACCTGAGTTCAATCCCAGGTCGAGTCATACCAAAGACTTTTAAAATGGTACTTGATACCTCCTTGCTTAACACTCAGCAATATAAGGTATGTATCAAGGGTAAAGTGGAGCAATCAAGGGAAAGGATTAGCGCCCTCCCCTACACCTCGGTGTAGTAGCTATTGAAAAGGGAATCTTCGGGTACCCTCGCCTAAGGTCGCCAACTTTACTTACTTATTAGTCCGAAAGTGAACCTTATAGCGGGACTGGAGTTCGAACTCACATTCTAAGATATCGCAGAACTCTATCCACTTCATCGCGGAGATTCCCCTAATAATAGGAAAGCTTTTGACTATTCTTTATAAAAGATCAGACGTCTTTTTTTTTATTTATTCATATATTTATTCATTATTTATTCATTTATTTATTTATTGTCGAACAACTAATCTGAAAAGATTCAAGGGAAAGAAATCTAATCCCTCTGATGAAATTAAATGCTAATTCTTCCAAGCTCATGTTGTGTCGGTATTACCGGATGCGGAAGCAAAATATGGAATAGGGACGTCACAACGTCAATAACAAAGCATACTAATGAATTAAAAGTCCACAAAAAAAAACTGTGTGCACAGCAATTAAATAAGATTAAAGCCCAGACCTTAACCCCCTTGATTATGGTATATATATCTATATATATTTAGAAAACAATAGAATCGTTTATTATCATACTAGAAAATTCCTAATTTTGCTTCCGCACTCTGTACTGTATAGGGTACTTTAACGAAACTCTTGGAGAAAAAAACTAGATGGGAACTATACAATAATGCTGCGTGCTATTTTGAACAAATCCTGAAAACAGAAACCAACAAGACCGCAGCTGCACGGCCACTTGCCTCCCATCTCCCAAACTATCCAAGACATACTGGGCAGTGCTGAAGAAATAAGAACGAACTCATAAGCTGCGTTCAACTATGAAGTCCAACACATGGACACACCAGTGTTGGACGACCAGCAAAAACTTACATCTATCATCTCTGTGCAGGTACTAGGTGCCGTCTAAACAACTTAACGAGGGCAATGATCGATAGGGATGGATTACGAAAGAAAGTCAAAAGAAACCCGTGCTGATAGCATGTCTTGATGATGATGATAATGAATTAGGTATATTGGTGGTTCTTCAAGGTGAAGATATGAAATAATAGTCGAACAATTTAGGAAAGAAAATTGCCCTTTAAGCTAACTGTATCCCCTGCGAAGGATGTCTTGAATATGACACTAAACTGCATCTCATGGTGAAACTCCAGTTCTGGCGATTTCCAAGAATTAAAAGTGTCCTTTCATTGCGATTACTCCCAGATCTATTATGAGCCAGTGATAGTATATGTTAAGGTCCCATCTACGGGTAAAAAAGATCATCTTTAAAAATTATTTCTATTTGATATATATATTTACCAACCCCTCCGCTCGGGCAGGATATGACACAAGGTCGTTTTTTTTAAGCAGAGTTTAACAGGTTTCAATTCAGAGTTTTCCTTCTCCTAGATTAGTAGCCTCTCCAAGGCCGAAGAAAACAGTCTGCCCTACTGTTTACCCATAGCTGGAGGGAGAATAATTGGATTCATACCTTTCCCAAGGGTATTAGTGCTATGTGAAATGCTATCTGTCTCGTTCAGGATTTGAACTCGTGTCGCCGTGTCCATTTCCAACGACGATAACCATTACACCACGGGCACCTCCATATTTATATTTGATATAAGCGTGTTCAGAATATTCATGGGGAAGTACCTGTGGCGTAGTGGCTAACATGCTGGATTGCAACATAGTAAAGTTGTCTCCTTTTAGTCGAGGGCGACCAGAAGGCTCCGTTTTCAATAGCTACTACACCGAGGTGTAGGGGAGGGCGCTAATCCTTTCCTTGGATTGCTCCACTTTACCCTCGATGCGTACCTTATACATATACATATTTACCCAACCCCTCCACTCGGGCAGGATATGACACAAGGTAGGTTTTTTTAAGTGGAGTTTAACAGGTTTGAATTCAGAGTTTTCCTTGACTAGTAGCCTCACCAAGGCCGAAGAAAACAGTCTGCCCTACTATTTACCAATAGCTGGAGGGTGAATAATTGGATTCATACCTTTCCCAAGGGTATTAGTGCTATGCAAAATGCAATCAGCCTCGTCCAGGGTTTTGAACTCGTGTAGCCGTGTCCATTTCTTACGACGATGACCATTACACCATGATACGTAACTTATATTGCTGAGTGTTAAGCAAGGAGGTATCAAGTACCATTTTAAAAGTCTTTGATATGACGCGACCTGGGATTGAACCCAGGTCTCCAGGATCATTAGTGAACACTAAGCGAGTTCGAACTCCAGTTATGCTATTACATTCAGTTCTGGTCTAATACCATTGGAAAATGTATGAAAGCCTTTATCCCTCCAGTTATGGGTTAAATGATACCTATATTGTTCTTAAAGGATGGCTTTGGCATTAAATAACCTAAGAGGGTTGATTAGCCATTAAACAAAGCTACAAAAAAAAAATCAAAAAACACTTCTTAAGTAACAACTACGCAAAAATATATGAACGTAAAATGAATGCTATTCCCTAAATTCTAGTCCCAGGTATGGGTTAAATAGTACCACTACTGTTCTCCAAGAAGGGTGAATTTGACATTAAATAACCCATGAGGGTTGATTAGCCATTAAACAAAGAAACCAAACCAAACCTAAACTCTTGGAATTAAATAACCCTAGAAGGGTTGACATGCCGTTAAGAAATCAATTTATTAATCAATCTGGTTAAATTATCAAAACTCTTGATAACTCTCACTCATATTTTTTAAATCTCCAGAAAACAATAAAACTTTTGTAGGAGGTGCCTGTGGTGTGATGGTTATCGTCGTAGGAAATGGACACGCCGACACGAGTTCAGTGTAGATTTTACTGAACAGCTAATTGCTACTGTGGATTTTAATCCAAATATGAGAAAAGATATTTACCATTTATATTTTCAAAATTATCCTATAGAGGTTTTATACATATTTACCAACTCCTCCACTCGGGCAGGATATGACACAAGATCAATTTTAAGCGAAGTTTAACAGGTTTGAGTTCAGAGTTCTCCTCAACTAGTTACCTCACCGAGGCTGAAGAAACCAAAGTGCCCTACTATTTACCTATAGCTGGAGGGAGAATAATTGGATTCATACCTTTCCTAAGGGTATTAGTGCTCTGTGTAATGAAATCAGTCTCGTCCTGGATTTGAACTCTTGTCGGCGTGTCCATTTCCTACTACGTCCACATTCCCCAAACCTCCCAATAGCCTAACTATCAGATGCAGTTTAGTGTCATAAGGACACCCGTTGGCAGGGGTCTTGTCCCTCTTCAGAGATACAGAGAGTGTATTCTACTGCCCCAGCCGGTAGGAAAGAACTTATCAAACGTAGATATATAATTTCATTTTACAGATAAAGATTAGAAAATATTCACTTTAGTTTGTGGACTTGCACCAGAAGCCCCGCTCATCCACATTTAGGGTTAATATTAGTAAGTGATCCCTGAAACGCCCAATTCCACAAAGTGCTAAACTGATGGAAGGGCACCCTTATGTAGGAGTGAGCGACTCAGTTTTAAACGGTGTTTTGTGTTACAGTATCTTATTGAGTTCCAGGAAAACCAAAGCAGAGAGAGGAGACACAATAACACCATTGGATAGAGCAAGTTTTTAGCAACAAACATCTTTTACTACATCATCATCATAATTTGCAATGCATTTTTGCAAGAGATTAAGCAGAGCCTGCAAGTTGTAGTCGTTCGACAGTCTGTCTTTTATTTCATTGTAGTAGATTACGATGCCAGATGTGAATGTCAGTGGTATGGCTGTAATGGTTGAACCATTTTTTCCAAAAAACATTATTTTATTTTGTCACAGCAGCTAAAAGTCAGGATAAAGTATGCGAGAATTATTAACATACACCCGATCTTATGTTTAATAAATAGAAAGAATATTGCACAGGATGACTTATGCATTGAGTAAATCAACGTCCCTTAGGTCAATATAATCAATATACGTCATTTAATGACTTTTCTTTCTCGCCTTTATTCTTTGTACTTTTCTTAGTAGATGGTTACAGCCGTTAGTAGATAAATAAAATCTTTCTTCCTTTCTCTCTCTCTCTCTCTTTCTCTCTCTCTCTCTATATATATATATATATATATATATATATACATATATATAATTTGAAATCCATCTGATGAGCTTTAATAAGCAAAATAAATTTATAACGGAAGACAATTTCTAAATTTCTTCTTTTTTAAACAAATATATATATATATATATTATATATATATATATATATATATATATATATATATATATATAATGGTTAAAAAAACAAGAAGACTAGAAATTGAAATACAACTGATGTGCTAGAATAAGCGAAATAAATTTATTATGAATACAATTCCTAATTTTCTTGTTTTTTTTTTTTACGCGAAAAATTTATATTGTGCTCAGCAGGTCTCATTTGTATTGAATAGCCACGGAATATATATATATATTTATATATATTGCGCAGCAATTTAATACCCTTAGAAAAGGCATTGAAACCCTTTATTTCTTCCAGTAAGTGTTAAATAGTACCACTAGTATTCTTCTATATATATGGCATCTGTACTAAATAACCTACGAAGGTTGATATGTCATTAAATATAGAAACCAAACAAATAAAATTAAAAAGAAAAAAATTGACGCCTCATTGAACTTTTCGTCGCCTGGTTTAATATCGTGTCAATCTAATGTTCGAGAAATTCTGAAACTTGAAATTGTAACTTGGTTAATTTTTTTTCTTTTTCCTATTGAGCATTGTTTTATTTGCGACTGTTGGTTTTGGTATTTTTGTATTAAAAATTACGTTTTTTAGTGTTTAAACGAATGTTACTTGTTTTAGAATAAAATACACACACACAACGCAGATAGATAGATAGATAGATAGATAGATAGATATCTTGACTTTCCAAATGACGATATCATTTCGTCATCCAATTCAAATTACCTATCGATTCATTAGAGATTTTGAACGCTGCTTTCGTATTTGATTTTCATAGATTGGATTGGATTAGTTTGGTTTTATGGCATATGAACCATTGTAGGTTATTTAATGCCAAATCATTTCATACATATAAGCAGTTCTATTTCAAGCAATTCAGTTAAATATGAGTATTTTTTTTTATTTACACACAGTTAAATGTCAAAACTGTTCTATTTCAAACAGTTCAGTTTAGTTCTATTTGACCCATAGATAGGACCCTATCAGATGCTACCACTCCGGGCCATAGTGAACCGGGTAGCTATGGCAATAAAGGGGTACTTCGCATTCCCCAAAGCTCCAACATTACTGGAGTCTCTCCATCAGATTGTTTAATGTCATATCTAGGACACTATTTGGGGGAGTCTTACCCCTCTGTATAGATCCAGTTGATGTATTCTGCAACCCCAACCGACTGAGCCTGATTTTCTTGGAAATTCGATTCTTAATTATGTTCCGTGTAATGATATATTTTCAGTTAATTAAGATCTTTCATGATTGAATTTATGCTTCGTTACTGAAACATACAGGTAAAGGATTTCATGACACTGCAACATCTTGATCAAGTATTCGTTCCAAAGGCTTGGAAACGAGACAAGATGAATTGGAAATCAGATCAAGAATCGAGACCAGACTACAATATTATTAAGATCAGCCAGAATACTGAGCAGAGTCCTGGAGACCTGTGGAGACTTGATGTCACTCAGTTTCCAATGAACGACCACCTGCTGATACTGTCGTGTAAAACTCGCAAACTGTGAAATAATACACACATATACATACATGCATATATATATGTGTGTGTGTGTGTGTGTGTGTGTGTGTGTGTGTGTGTGTGTGTGTGCGTGCGTGTGTGTGTGTGTGTGCGTGTGTGTGTGTGCGCGCATATATACGATTAACAGCTTTCTTAATTCAAAGAAAGTTCCGATTAAGGAACGAATACAAAAGATAATGGAATAAATATTTAACAAAGATTATGTGTGTTCTCACAACTATAATAAAAAATGGGTTCATGATAATATGTAATCTGTGCGTATACCAAAAATCAATCAAATGAATACTTGATGTAACATAATGGGCACATAAAATATTAATTGCAAACATAATATAATATAATATAATGAATGCAGAAAACAGTGAAATAATAACGTATTTTGTGCAAACACGAGACAATAAATTTACATACATCAATGGAAGTAGATGTGTACAAGAGGCAATATAAATACACTCAAAATCAAATGAAAATAGAGGGCAATACAATAAGTTTCCTGACTTTTTTAGTATGGGCATTTAAAATTATTGTAGACTCTTGAAAATTCACTATGTTATTCCCATACATATTATGAGATGATTGACTAAGTTTTATGATTTCAGGTTTAAATAAACAGCTACAATAGCAATTGGAATGTACCCTACTAAAGTCTGATTGTCACTGCTGGTGAATTTCAAAAATGCAATCTGGACGTGAGTACACTTTAGAAGAACGATATGCAATAAAATTCTGTTTTAAACTTGGAAAAATGCCACAGAAACGTATGGAATGCTTTAGACTGCTTTTCGACCATCTGCCATGAATCGAGCATCAGTTTCTGAGTGGCATAAGAGATTCAAGGAAGGCGGGGAGTCTTTGAGGGATGATGAGAGGTGTGGGAGGAGTAAGGAAGTCAATACACCAGAGTTGGTTGGCCAAAGGGTTAGGGCGAGGGTTAGGGTTACTATTTTGAGATTTTAATGGAGTTCAGGAAGAGATTCCGTCGGAAGAGGGCAGCACTCTTCAAATCGGGTCAGTAACATTTCCACCAGGACAATACACCAGTCCACGACTCCATCCTTGTCACAGACTATTTGACCAAGATGGGCATCAAGACAGTTCCTCAGCCTCCCTATAGTCCAGACCTTGCTCCCAGAGACTTTTGGTTATTCCCTAAGCTCAGAGGCTGTCGTTATGAGACAATTGAGGATATAAAAGAGGCTGTGACGAAGGTCATTGACACGCTCACACAAGAGGACTTCCATGGGGCCTTCAGAAGCTGTTGGAACGGTACAACAAGAGCATTGCAACCGGAGGAGATTACTCCGAAGGGGACTAGAGTTTCATGCGTGTACTATCAATAAAAGGGCCCATACGAAAAGAGTCAGGAAACTTATCGTATACACCTCGTACATGCAAATCCAAGCTTATATTACACTTCAGATATTGTTAAAATCATATGTGCGACTGATGTACCGGTCGTAAATGCGTCGGGAATGACGCTTGCTTCATCTAATTTTATCAACTTAGTTTCAGTTATCTACTATGGAAAAGAGGGAAGGGATATAGGTTTGGTTCAATCATTTGTTAAATAGCATATCCACTTTCGTGGGTTATTTAGTGTCAAAGGCATCCTTGTAGAAGAACAGTAGTTGTCTATCTAACACATAACTAGAGGGATAAGGCAGTTCATACCTTTCCTAAAGTTATAAGTGTGATATGAACGTAATCATACGACTGGCATTTTAACTCACTTACTTTGATGCACGAGGATCATTAAATAAGTTTCGAGACTTTTTTCGTATGGGTACTTTTATTGATAGTACACACATGAAACTCTCGTCCCCTTCGAAGTAATCTCCTCCGGCTGTAATGCACTTCTTGTACCGTTCCAAAAATTTCTCGAAAGGCCCATGGAAGTCCTCTTGTTGAGCGTGTCAATGACCTTCGTCACAGCCGCTTTCGTCTCCTCAATTGTCTCATAGCGACAGCCTCTGAGCTTAGGGAATAACCAAAAATCCCAGGGAGCAAGGTCTGGGCTATAGGGAGGGTGAGGAACTGTCTTGATGCCCATCTTAGTCAAATAGTCTGTGACAAGGATGGATTTGTGGACTGATGCATTGTCCTGGTGGAAATGCCACTGACCCGATTTGAAGAGTGCTGCCCTCTTCCGACGGAATCTCTTACTGAACTCCCTTAAAAGCTCAACATAGTATTCCTTGTTGACTGTCTGTCCAGTGGGAACCCAGTGCATGTAGATCATGCCAGTGCTGTCAATAAACGGGATCATGATAGTTGGTGGGTGGATTTTCTCTGTCTGGCCTTCTTGGGTCTAGGAGAGCCAGCATACTTCCACTGGGAACTCTGTCTCTTGGTCTCTGGGTCATAGAAGTAGATCCAGCTTTCATCGCATGGCATTTTTTCAAAGTTTAAAACAGAATTTTATTGCATATCGTTCTTCTATAGTCCAGATTGCATTTTTGAAATTCACCAGCTGTGATAATCAGGTTTTAGTAGGGTGTATTCAAATTGCTGCTGTAGCTGTTCATTTGAACCTAAAATCATAAAAATTTGTCAGTCATCTCAAGATGTATAGCAATATCATAGTAAATTTTCAAGAGTCTACGACAATTTTTACTGCCTGTACAAAAAAGTCTGGAAACTTATTTAATGTACCACGCAACAGTCTTATATGTTAGCCACAACGGCACAGGATATCTGTCCTATGGATATAGGATTTCAGTGAACTAAGCAAGAGAATGTCATAATCAAAACCTGTTTTTTGTATCGTGGAGTCAATAACATATGTAACTGAACTCTATATTTCGTCGGAGATATTTTCAAAAATTTGCAATATATATAATCTTTTAAAATCTATATAAAGATCATATCGCTTTTATTTTAAATAAAGGCCCCTTCGTTGAAACTATTTTCATTCTCTTGAGACGACTTTAGATTCCTACAAGCGCATTCTTTCTAAGCCGCCACGCAAGTAATATGCATATTGAATTTTCCAACTGTGAGACAAATGAGAATTAATACTATTTGCTGATAGGCAAAAAGAAAAAGGAAAAGAACTCGGTTTGAAACATCCGCTAGTTCCGTTTTTCTTAGATAATAATGAGAGGAAAACTAACATATACGAAAGGACAGAAAAATATATACCATTTTTTGAATTTTACAAGAGATCTCCTTGACAAATGATTGTTGCTATGTATTAATTCATTTCCTAAAAACTAAAAGGAGAAAAAATGTACTGAATAGTATTCTCAAAGATTTTGGTTTGGTTGGCTTTGGTTTGGTTGGCTTTTATGGCATATCAACACCTGTGGTTTATTTAATGAAAAATCCTGTTTACACAGATATACTGTACATATGTTGTAACATACCCATGATACAGATATGTGAAATAGACATAATGTTCATAAAATGTTCATAAACATATATAGGAATGCGAAAACACGAAACTGGTTCAGGTACGAAACTTTTATTCACCTTTTTGAGCTTAAGGTTTTTCGACATGAGGAGAGAGAGACACACAATCTTTCTATGCTGACTGCTTTTACATCGTCAGCTCTCAACCCAACCAATGCGCGGCGCCGGTTGCGCACAAATTCGTCTGGCCTCGCCCAACTCTGAATCTCGACTCTCTCGTTCGGAGGCAGGAACTTAACTAACTGCTTTTTCTCAAATCTCAGCCCACGCTTCCGGTGCGTGACGTCACCCATATCCCTTGGTCCCAATTCCTATCCGGGATTTTTATTTTGACATCTCTGAATGACACATCCTTTCCGCGCGCGTGAACACCTGCGCTCATGTTTGCACCTAACTAACCCATGTACTGAGCCGAAAGGTTCTCATCCTAACTAAACCGAAAGGCAAGATATACAAAACGAAATCCCTCCACAATGTGATGTGTAAACACATTTTGTAGATAACATGTTTAAATAAACCTGATCTCTTTGGGGAGTGCACAGATAAATAATTTGAAGTATTTCTATTCAACTCGAATAATTCTATTTATCATTCATATAGAAGAATGCGCTGATACTGATTCGAGTGGGTTGAACTCAGATCTCCAGCCAGCAAACACAATTGTCGAAATGGATTGTGGTACTTGGGTCACGTGACAAGCAGTCAGACGACGTAGTTTGAGTGGCATTGTCCGATGTAGCATTATGAATCAATATTCTAAATATTACGTTAGCATTGTACAGAGATTGTGCAGAGATTATAAAGAGTCGCCCAAAATTATCCCTCGAACATGAACATTATAAAACGAATTATCATTTGCTTGCATACAGTTAAATGGTTTCAAGTATAGCTATGTAGAAGTTACAATTTAATATCAGTCATTTGTTTGCACACATTTAAATAGATATACATATGATTTGTTGGTAATTTCATTTTAAAAGAGAACTTATTTGTTTACACTTTAGTATTGCTATTGATTCTAGACAGAATGGTTTCAATTATTGTTACCTAACACTTAATTCTATTCAATATAAATCATTTGTTTACAGACAGTAGTTACAAGTATTGTTATTTAACACTAATTATACAATTGAATATTATTCATTCATTAGTACACAGTCAAATGGCTCCAACTATTGCTATGTCTTATCAATAATTTAATTTACGCACACAGTTAAAGAGTATCACTAATAGCTATTTAAGACTTATCTACAGTATTAAAAACTGACGGGAGAAAAATTTTCCTACATAGTATTCTCAAAGATTGTGGTTCGGTTTGGGTTGGTTAGGTTGGGTTGGGTTGGTTTTATGGCATATCAACACTTATAAGTTATTTAAAGCCAAATCCGGTTTATACATATATATTATATATAGGATTTGCAAGCAGATAGTCTGTACACAAAGTTATTTTTAAACAAGCCAAAGCTCATTTGTTTGCACACAGTTAAATGGTTTCAAGTATTGTAATATAACACTAATTCAGTCCTATTCATTTATTCGCACAGTCAAATTGTTCCAAGTATTGCTATGTTGTACCAGTAATTCATTTTTTGCGCACAGTTAAACAGTTTCAAGTATTCCAGTTCAACACTAATAATTCTATTCAACATTCGTTTGCATTCATTCGTTTGCACACAGCTAAATGGTTTCACGTATTGCTTTTTTATGACTAATGATTCAATTAAAAAGTCGTTTATTTACACAGTTAAATGGTCAGCTCTTTTTCTAACAATTCAATTTAACATTTGTAAGCATACAATTTAAATGTCAAACAGTTCTATTTGGCCCATAAATAGGACCCTGTCAGGTGCTACCTCTCTGGGTCAGAGTGAAACTTGGAGCAATGACAATGAAGGGATACTCCACATTTCCCAGAGCTTCAGGACTGGAGACTCACCATCAGATTGTTTAGTGTCAACTTACTATCTGCTGAGATGCAGTCTGTGTATTGTACCTCCCTAGCCGACTGGGCTTCAATGATTTTTGTGAACAAACCTTAGTGTATATAATATTTTGTATATAAATCTCCGTGTATGGCTATGTTTCCGTGTGCATCGCTCAATGAGTAAACGATATCAGCTAATCATACACACCAAATCTATAATTATGGGTTCCATTAATCTAAATTTTCTAATTATTAAGTTTGATATTATCAGAGAACTGGGGTCCGGGCATACTAAAAAATCCCTAACGAAATTTTACATCGATATTCACCGCAAAAATTTCTATGTTTAAAAATTCGTTTTCGGCAAAAAAAAGTATCAACTTTAAAAGATTTAAACCAGTTTTCAAATATTGTCAGATTTCCTTCAACTTCGTAATATCTGCGACTCGAAGGCTTCCTTTTCAATATAAGGTCTATAAGAGGGCGCTATTCCTTTTCCTAGATTGCTCCACTTACCCTTGATCTATACCTTATAATGTTGAATGGTATGCAATGCGGCATAATCGTTAGAGTGTTCGCCAATGGTCCGGGAGATTAGGGTTCAATCCCAGTTCAAGTCATACCAAAGACTCAAAAAAATGGTTCTTACACTCAGCATTACAAGGTTTGGATCAAGGGTAAGTGAAGCAATCCAGAAAAGCGAGTAGTACCATACCCTATACTTCAGTATTATAGCTATTGAAAAGGGAGCCTTCGAGGCGCTCTCAACAACGGTCGGCCAATTTACTTAAAGTTTGTATGAAAAGTTAATTTACATGAAATAACGGTTTAATTACAAAAGTTTTTGCGACTTACACCGGTGTATATTTTCATAAGGTTTCTTTTCTCGTATGCCGGGGCACTGATAGTACCTTAGGGTGTATCAAAATTGTTTTTGTTTTTAATCAACTGATAGTTCATGATGAAATACTGAAAAGATTTTCAATGTTTTTGGTGTTACGGAATTATATTCATATGGTATCTTCAAATTATCCGAATTTTTCTGAATATTTTAGAATATTGAAGGTTGATTTCTCTTCATCTTTCTATATGAAATTATTTTAACCAACGGCCGTCTATTTTTGTTTTTTATTTTATTTTAAGGGACAATTCATCAAATTTAAAAGGATTAAAACGGTTTTTTGAAGTACGGTCAAATTTCCTTCCACTTTGCAATATCTGCTAGCAAATTAAGTGGTACTGAGTTCCAATTGAAAAAATTATCAAAAAAGTGCCTTAATCGCAATATCTTTATTTACTTTTATAATATCAGAAAGAGCAGAACAGTATTAAAAATTATATGCAAGATAATATTTACATATCAAAGTCACAGATAGTCTTTAGATATGGAGGATATTTTCAATACACTCTAATATCAATCTGTGAGCAATCCAATCGGTTTGGGCTGTAGAATACACCGACTGCTTCTCAGCAGAGGGGTAAGACCCTCCACCAATGAGTATCTTCAATATAACATTAAACAATCTGATGGTAAGGCTCCAGTCTAAAAACTTTGGGAATTTTGGAGTACCTCTTCATTGCCATTGATCCACTGTGAAACGGAGTGGAAGCACTTGATAGGGTCCTATCTATGGATCAAATAGAACTGATTGAAATTTAAACTGTGTGCAAACAAATGCCTTATGCAAAACCGAATTGTTAAAAATAGAACTGTTTGTTCACTTAACAGTGTGCAAACAAATGACTGGTGTTTTAGTGGACTGATAATGATATATAGCAATAATTAAAACCATTTAACTGTGTACAAACGAATGAGTAATGTTGAATAGAATGATTAGTGTTAAATAGCAATACTTGTAACCGCTTCACTGTGCGATAATAGCGATAATTGAAAACATTTAACTGTGTAGAAATTATAACAATACTAGTGTGCAACCAAATTAGTTCTAACTCATTTAAAAGTGAAATTAATGACAAACTGTGTCAAAACAAATGAGTGATGTGGAATTGTTACTTATTTAGCAATTCTTGAAACCATTTAACTGCGTGAAAAAATGAGTTTCGTTTTAAAATGTTATCACAAAATGTGCTTTCAAATCACATATATCTAATATATATGTATAAAGAAGATTTGGCATTTATAACCTACAATGGTTGATATGGCATACAACCCAACCAATCCATATCACATATATTTGATATATATGTATCAAGAGGATTTGACATTAAATAACCTACAATGGTTGATTTGCCATAAAACCCAACCAAACCAAATCACATATATTTAATATATATGAATAAAGACGATTTGGTATTTAAAAACCGGAAATGCTTGATATGTAATAAAATCCAACCAAACGAAACCAATCTGTGAGACGGGAAAATAATTCAGCGCGGGAAACAGAATCAGTAAATCAAATTTGAATTTTTGTCGATTGTGCTGTGTTGCCTAGTACCGTAGTGTAATTGATAGTAACTACGCTTTTAGATATGGTAGAGATTCAATTCTCCCTTGCGTGAAACGATCTTTGTTAATTAACGATACACTTCTTAAAAGATAATTTTTCACACAACAAGAGGAATCACACTTCGGCAACAATAGCTCATCTACTGAAAGCAATCTCAACATACGCCAAGCGAAAGCTTGGACAGCTATTAACAAGTTATTGATCCTAAGGAAATCTGATCTTTCAGATAAAATAAAACGGAATTTCTTCCAAGCTATAACTGTGTCAGTAAAACTGTATGTGTGCACTAGCTGGACGCTAACGAAAAGCAGAGAGAAAAACCTTAATGGTAACTACACAAGAATGCTAAAATCCTAGAAGCAATACTCCAACAAAATAGCTGCTGTACGGCTACTTACTTCCTATCTTCCAAACCTTCAAAGTAAAAGGAACACAACAGGCTGGGCACTGCTGGGGAAGTAAGGACGAACCCATAAGGGACGTTCTTTACGGACTCTTTCACATGGACATGCCTGAGTTGCCTGACCAGCAAGGACTTACGTCAACTCGATGCGGACATTGGCTTCAACCTAGAAGACCTGGTTGAAGGGATGGACGATAGGGATGGATAACGAGAGGGACTCAGAAAACTCTGTGCTATCAGTATAATTTCATGATGATGATGATGATGATTGCAATAAAACAAACTTAATATTCTAATCAGGAATCATAACGGATTTTAATTTTTATGTTCCCAGTTATGTTAAATTTTTTAGATTCTTTAAAGATATCTCTGGAATCATATGTTGTTCTAAGATTATCACAGCAGACACATTAGTTTATGTCATTCGGTAATTTTGCAGGATGAGAGACTGACAAAATGGAGTTCAAACTCGCTAACTACATTGATACAGTCCAGAACATTAACCAATACACAACGAGGACTCCCCATAAATACGTTCTAAATCAAGCACGTCACATCATTAATTCTACGAAGTCATCACAACTTTTTGATGGTAAACTACTTACTTTCACATGAAATTGGTTGGTTGTTTGGTTGACATTATGGCATATAAATCCGTTGTGGATTATTTAATGTCAAATCCTACTAATACACACACACACACACACACACACACACACACACACACATATATATATATATATATATATATATATATATATATATATATATATATATATATGATTAGTAAAATAATAGATTTTAGGTAATATTCTACACAGGCTTATTTGTTTGCATATAGTTAAATGGTTTCGGGTATTGCTATCTAACATGGATAATTCTATTTACAATTAATCATTTGTTTGCACATAGTTAAATGGTTTCGGGTATTGTTATCTCACAAGAATAATTCTATTAAGTATTAATTATTTTTGTACGCAGTTAAATTGTACAAAGCCAAATAATTGAAACAATTTTTATCGAACACGAATAATTCTATTTAACGTTGATTATTTGTTTGTAGACATTTGCATGGTTCCAAGTACTGCTATCTTAAATTAATAATTCTATTTAATATTAATCATTTTTTTTCATACATTTAAATGCGTTAAAGGATTACCATCAAGCAGTAATAGTTTTATTTGCACACAGTTAAATGTTTACACTTATTGCTATTTAACACTAATAATTCTATTCAACATTTATCATTTGTTTGCCCAGTTAAATGGTTTCAAGTATTACTATGTAATACAAACTATTCGATTTAATCAGTCGTTTGTTTGCACACAGATTAAATCCTAGTAGATGGGATCCTTACAGCTATTACGAATCCAGTTTAGAGTAGTCCAGGAAGTAATGGCAATTAAGGAATAGTCCCCATTCCTCTAAGCTCTAGGACTCAAGCTTCACCAGCAAATGGTTTAGTGTCATATCCAGATCACTCCTTGGGAGAATAAAGGGGTTCATACCCTTCTCTTAGATGTTACAAGAAAGTGAACGCAATAATATTGAAAGTTGAACTCGCTTACTTTGTGATTTAAGTTCAGCTCTTTATTTATTTCACCACGGACACTCTCCTTCTATATGAAGATAATTCAACCTGCAAATTGTTCGTACAATACTTATGCTAGATTGATTAATTGATTGACTGATTTTAACCCTTCATTTATGCCTTCAAGTTCAGAAGTCGCGTTCTATCTATATTCATATTTAAAATATTTTATGTAGTGTTTTGTTGAGATTTTTTTTTTTTTTGTGCACGTTCCAATCGAATAAAACTAATTTTAAAACTCATCTATTTGACTCAAAAATTAGACCCTAATAGGTACTACCACACTGGGTCAGAATGGACCTGGGAGTAATGGCATTGATGTGTTACTCCACACTCCCCAGATCTCCAGAAACAGACACACGTCATACAGAACACTCTTTTTTGGAGGTGGTTTTGCTCCTCCGTATTCAAAGTCCCAGTGACAAAGCGTACAAAAATTTATCCCAGTCGCAAATAAGATCATACATAACAACCACATGACGCCAATGAATGGAGCCCCCTTTTATAATTACATAAAGAATTTTTAATCATGAGGATTATTTCTGAGTTTTAAATGTGTTCGAAGAAAGAAGAAAAGAAGAAATGCACAACTAGTTGTTTAATTAAACAAGGGGGATAATAATCGCGATTACGAACGGAAACCATTAATTCCAAATATTACTTGTCCCAGGAAAGTGGCTGTCAACGTAATAAGTTCTTGACATTCATTTGGGCCAAGGTAATGAGTTCCTAGCACGATAATGCCTGATAAAAATGTTCATCATCATCATCACCATCATGTCGTGCTATCAGTACGGATATCCCTGACCATCTCTCGCCACCCCATCCCTATCGTCCATTGCTTCCGGCAGGTCTTCGGAGCTACACCCTGTATCGGCACAGAGCTGTTCTATGTAAGTTCGGACTGGTCGTTTTGCCTTTGCTCGTCCATGTGAAGGGGTCCACAGGGGTACATCACTTAAGAGCTCATCCCTACTTCTCCAGCAGTGCCCTGCATGTCTGGTTCGTCTAACTTGGATAGTTTCGTGATGTGTGGTCGGTGGCCGTACAGCTACTGGTTTGTGGGGTGAGGCCCCCAAGTCTTGTTCAATACTACTTGAAGCATTTTTGTGTAATTGCCGTCAAGCTTTTAATTCCCATAAAATCAAAGTAAAACAAGTACGCTTTTAGAAACTTTACTATATGATACTTTAGGAAAAATTCTTAGGGTATAAACTTTTTTAAAAATAAAAGAAAAACAAAATCATAATCAATAAAAAGAATTATGATGTGACCAGCCTAAACACCATGATTTCGACTGGGTGTTTGGTTTTCATTAACATCAGTACATTTTGTGCGAGAGACAATAAGCCAACAGTTGCTGTGTTGTGATGCTGGCAAAAAAGACATGGAGGAACACAAAAAGGGTTCATAGAAAAACATAAATATTCAAGTAACATAATCAAGATACAAGTGAACCTGGTTAAACAGTAGTTAGTTAATAGGAAGCTGAGAATCCAATGGGGTAGTGACTATCAGCCCACTACGCAAGTAGTATGACACGTGATTGTATCACGTGGTCTGGTCAACTCCCTCTGACACTCCATTGATGTATATTTACGGAGGAGGGCGAGTCCATTACGTAGGGAGTACAACACTCTGTGAGTTTACCATCTAATTCTGACAGAAATTATTCTCATCAAGGAAAAAGTAAAGCATATTAATTGGAAAAGATGCTTGAGTTCAAAAACTTTTCAGTACAGTTTTCATTATTATTCTTCATGGCCTCTAATAAAAATTGGCCCTTTCTGATTCTGTTGAGAATTAGTGTATGTCTTCATGTACAACCAGCCTGATACGAAACTCAAACACTCCAATGTACCTAGCAATGGACTTGATTTACTTGCTGAGGTCGTTGTCATTCATGTCCTTGATTAGTATTTAGTTGCTGCCCCCTTTATTTATTTTCGTTGACTACATCTGACGACTTTAACATTTGGAGCTATATGAAACTTAATGTGGAAACCAAGGATGGTTTGGTAGACCTCAATTATTTTAGGTTTGTTTATTTATATATGGAGAAATGGTAGATTCGATAAATCTGACAAGATGAGAAAAAATAGGTTGAAATGTGGATAAACCGAAACACTGACAACGGATTCAAACATGATATTTCGTATTTATTTCAGTCTAATGAAGTCTTTCTAAAATAAAGACGAAATATCATTTTTGAATCTGTTGTCAGTGTTTCGGATTATCCATTTTCCACAAACTTTTTCTCATATATATATATATATATATATATATATATATATATATATATACCAACCCCTCCGCTCGGGCAGGATATGACACATGGTCAATTTTTAAGCGGAGTTTAACAGGTTTGAATCCGGAGTTTTCCTTCTCCTAGACTAGTTGCCTCTCCAAGGCTAAAGAACCGAGTCTGCTCTACTATTTACCCATAGCTGGAGGGAAAATAATTGGATTCATCCCTTTCCCAAAGGGTATTAGTGCTATGTGAAATACAATCAGTCTCGTCCAGGACTTGAACTCGTGTCGCCGTGTTCAATTCCTACGACGATGACCATTACACGACGTGCACCTCCAAATATATATATATATATATATATATATATATATATATATATATATATATATATATATATATATATATATATATATATATATATATATATATATATATATATATATATATATATACGTGTGTGTGTGTGTGTGTGTGTATTCTGTTTTGGGTTTCTTTGTTTAATGGCAAATCAATCTTTGTAGAACAATATTGCCGCTACTTAACCCATATGTGGGGCGATAAGAGGGTTCAAACTGTTACCGAGTGTATTAGTCCGAAAGTGAACTAAATAGCGAAACGAGAGTTCGAACTCGCTTACTACAATGTTCCATGCAAGTATGTTAGCCACTGTCTCCAGTAAATCCTAATTTCTAAGAATCGCTAGTAGCTTCAAAGTAATAAATTATATCGCTGCTGACATAAACGTCACGTTATTGAGGGTCTAGTCTCGTTAAGTTCCGGAACTTAATAGACCCCACATAGATATTAATACAATGCATATGTGGTCATGTGTCCCTAATGAGATAAGACAGAAATCTTAATAAAATAAAAGAAAGAAAAAAATGGGTGTACACTGTTTAATTAAAGAAGAAAGATAAATAATTCGCTGCTTTTTAAGATGATGACAGATAAAAAGAACGATAAATCTGTTATTGTTTTGCACTATACACAAGTATATTATTATATGAAATATACGTATCAGTTTACTTGTTTCTCTGAATGTACACAGCAGTTCCTCAGCGAAGTTTAGAATAGGCTGACTGCATCATCTGCACATGGATTTGATCCTAGAAAAAAAGAGTCATTGCTTTGACACTAAAATACTCCAGTTTTGGAGCTTGGGAAAATATGGACAACACCTTCATTTACATTACTTCCATCTCCACTCAGAATGACCTATTTTAACGGCATGCCAACTCCTCTAGCGTTATTTAATGCCTAGATATTAGGAAATCTCGTATATTCTACGTTCATATTTACATTGTGCCGTTGTTTCATTAGAGTTTTTATTATCCACGCTCCTACTTAATACGAATATGATGTCTTTGAGTCATGGATAGGACCCTAACAGGTATTGCTACTCCGACCCAGTGTGAACCAAGGTGTAAGGGCAATGAAGGGTATTCCAAACTCTACAGAACACTAGAACTGGAGCCCTCCCATCGGAGGCAGTTTAGTCTTCCCTTCTACAGCGGATACTCATCGTATTCTATTGCCAAGTCGGTTGGAGCTGTAGAATACACTGACAGCATCTCTGTAGAGGGGTAAGACCACTCAAAGAGTTTCCTGGATATGACACTAAACAATCAGATGGTGAGGTTCCAGTAGTGCAGGAGCTTTGGGAAATGAGGAGTACCCCTTCAGTGCCATCGCTTCCAAGTCCACTCTGGCCTGTATGGATCAAATAAAACTAAACTGCCTACTTATACTAAACTGAATTACTTGAAATAGAACTATTTTGACATTCAAACTGCGTACTAATCCTAAATTGAATTGCTCGAAATATAACTGTTTTGACATACAAACTGTGTACTTTTTTCAAAATTGAATTGCTTGAAATAGAACTGTTTTGATATTTAAACTACGTACTTATGCTAACCTGAATTGTTTGACATTGAACTGTTTTTGCATGCTAAACTGAATTGTTTCACATAGAACTGTTTTTGACATTGAAACTGTACTTAAGCGAAACTGAATTGTTTGACCTAGAACTGTTTCAACATTAACTACATGTAAACAAGAACTATAGTTATACTAAACTGAATAGTTTGACTTGGAGCTGTTTGATTAAACAGAATAGCTTGAAATAGAAATGTTTTGACAACTAAACTGCATACTTATTGTTTGACTTAAAACTGTTTGATTAAACTAAATAGCTTGAAATAGAAATGTTTTGAAAATTAAACTGCGTACTTATGCTAAACTGAATTGTTTGACATAGAATTATTTATTTGTATAAAAATGGATTTGGCATTAAATAGCCAACAAACGTTGATATGACATAAAACCCAAACAAAGAAACATCGTATTTTAAACCTCACATTCAGAGCGGTAGTGTTTCTTTGGGTCCTCCAAAACCAATTCGGTAGAAAATTATTTGTATTATATAAATGTACTTGATACTTATTTCTGAGTTAAATTTAAATATATAATTGTTTATTATTCAATTTAAACCATATAAATGTGTTCAAATTATTAGTATTAGATACGAATACCGAAAACTATATTAATGTGTGCAAAGAAATGATAAATGCTACATCGAATAATTTCTTCAAAGTATACATGCGATTGGTATTAGACAGGAATGTATGCTATTATATAACTGTGCAAACAAATGATTCATCATCATCATCTTGTCGTGCCACCAGCACGGATATCCCTGAACCTCTCTGTCCACTCCCCCCTATTGTTCATCGCTTCTGACAGGTCCTCAGTGCTACATCCCGTATCCTCACAGAGCTGCTGTATGTAGGTTCGAGCTGGTCTCCCTCCTTTTGCTTGGCCATGTGAGGGGGTCCATAGGAGAACATCACTTCCAGCTGCATTCATACTGAAACGATAAACTTGCGATTAGGAGCACGAGCACTGCCATTAAATCCCATAGTCTGAAAGGAAGCGAACCGTGTCTATCGTCGTCGAGCTTCATTTTCACCCTTATAATGGTCAAATAAAAAAGTGCTATAAAATGATTGCAATAAACAGTTGTAATTTTAGTCTAACATTTACAAATGAATAAAATTGTGACATTGAATAAGTCATAAGAGTTTGATATGCCATTATGCTCGTTAAGAAAACCAAAATGTCTTCTCTTATGGAAACCAAAAGGATTAACAGAGAAAAGAGTTCAAACTGATTGGGTGGGTGTTACACGTTTCTTTCGTGATTTTTTATAAATAGACATTAATGCTGGTTTTAGTTGTAACCGAAAAGGCTGTGCAACCTCTTCCACTTTTTTTAGAACGCGTCAAACTTGGATGAAACGATACTTCCGCCTCCAAGAACAATGGTCGACATGGTACTTCCGTTTACCGATATAGAACAGTGAGTACTAAATAACTTAGTTTATGGTATACAGCAAAAACTTACCTTTTTATTTTGCTTGGGTTTGTTTTTATAGCATATCAACCATTGTGGGTTATTTAATACTAAATCCATTTTTATACATATAGACAGTTCTATTTCATGCAAATCAGTTTAGCATATATACAGATGTCCGTCAGGACATATGCAAATGCACTTGTCAAA
Source organism: Sepioteuthis lessoniana (assembly GCA_963585895.1). Lineage (NCBI taxonomy): Eukaryota > Metazoa > Mollusca > Cephalopoda > Myopsida > Loliginidae > Sepioteuthis > Sepioteuthis lessoniana. Next base: position 17,483,149 of record OY757906.1, on the reverse strand, counting down.
AAAGTCAATATATTCCATTAAATTCCCAACGTTCCAGTATCCAATTGGTTGGTTTGGTTGTTATGGCATATCAACCATAGTGGGTTATTTAATGCCAAATCCATTTTTATACATATAAACAGTTCCAGTTAAAACAATTCAATTTAGTCTAAAAGTCAAACAGTTCCAGTTAAAACAATTCAATTTAGTCTAAAAGTCAAAAACAGTTCTATTTCAAACAGTTCACTTTAGCATAAGTACACTGTTTAGTTCTATTTAGCCCATAGATAGGACACTATGAGGTGCTACCACTCCAGGACAGGGTGGATCTGGGAGCAATGGTAATGCAGGGGTACTCTGCATTCTCCAAACTTCTAGTATTACTGGAGCCTCACCTTTTAGATTGTTTTGTGCTATATCCAGGACATTTGTTGAGGAGTCTTACCCCTCTGCAGAGATGCTGTCGGTGTATTCTGCAGCCCCAAGTTCAGACCCTGGACAAGGTTATTTATATTTTATTTTTCACAGAATCCACCACTTCTTCCACTTCTCCCACTCCTCCTGTTATGAGTAAATGGTAAGACAGACTTGGCTCTTAAGCTATGATACGGCATCAGATCTAGAAGAAAGAAAACTCTACATCCAACCCAATTTTACTCCACTCAAAAACTGACCTTGTGGTGATGGGGTTCGGAAAATACAGACTTCTTTTAAAAATTGACCTTTAGCAGCATCCTGTTGTCGGTGGAGGGGTTGAGGAAATAATACCCTGAATATTCAAGATTAAACGTACAGGTTATATTGGTGGATGTAGTAAATGTTTACATATTCTGACCAACATGTGCTCAGGTTCCGTAATAAGGGGTGTATCAAAATAATTCAGTCTACCTGTACATACTGTTCACAGATCAAAATGGGGTGTGTTTGTTTTTTGGTTAGGGGTCAGTTTTCAGTTTGATCATTAGATCAGTTTTGTGTTTTCTGTAAGTAATACAACTCAGCGTTCACCTTTTTACTTTGCAATATCATGTTTCTATAGACTGCACACTTAAGGGCGGCTTTCTGCTGCCTTTTAGTTAGATATCAAGTCATATTCTACTTAAATTTAGATTTTGAATAATTCATAATAAATAAATAAGAAACATTCTCTGATGTCTAAGTGCTGTAATGGCTATCGGTTCGGAAAATATAATAGGCGTGTTAAGCATAAATTTTCGCCGAAGCTTTTTGCATTCACAAACCAGGAAAAACTTGAAAGTTGGAGTGACAGCAGGATTAAACATTTTAGCTGAGGGGAAAATCCAAGAAGATTCTCTTTCGCCATTATTATTTATAATTGCAATAATGCCATTCAGTTACGTACTTAGGAAGTGCAATGGCAAACACTAATTTACTAAACGACAAGAAAAGATAAATCCCCTTCTGTAAATGGACGACATTAAGCTGTTTGCAAAAAACGAAAAAGATGTGAGGACTGATACAAGCAATACAAGATATAGGAATGGAAATTGGTATAGAAAAATGTACCATGCTTTTAATGCAGTGTAGAAAAAGTGAAATAATGCAAGGAATAGAACTGCCAAATCAAGGAAGAATCAGAACGTTTAGAGAAAAGGAAAATTACAAGTACTTGGGGATATTAGAAACGGATACCATCAAACAAGCGGAGATGAAAGAAAAAGGTTTTAAAAAAGAGTATCTCTGGAGAACGAGAAAACAGCGCAAAACCAAACCATGTCGCAGAAATATCATCAAAAGGATAAACACCTTACTAGTCTCTCTTGTAAGATACTCGGGCCTATTCTTAAAGTGGATGAGGGAAGAACTTCAACAAATAGACCAGAGCACAAGAAAACTAATGATGATGCATAAGGCCAAAGATGATATAGACAGACTATATATTTCAAGAAAGGAAGGTAGAAGAGAACTCGTTAGCATTGAAGGTAGCATTGATACGTCGATTGATGACTCGAAGACTACATAAAAAAGAGCAAAGAATGACTTATTACAGAGAAAAGGAAACTTACAAGTACTTGTGTTTGGTTCCGGCATTATTTCTTTTTTTACCCTCCAATAATGCGATTTGGTTTTATTTTAATTCTTTACTTAATGACATATCAAGTTTTGTGGGTCATTTAAAACCAAAGGCATTTTTCAAGAAAGACAGTAATGGTATTATTTACCCATAGCTGGGTCCTAAATTTTCGGAATTACTGAGCAGACAGAGGGAGACCATGTGGTGTAATTGTTAAAGTGCTGAACAGTGACCCCGAAGTAAGCTAGTTCGAACTCCACCTTCAGACTAATAACTTTATAAAAGGTATGAACCCTTTATCCCCTCGCTATAGGTTAAACAGTATAACTGCTTTTTTCTACAACACAGGCTTTTTCATTAAATAACCCACGAAAGTTGATTTACGATTAAACAAAAGGCTAAGAGTGAACTCTGTGTTACGTACTTAAAAGGATACAAAAATCGAATCATTATAAAAGAGATTTCAAAGAGATGGATGTTAAGCCTGGTATTAGGCATTTGAAGCCCAGACAAAATGTTGGTAATTTTATTTTTTCTTGGACATAACATTGTAGTAGAAACCATTAAAAGGCGTTTGTTATTATCATCCGAAAAAGCTTTTTTGGTTATTTAATCAACTTTAAAAGCGATGGTCTTAAGACAGTGCTATTTAATGTTCACGTCGAATTATCACCTGATTATGAACTAATGACTTTCCACTGATAATCAAATGAGAAGTTTCCTCAGTAATCCAGATCTCCCTTTGATTCAGCTTTCTATTGCAGACATCCACGTGGTTTCAATTTACACTGGAAATAAGTTTATTCCTCAAGTTTGAATATTTTAGTGCTGTTTATGTAAGATAAAACCTATTTTCGCATATATGCAAATATAATGATAATAATAAAGGAGACTTGCTGTCACTCAAACTCCCGTGAGAAACCATAAACTAACGCTGGTGTGAAAAACTCTCAAATAAAGGAAAATAATTATAATAATAATAATCGACATCAAAAACGCTTACGATATGGTCGTCCAAAGTTACACTGTCTCAAAATCGTACAGTTTATCGAGAAGACCATGCAAACCTGGGGAGGGGAATTGACAGCAGGAAGACAAAGCTTTGAAGAGGTAATGACCCAAAGAAGCAAATTCCTGGGAGATGTACAATCACCATTACTCAGGAAATGCACAGCCGCATACAAACTTAGTAAAACGCTGGAAAAAGTCAACCACTTGATGTTAATGGACGCCGTCAAAGTTTTTTTGCCAAAAACGAATAAGAATTGGAAACCCTAATACAAACAGTGAGAATATACACTCAAGATATAGGAATGGAATTTAGCGTAGAAAAATGTTGTGGCCTGTCAGGGGTTAGAAAGAAGACACGGAAGGAGAGAAAGTAGGTGGAACAAATGTATTGAAGAACAGAACATATATACAATATATGTACAAAATAAAAGTGTTAGTACTGTAGGTAGAAGTGTCCGTCCGAAAACTGTCAGGTTCGATTGCTGCGAGGAAGTCTCTCCAAGAGTGAATAGGATTAGTATTTATGAAGGAGAAAAAGTTCAATCTGGTGTAGATAGGTCATCATAACACGCCCCTCCAAAGTATTAACTCTGCAGGAGTCTGAAGAAAAAGTATTGTTTCTTTGTTTGTTTTTTTCTCCGACACGTGGTATTCCTCCGCTTGACTTACTTGTTAAGGTATTGAGAAATTTTTATTTGTTTTTGGTCTCAATACCTAAAACGTTTTGGGTTGACGACTATTAAATCAACTGCTTTCCTTTTTCTCTTAGAACAGCGCATGTCGGGAGCCGTTAGAGGGGTTGGAATATCGAAAGTGTCGTATATGACATCCATAACTGTTTCCTCAGGAGTTCCGCAATCAGCCTCATCAGTTAGGCATTTCTTAAGTTGGTTAAGATTGTGGACCTTTTATAATATATATCATGTTCCGAATTCTTTTTTCAATCGTTCCCATCTCCCAAAAAGATTTGTTGTCTTTGAAGATTCTGAAAAATACTTTATCTCTGGAATCATATCATTTTGGGGATATGATGCACGTTCTTCCAACCTTCGTCTGCTTCAAGAGTACTTTGTCGTAAATGGACCGTATCCGACGAGCGCATATCACCTCGGCTGGAGATTGTGAGGCTCGTGTTTTGTTATTTGGTGTCATCCTGTATACTTGAACAAATAGTTAGAGGGCTCTTTCAGTAGGTGTACCCGTAGTTTTTTTCAAAGCTCTCTTCAAAGTATCTACAAATCTTTCAGCCTGTCCGTTAGACCTCGGATGGTACGGAGGGATTGTGATATGTTTGATCTGTTATGTTTCACAGAAGTCTCTTACTTCTCCAGACGTAAACTGACAGCCAATATCAGACACTAAGGTGTTCAATACTCCGAATCTGGCGAACAGTTCATGTAGAAAATTTAACGTAATTTCTTTAATTGGGTTTTTGCATCTGTTTACTTCGGACCACTTCAAGAAAATATCGACTACAATGAGGTTGTAATATCCTTCCAGGGGGCCGGCGAAGTGAATGTGAATTCTAAATCAAGGTAGATCCATTTTTAGCTGCGGATTAAATTTAATAGGAGGTGCCTTGACTGCCAGGGCACAGCCTTTAGAGCGTGGAAATCTTTCAAGATACGCTTCTGGAGTATTGACGGAATCCAGACGCGTTCCATGTACAGCAACACCTCGTCCCATATAAAGAAAACGTCCGTTGCTTTTTTTGTGGCGGGGGGATATACTCATAGGGGAGAGCCTCTTGTTTCATTTGTTCAAGCGTCACAGGAAGAATTTTTTGAGCCAAAAATTGTGAGTAGTGGCTTGTGGTCTGTTTGTAGAGTGAAGTGTCAACCGTAAATATAGCGGTGCAATTTTGAGACTCTTTTTCGATTTAATATTTAATTCATAATTTTTCCCGCAGGAAGCAAGGCTCTTGACGCTGGAGCTATTGGTTTTAATGTTCCATCAGTCATTTTGTGAAGAATACATGCCCCTTCACTATACGAGCTAGCGTCGCTGGCTACTATGATTTCCAAGTCTGGGTTGTAATGTGTGAGAGATAATTTTAACGTTAGTGCTTTCTTTATTTTTTCAAATGCCTCCTGATATTCCGCTGTCTAATCCCGGGACTTTTCCTTTTTTAATAGTTCATTTAGGTCGACACGCAAATCATGCATGTTTTGTATGAATACCTGGTAATAATTTGCCTGTTCAAGGAAGCTCTGCTACAAAGCGATGTTATCGAGCGCCGGCATGTCTTTAATCGTGTTAGCTCGTTCAGAATTTGGTCTCCTGCCATCCTCGTCATTATGTGTCCAAGGTATTTGATTTTTTTTTATGTAAAAAAAATCAAATTTAGTCTCTTTAATTTTGAAACCATAGTCTTATATCTTAGCAAAAACTTTGTGGACGTGATCCTTGTGTTCGACTACGATTTTTCTATTCATCAGAATATCTAAATAAGCGACTGAGAAGTCAAGGCCGCTCAACATAGTATCTATCACCTGCTGAAAATTGCTTGCCCTACCTTGACCCCAGACATTAAACGTTCAAATTTATATAACCCGCGCTGCGTATTTATTCACAATAGCTTCGAACTCTCCTGTTCAACCGGAATTTGTAAATGATCGTCGCTACGGTCAGTTTTCGAGAAAAATTTCTCACCATTTAGCTTCGCAAATATGTCTTCTGGACTAGAAAGATGGTAACGACAGTCCTTTAGAGCAGCATTTAATCCTGTAGAAAAATCACTGCAAACACGTATCTCTTTAGATTTCTTTTTTACATAGACCGTTGGTGTGGCCCGTTTGCTGTACTTTGACTGATAGAACTCCAGTTGTAGCTCAAATTTTGCCATCATCATAGTACACCGTCCTAACCCACCAGAAAAAACTTCTGGATAGGCTTCCTTCAGATAATTTTTTTAGTTTTTCAGCTTCGGCATCCAAATTTTCAATATTTTAGCCGTATGAGTTTACAGGCAAGTCCCAAAGTTGGAATTGGTCATCCAGTCGGTGCCAAAGAGATTGTTAATATTTTTCAAGCAAAACAATTTTGATTTAAGAGTCTTCTCGTTGAACGTTGTATCAATAATTAATTTTACCAGGAATTTATTTTTCCCCTGTCACCGATCTTGCTATCTTGCTAGATTTTATCATGGTAGGCTTACCCCATCTTTTCCATGTTTGCAAGATTATTAGAATCAAATCAGAACCCGGGTCTAGTTGAAATTTCACACTTACGTTTAACATTTTTACATGCAAGGATTTCCTGAGAGAACCGTAAAGTTCGTCCGACTTTGCATTTTTTATGTAGCTTTTGGTTTTATTTTTACATCGGCAATGCGAACTTTTGTGTCCGACACATTTACATATGAAGCACTTGTTGTTCCGAAAAGTACAGTCTTTGAACCAGTGTAGGGCCCAATATCCAGAACATGGGTTGGAGGGCAAAACATTATGCTTTTTCTTTGTTTCATTAGTTTTTGTGTGACACTTTGTTTCTTTTTGTAGTGTATTTTTCTGACGTGAGCAATACCCGATTCTTCGATTTTTTTTAGAATCCTGATTTACGCTTACGTACCTTTGACAGTCTTCTGAAATCTGCAAGTGTTATATTCGGCTCATTTTCCAATTTGTTTAATATTCTTCGCCTAATTTCGGCGTCTTTTGTTGAAACTAGCCCTTGCAAGAATATCAAGCATTTGAAGTTATCTGCACTTAGCACCGCAAGACCGAAATCATCGCATTGCTTGTTTACTTCTGACACAAAAGTGGTATGATCTTCCCCTTCCTTCCTAGTTGGATTAAGACATCTCCATCTCGCGTGGAAAAGAGATGTCTTTAGACTGAAGAGTTTCTCGAGTAATTCCACTGTTTCAACGAATGTCTATTCGCTAGTCTTTCGGGGCAGAATGTAATTTATGAATTTTTTATGTTCAGTTGTGCCAAGTTTTCTCAAAGGACGAACTTTTTCCGAGTCACTCCAATTTGTAGTATATAAGTCCTCATATCTCTTAAAATATAACGTAAAGATTACGTCTTCCTCGGGAGAGTATGAAAAATTCCCTATTGCATTCCAAAAGGCGTTTTGCGGAAAAGGAAATTCATTTTCGATGGGACTACTTCGGCTTATTAGTTCTAAAACTTGCTTTTGAAATTCAAGCTGTCTCTCTTGATTTTTCTTCTGAGTTTGCCGAAGTAATTTTTCCTGTTGAGAGAGCAGTTGTTTTTGGTACTTCTCTTCCATTCTTTCTTGGACCTGTGATTGCTGTGTATTTTGGTACTTTACCAGCTCTAATAAAATACTTTTGAAATCCTCTATGATAAGTGTGTCTTTTAAGAAAGAAGAACCGAAAAATATCCAATTTAACGTATAGAACAACTATTTTTGTAATTAAAAAACCTTGATTTTTCTTTACCCGAAACGAGAAGAAAAAATACGAGTGCTTTTATTCGATTTGAATAAAACGCAAAGCTATTCTCATAAAATAAAGATTTAGCGAAAGTTTCCTTTTCGCTAGAAAAAGAAACTGATCCTCGTAACTTGGAGTCTTGAGTTCCAGATCTGTGTACAGTAGTAACACTTTTTTCTTCTTTTTTTTTTTTTCGTTTTAATTTTCTGGTTTTACCAGATGCTTTTCAAATGAAAAAATGTGACAAAAAAAAAAAAAAACAATTCCTCGTACATCCACTGTTAAAATAAATTGACAAATACCACGTAGTCCTTTTTTTCCAATTTTTTGTGTTTTTAAACAGAATTGTTAGAATTCTCGTTTGCTGACGTTTTATTCTCTGGCGACCTTTTCGTGGTAGTACGAATCCGTGTTCGCTAATTATTTGTGTACAACTAGTTCTTTTTTCACTGGCTGGCTTTTCTGCGTTAGTTCTTTTACAAAAACTTATTTGCAAGTGTTTTAGTAGAGTTCCATTTTTAATCTCGTTGGTCCTCGCAAATTCTTCGTCGCCAAGTTGTTGTGGCCTGTCAGGAACCAGAAAGAAGACACGGAAGAAAAGAAAGTAGATGGAACAAGTGTATTGAAGTGAAGAACAGAACATATATACAAAATAAAAGAGTTAGTACAGCAGGTAGAAATGTCCGTCCGAAAACTGTCAGGTTCGACTGCTGCTAGGAAGTCTCACCGAGAGTTAATAAGGTTAGTATTTATGGTGGAGGACTTCATAAAAAATCAATCATCAGATATACATAGAAACATCAAATTACTTGCAAAGATAGGAAAAAGGCAGTGAGAATATACAGTCAAGATATAGAGATGGAATTTGGCATAGAAAAATGTTCTATGCTAATAATGAAAAGCGAAAAACGACAAATGATGGAAGGACTAGAATTGCCAAATCAAGAAAAAATCTTTGAATAAAAGGAAATTTACTAATACTTGGGAATATTGGAAGCGGACAATATCAAACAAGCGGAGATGAAAGAAAAAGAAAATAATTCGGAAGAACGAGGAAACTACTCGAAACCAAACTACATAACAGAAATCTTATCAAAGGGATAAATACCTGGACTGTCCCTCCCAATAGATACTCAGGACGAATCTTAAAGTGGAATAGAGAAGAACTTCAATAAATGGACCAGAAAACACGAAAACTAATGACGATGCATAAGGCCTTACATCCCAGAGATGACACAGACAGACTGTATGTGTCAAGAAATGGAGGAGGAAGAGGACTTGTCTGCATTCAAGATAGCATTGATGCATCGATACAATGACTTAAAGATTATAGAAACAAGCATCAGAAACAATACAGAAAACACAAGGACCAACGGAACAGAAATAACAAAAAAAATAAAAGTGGAAAGGGAAACAACTCTGGACACTTCATGCGACAAAAAAACAAAACTCCATATGAAAAAGACATGGCTAAGAAAGAAAACCTTAGGAAAGAAACTGAATCTCTCCTGATAGCAGCACAGAAAAACGCCATAAGGACCAACTATTTCAAGGGAAGAATAGATAAGACGCAACAACATAGCAAATGTTGAGTATGTGGTGATAGAGATGAAATTATCAGTCATATAATGAGCAAATACAGCATCTTAGTGCAAAGAGAGTATAAGATAAGACACTACTGAGTGGAGAAGGTGGTCCATTGGCGCTTGTGCAATAAATTTAAACTTTCCCTTGCGTACAAGTGTATATGCACAACCCGGAATCCGTCCTCGATAACGAGACACAAAATTCTCTGGGATTTTCTGATACTAACAGATCACCTAATGTCGGCCAGACGACCAGACCTAGTAATAGTCAACAAAAAACAGAGAACTTCCCGAATTGTGGGCTTTGCTGTCGCGGAAGACGACAGAGTAAAATTGAAGGAAGATGAAAAGAGGTATAATAAGTAATTGGAAATAGCTAGGAAAGTGAAAAAACTATAGAACAGGAAAATGACGGTGATACCAATTGTAATCGATGCGCTCTGTACAGTCTCAAAATGATTGGTATAGGGATTGGAAGAACTGGAAATAAGAACAAGAGTGGAGACTATCCAAACAACAGCACTGTTAAGATCGACCAGAATACTGAGAAGAGTCCTGGAGACTTGAGGACACTTGCTGTCACTCAAACTCCAGAGAAAGTCCATCAGCTGATTTTATTCCCACAAAAAAATTATAAGATAACAAAATTTGGGGGAGCATGAAGCCCCAAAAGTTTTTGAAAAGAGAAAGGGAGGGATTGGGGACTATGTTTATCTCGGGAGCCCTAGCTTGCTTGCTATATTCACTGACCCAGACACACAGTACAATAACAACAACAGCCATATATCAACTGGCGTGCACCAATTACCAAAATACAATCATTCGTTCAATGAAAACCTACTTAAAACCAGGTGAAATGAATTTACAACGAAAATTGCATATATACAATAAAAATGTGATGGGGAAGGGGAGAAAACTCCCAAAATAATTTGGTAAAAACAAAGATAAACCCCGTTTGGTTACCCTCCTGTCCCTAGGTCTAAGATGTGGAGAATCGACTGTTTTCCGGTGTCCGAATAGACCGATAAAAAGCCAAACTATCCCTGTAGGGGAGTGGATTTAATCAATTGGGAAAAAAGAAAAGCTGGGGATGGTGCGGTGAGTAAAAGAGTTGCATGGATTACCGTAATGTTGGTCCAAGATCCTCAAGAAGGTAGGATTGGGGGACGGTTAAGGGGACAAAAAGAATGGGAGATAGGGGATATCTTGGAAACTAACAACTAAGTGAGGATCTTACAAACTAACAACTAAGGGATGGGGCCAATGACACACCTCAGACAGCTAACTAGTGGGTAGAAGGGTACAATAAATCTTATTTACCCAGGGTGGGGTCCTGATGGACCCGGAACATCGTCGCCATGCGCAGGAAGAGGAGGGAAGGATGACTCCAACTTTACCCCCTTTCGTACGACCAGGCTCGCTATAGAAGCCCTTTTGTTGAATGTTATGTGGTCCAAGCGTTTTCTATCGCATCTAATCTTGACCCTAAGCTGATACCTAAAGTACAAGATCAGATCATGATGAGAAAAGTTTGCACCATCAGCTGATACTGGTGTGAAAAACTCTCAAAGGAGTAAAATAACTATAAAAATAATTATGACGTTGTATGGCGTGTTTTCTAAATCAGTAAAGAAACTTTAAAACGTTTTTCAGTCGAACTGATTTTTATGTAAATATTTATAGTAAAAATAATTATTAATTACCCCGATTTTTTAAATGATAATTTTACGAATATAATATAAATTTGTTATAATATGAAATATTTTAACATTATAAAAGTAGCATGTGTTGCTTTTAAAATTTAATGTATCAATCTAGGTTTTAGATATAGTTTTTAATTTAGGTATATTATTCAAATTTAATTCTGAAACATAATGATTTTTCATTATTCATCGCATTATTAATTTTTGAATTTTATTTTTATTCATAAATCATTCAATTAATTTTTACGCGTATTTTTTTTATTCCATGATTCATAATTATCCTATATTTAAAATGTGAAATATAATTATGTGAAAATCTTAGACAAGTAAAATTTGAAGAATTTTATTAGACATGCAAAGAAAATAATTGTAATATATGATTTTTATAGTTGATATATGAATCTAATATAGTTTTTAATTTCAATGTACTATTCATATCTAATTACTTATTAGCATTATAAATTTATCAGTCATGAATTTATTCATTAATTTGTTTTCATTTAGGAAATTTGTTCATAAAGTTTTTTTTATTCAAAATAAAGCAAGCAATGTAATTATTCAAATAGAGTTAAGTAAATGATTCAGTAAATGGTATTCGTATTTTATATTTCATTATATTATTCATGATTATATTGTAATTAATATTGTAATTAAAATGTGAAATAGGATATTTCAGCTCGTCAAGAGAGGTAAACGCTTTTCTATGATATAATGTATAACAATACAAATTCTCTCTTTATGGATTATAAATATGATAGAATTGTTTATACTTATGCTAGTAGCACAACAAAAATACCTCACGTTAGTGAGAATAAAATACGCATAAACAAAACATGAAAACCGGTCTTTCTGTAGAATTATAAGGGTGGTAATTAATTATATTGATTACTTTATTGATGATTGATAATATTAATTATTTTACTATTTAATTTGGTGAGATTATAAATTGATTAGAAATCGTTTAGTGGAACAGTAAGTCAAACTAAAAAAGTCATATACTTGCACAGGTGTCGACCAAGATATCAGCTCCTATTAAAATAATATTGTAAGCTCAAGAAAAACAAATTTAGATAAAATAAATTCATATCATGTGATAAGTTTGATGGAAATTAAATAAAAACATAATGAAAATTAGGGACATGTGTGATGATTATGATTAAATAATTATTTTAGAATTCATTAAAACATTAGATAATTTGAAAATTAATTTGAGTTTTGAAACCTAAAGAGACAAGTTCGGTTAGACGTTGGTGCGGATCAAGCGAGATTCGTTCATATAACCTTTCGAACTCTCTCTCTCTCTCTCTCTCTCTCTCTCTCTCTCTCTCTCTCTCTCTCTCTCTCTCTCTCTCTTTCGTTTGCATCGGACTACTGGAGACAGTCTGAATTAAGGCCTTTTTCGTATCTAAATAACAGGGTCGTATAATTATTTTCAAAATTATAACATTAAAAATGGTCCATCGTGTTACATTTATGACTCACACCGCATTAGTCTTCCAGCGGATAAAAAAGGACCACGTTTCTCAATGATGAACCAGGTTGGGATCGAAAAGTCAAAACTTGAACCAAAATCCTCAACTCTCTTCGGCAGTTATCAGAACAGGAATAATCCTGACCATTGGCCAACCAAGATCTTCTCTACAATTAATACAAAATTAAAAGGAAAATATAAAAATAGTCAAAAGCAGATTATAAAGTATTATACACATCTTTTTATATAATTAACAAGCCATCAGAAAGAAATGCCGTTCAAGGAACGCCAACATATGGCGAAAAAAGATAAATACACGCTTAGATTCAAATAAATTAACAAATGTGAAAATAGATATCCTTAAAATCAAACGCTTAACAGAGGCTGAAAAATAAAGTATCAAAGTTCAGGGAGTTGCTGTATTGATATCCAACAAAATGAAATGAAAGTGTATCACTTGAAATGAACGCAATTAATAATGAAACAGATAATACATTTAAACAATTACCTAATGTTGTATTAGACTCCAACAATAATGGATTGAACAAATTATAGAATAGTCAACCTCAAGTAGAAAAACAGAAACTATGCAGAAAATAAGATTGAAATCGACGAAATTAAACAAAATATTATCAGAGAACACGTTGAAGTACCTAATATAATCAAAGAAGACGTTAAGGTAACTAATATAATTAAAGAACATGTTAAGGTACCTAATATGATCAAATAACACGTTAAGGTAACTAATGTAATCAGAAAACATGTTCAGGTACTTAATATAATTAAAGAGCATGTTAAGGTACCTAATAGGATCAAAGAACACGTTAAAGTACCTAATATAATCAAAGAACACGTTAAGGTAACTAATATAATAAAAAACATGTTAAAGTACCTAATATAATCAAAGAACATGTTAAGGTATCTAATGAAAGACAGAGCACCTCGAAAAAATAAAAAAGATGCAATGATCTAATGAAGATAAAGTTTGCGAACTGTGAAATGGAAGATTTTCTATAAGACATTATACCAAATCTTACACTTTTAAATGAAATGATATATGCGACTGCCACAGTAATAAACTCTATAGCCATAACACATAAACAAAATAGTTTTAAGCAAATGAAATGCAAATTAAAGATACAAAAGGAAAGAGGAAAATACAGAGAAATATACATGACTGATGAAATGAATAAGGTCGTCTATGTGAAAACTAGGAAAACAAATGAGAATATGAAAAAAAAATCTGTTGATAAAATTGCGATAATAAAGGAAACATTGAAGCAAAAAGTTCTAATAAATACCCAGCTTATCCGAAGATATCAAAAACTAACAAAATTCTTTAGACGCAAACAAATTATTTCAAGTCGACCCAAAAATATTCAAACGAGAAATTAGAAAAGAGACAATAAATAGCAGAGGTTATAAATACACTTAAACGCGCACATGAATAGAAGTCTCCTGAAATGGATAAAATGACAAACTTTTAGCTCCTCTACCGATTTTTGACCCATTAATTAATAATGGGACTTATTTTAGAAATCAATAAATAATCTAAAAAATGCCTTTTTGGCACAAACAAGGAGTAAGATACGAGGATCATTAAATAAGTTTCAAGACTTTTTTCGTATGGGCACTTTTATTGATAGTAGACACATGAAACTCTGGTCCCCTTCGAAGTAATCTCCTCCGTCTGCAATGCACTTGTTGTACCGTTCCAATAACTTCTGGAAAGCCCAATGGACGTCCTCTTGTGTGAGCGTGTCAATGACATTCGTCACAGCCTCTTTCATCTCCTCAATTCTCTCATAACGACATCCTCTGGGTTTAGGGAGTAAGCAAAAGTCACTGGGAGCAAGGTCTGGACTAAGAGAGGCTGAGGAAGAGTCTTGATGCCCAACTTGCTCAAATAGTCTGTGACAAGGATGGAGTTGTGGGACTGGTGCATTGCCCTGGTGGAAATGCCACTAAGCCGATTTGAAGAATGCTGGCCTCTTCCCAAGGAATCTCTTTCTGAACTCCCTTAAAACCTCAACATAGTAACCCTAACCCTGTGGCCAATCAACTCTGGTGTATTGACTTCCTTACTCCTCCCACACCTCTCATCATCCCTCACAGACTCCCTGCCTTCCTTGAATCTCTTATGTCACTCAAAAACTGGTGTTTGATTCATGCAAGATGGTCGAAAAGCAGTCTTAAGCATTCCATACGTTTCTGTGTCATCATTTTTCCAAGTTTAAAACAGAATTTTATTGCATATCGTTCTTCTAAAGTGTCCTCGCATCCAGATTGCATTTTTGAAATTCACCAGCTGTGATAATCAGGCTTTAGTAGGGTGTATTCCAGTTGCTGCTGTTGGTGTTCATTTAAACCTGAAATCATAAAAATTGGTCAGTCATCTCATAAGATGTATAGCAATAATATACTGATTTGTCAAGAGTCTACGCCAATTTTAAATGCCTGTACAAAAAAGTGTGGAAACTTATTGAAAGCACCACGTACCTACAAGCAAAATTAAAAGAAACCGCAAACACAAAACATACTGAAGCATAACATGCATTCCCACAACATATGAAATAATAATAACGATTCTAAAGAAGAGAAGGAGTCAAAATCTTTGGGCATCTTCCCTTTAGAACAAAATGGATGCAAAAATTAATCTGTATAAGATCAACTCTTCAATATCAAGATTATCATGGAGAATTGTGGATCCAAACTTAGAAATTAAACTATAGCTTGTTAGTCTCTGCTTAATAAATTGATCTTCTGTCACATCATACAAATGTAAAGAGGTTGATAAATACATTCATCACGAATGGATTATAAGAGTGTCAAACATTTTAAAGATATCCCCAGTCATAATGACATCCCTAAAATACAATATGGAAAAATAGCATATTAATTTCAGATTAATCCATAAGAAAGGCACGCTAGAAAGTAATTATTTAGATATTTACGATAGAATCTTCCAAGGAGACCCACTTTCTCCTTTTTTATATATCTCTAAAATCACTCTCAACAGAACTTACAAACACAGACTATGAATGGTAAACAACAACTTAAAAAAAATAAACCATTATTCTATGTGAACTATTTAAAGTTGAATGCAAAAAATGAAGACAATTTAGAACGTTCGTTAAGACCGTGAAAAGAGTTTGTGATAACAAAGAAATACAGTTTGGTCAGAAAAAAAATGGGATCGTCACGTTTAGGAAAAGCCCGCGAATAAAGTCTAAAGATATTACTCGAAACTCAGAAAATAAGAAGTTAGAACAATAAAACTTATGAATGTTTAGGAATGAAAGAAGGGAATGGTATCAATTATACTATAAATAAAGAAAAATGAGAAAAGAATTCTATAGGAGAATAAGAGCCAGAGACACTATGTCATAGATATTATAACAGGTTGGATGCTACTGTTAGTAAACACACACGAAAAGCAAAAGAAAAATATTCATTTCGTAAAGAAAACAAAAAAAAAAGCTAAACAAAAAGAAACATTAAAAAAATAAAGCGAGAAAGGCAGCAAAGAACATCAAGAAAGAATCCAAAGCACAATTAAAAAACGCATGAGAACAAATGAAAACCTACATGGACGATATGCACAGAGTTAGAAATGCCGATATAGATATAAAAAGAACTAATTGCTGGCGAGAAAAGCATTGAACTGAAGGTAGAGAGAAAGAGAGCGAGGGAGGTGGGGGGGGCTTAATGATAGAAGCACAGGACCAGAACTTACCAACTAGAAACTATTGGGAAAATAATTTTAAAAATCGGATCAAATATTTTGGCCGTGCAGACAAAAAAAACTGAATCAAGTGATAACATGGTGTTCGTTTTCCCAATTCTTACAGTGATAGAATACAAAGAAAGGCATGAAAAAACAGGACCTTATAGTCATTGAAAAATACGCAAATATTATCGAATTTTAAAATGTGAACAATATTACAAACACAACCAAACAGAAGCAAAAGAAGCTTCTATTCTCTGAGACTAAGGTATTCAAACTGATAGAAAAATAAAGAACTAAAGATCAGATACAGTTGATAAGGAATATAAAAATATATGCTTTCTAATTAATAATTCAGTGCTGACAGATAATAACATATCAATCACTGAGTCCAATAAAATAAGTAAATACAAACAAACAGCTGGAAATAGAAATTGAAAAAATGTAGCTACTTAAAAGTAACACTATGTCAGTAATCGTGGGATCTCGGGCTATTATCAAGAAAGAAAGAAAAGCAAGTGTAGACGATGTGATGATAGGGATGAGACAGTTAATTACACTTTAAGTGAATTCAACAAACTTGCAAAAAAGGAATACAATACTAGGTACGTCTTGATGGGAAAGTCGATCCACTGGGAATAGTGCAAGAGATTAAAGTTTCACTATGCTGGCCATTGGTATTTGCTCAAACCAGAATTTGATTGGTTTGGTTTGGTTTGGTTTGGTTTCATGGCATATCAACCATTGCAAGTAATTTAATGCCAAATCTATTAAATACATATAAACAGTTCTATTTCAAGCAATTCAGTTTATCATAAGTACACAGTTTAAATGTTAATAATAGTCCAGTTTCAAATAATTCAGTTTAGTATAAGTACAGTTTTTTGTTTACCCACGGTCAAATTTAAAAAACAGTACTATTTCAATCAATTTAGTTTGACATAAGCACACATATAAATTCTATTTGAACCACAGATTGGACCATATCAGGCCAGAGTGGATCTGGGAGTAATACCAATGAAGGGATACTCAGCATTCCCCAAAGCATCTCACCATCAGATTGCTTAATGTCATATCCAGGACAGCCCCAGTCGACTGAGCCACCAGAATTTTAGACGTATAAATCTTCTAGGACTTTGAGATAAAAACAGATCACCAAGTCCCGGCCCAAATACCAGAAATAGGTTGCCCAGTCAGCTGGGGTTGTAGAATTTTGAAAAATACAAACAGAATACACAAGACAGAACCTTACTTTGGCCTAGTCACTTGGGGCTGCAGAATACACCGATTGCTTCTCTGCAGACAGGTAAGCCCCCACCCCACCCCCACCAACTAGTGTCCTTGATATGAGACTAAACAATCTGATGGTGAAGTTCCAGTAATGCTGGAGCTTTGGGGAATGTGGAGTACCCCTTTACTGCCATCGCTCCCAGGTCCACTTTGGCCCGGCGTGGTTGCAACTGATAGAGCCCCATCTATGGGTTAAATAGAACTAACGGCATATTTATGCTAAACTGAATTGTTTGACGGAATAGCTTGAAATAGAAATGTTTTTGACAAACCGTACTTACATTTAAACTGCGTGCTTATGCTAAACTGAATTATTTGAAATGGAACAGTTTTTTGACATTGTAACTGTACTTATACTAAACCGATTTGTTTAATATACAACTATTTTGATATCTAACTGTGTGTAAAGAAAATCTGTACTTATACTAAACTGAATTAACTGAATTAGAACCGTTTGACAAAACTAAATTGCTAGAAATAGAAATGTTTTTGATAATCAAATTGTGTACTAATGCTAAACTGAATTGTTTGAAATAGGACTGTCTATTTATATAAAAATGGATTTGACATTAAATAACCAACAAATGTTGATGTTCCATAAAACCCAATCTACCAACCAATCAACAATTACTGGGGCTAATTAGCAAGAAGAAAAGGACTTGTCATCTAGTTGATCTGTTTCTGAGGAACACAGATTAAAAATAAAAGAACGTGAAAATATAGAATACGTGCATCTTGTAAGATAACCGAAAAGGATGCGGAATATGAAATGTGAGATTGACATGAATTGAAGTCTGTGCGTTTGGAACTGTCCTTAAAAGCCTGGAAGAGATAAAGGTCGAGAAAACGATCCGAGGAAGAATCGAGACCATCCAAACTGCGGCGCTGGTAAAATCAGCAAATATATTTAGGAGAGTCTTGGAAGATGGTTGGTTGGTTGGGTTTTATGGTATATCAACCTTTGTAGGTTATTTTACACAAAATCCATTTTTATGCAAATAGTTAGTTCTATTTCAAACAATTCATTTTAGCATGAGTACACAGTTTAAATGTAAAAAATAGTTCTATTTCAAGCTATTCAGTTTATTCAAACAGTTCTAATTCAGCTAATTCAATTTAGTATGAGTAGAGGTTTTGTTTACACGCAGTCAAATGTCAAAACAGTTCTATATTAAACAATTCAGTTTAGTGTAAGTATATTTTCAATGTCAAAAACATTTCCATTTCAAACAATTCAGTTTAGCATAAGCATGCAGTTTAAATGTAAGTATAGTTTAATTGTCAAAACATTTCTATTTCAAGCTATTCAGTTTACGTTGTTTGGCATATCAACCTTTGTAGGTTATTTAACGCCTGATCCATTTTTATGAAAATAGTTCTATTTCAAATAATACAGAAAAGTCGAAGAGCAATGACACTTTCAGCAATTCATCATCATCATTATCATCATGTCGGGCTGCTAGCACAGATCTCCCTGTCTCTCTCTCGCTACTCGTCTCTATCATCCATCACTCCCGGGAGGTCTTCCAGGCAATATCCTGTATCGGCACAGAGCTGGTGTATATAGGTTCTTTCTGGTCGTCCTAACTTAGCTCGTCCATGTGAAGGGGTCCACAGGAGTATATCGTTTACGACTTCGTCCTTACTTCTCCTGTAGTGTATCGCATGTCTGCTTCGTCTAACTTGGATACTTTTCGTGATAGGTGGTAGGTGGCAGTATAGCTGCTGTTTTATGGGGTGTTGCCTCGGTATATTTAAACCCATTACTCAAATTATTCTTCTTCGTCTGATCTTTTCAGGCAATAACTGAAACCTACACGAGTGAGTTCGAGTCTCATTGGGTGCCTCTTTCATATGGCCTTGTGCCACATCTAAGCAAGAAGCTTAGTAAATTTCCAATAACTGTAACGTTAATATCGATCTCGCTCTTGTTAACTTACACAATTAAACAAAAATTTACTCACAGTATTCATTCGATTTTGTTTTTCGATCATTTTCTCCTTTAGTTCGATGTTGTTTTCATTCTCTTCGCAACAGCATTTCAATTTGTGCAGATGCAGGGCGGTGGTAAGCACCATCGATTTTTAAATGCATGAAAAAGGTATTTACATAATATATTGATAGTTACTTTCGGTGAAATATGCAAATACCACCTGACAACATACGTAAAAGTTTAATCATAATAGCAAATGATAGGCAGAAGAATTGCAAGTGAAGATTGTATGGAGAAAGTGATGAAACAATTAATCACATAATAAGCGAATGCAGCGAACTAGCACAAAAAAGCACAACAGTAGCCATAGCTGGGTGGGAAAGGTGATTCAATGAGAATTATACAAGTGATTAAAATGTGACCATACTACCAAATATATGCGCTATTCAAAATCTGTCCTTGAACATGAAACTTATAAATTTCTCAGGTATTTTGAGATACAAACAGATCACCGGACAATGGTCAGAAAACTAGACTTAGATTTAATTAACAAGAAAAAAAGGACATGTCATCTAAGTGTATTTTGCCGTTCCTGCAATCCACAGAGTGAAAATAAAAGAAAGCGAAAAGATATATAAATACTTGGACCTTGCCGGAGAAAAAAAAACAAAGTTGTGAACTATGAGGGTAATGATGATATCAATTGTAGTTGGTGAGTTGTAAACGGTCTTCACAAACTTGGAAAAAAGACTTTAGGAAATGGAAATTAGAGGACCATTCAGAATACAATATTGTTGAGATGGGCCGGAATACTCCAAAAAGTCCTGGAAAATGAAGGATACTTGCGATCATTCAGACTCCAGGGATATGCCACCAGTCGAAACTGGTTTGAGACACTAACAAGGTGAAAAAAAATATATGTACACCCCAGCACCTGTCCTAGAAAATGACATGCACAAACTCCTATGGGACTTTGACATACAAACTGATCAGCTAATCTCGGCCAGAACACCAGACCTTATAATCATCATCATCATCATGTCGTGCAACCAGCACGGATATCCCTGACCCTCTCTCGCCACTTCTCCCTATTGTTCATCGCTTCTGGCAGGTCTTCAGGGTTACATCGCGTATCCTCACATAGCTGCTGTATGTATGTTTGAGCTGGTCGTCCTGCTTTTGCTTGGCCATATGCGAGGGTCCATTGGAGTACATCACTGATGAGTTCGTCCTTGCTTCTCCAGCAGTGTCATACGTGTCTGGCTCGTCTAACTTGTATAGTTTTCGTGATGGGAGGCAAGTGGCCGTACGGCTGGTGTCTTGTGGGGTGTTGCCGCCAGGACTTGTTCAATATTGCTCTCAACATTCCTGTGTAATTGCCGTCTAGTTTCTTCTTCCTCATAATAATCAACAAAAAAAAGAAAATCTGCAAAATTGTCAATTTTGCTGTCCTGCCTGACCACAAAATAAATCTGAAAGAACGTGAAAAGAGAGATAAGTACCTCGACCTTGCAAGAGAATTGAAAAAAAACTATGGAATATGAAGGTGACAATTATACCAATTATGATTGGTGCTTTTGGCACGGTAACTAAAGGATTATTAAAGGACCATATTATTGAAAACGGCCAGAATACTGAGAAGAGTCCTGGAGACTTAAGGAGACTTGCTGTCATTCAATCTCCAGTGAAAAACCATCTGCGTTAGCTGATGTGAAAAACTCTAATGAGTAAATAATAATAATAATAATTTGAAATGCAAAAGGATCATCTAATCTTGGCCAGACGACCAGACCTAGTGTTTGTCCATAAAAAAGATAACCTACAGAATAGTGCTGTTATTCCGGCTGACCACAGGGTAAAACTAAAAGAAAGCGAAAAGGGAGATAAGTTCCCAAACTTTGCTTGAGAACTGAAAACTCAACGGAGTATAAAAGTGACGGTGATACAATTGTAATTGGCGCGCTCGGTACAGTCTCTAAAAATTTGGTACTGGGACTTGAGGACTTGAAAATAAGAGGACGAGTCAAGACCATCCAAACTACAGCATTATTGAGATCGGACAGAATACTGAGAAGAGTCCTGGAGATATGATAATACTTACTGTCAATCAAACTCCAGTGAAAGATAACCAGCTAACGCCGGTGTGAAAACTCCCAGAAGAGAAAATAATAATAATGACAAGAAATCTAATGACAATGCAAAGATTGATCATACACTGCAGAAAAATAGGTGTTTGTTGTGAAGTGATGAAAATGAAAGAGTTAATCACATTATGAATAAATGCTGCAAATTTACACAAAACAAAACACAGGAACAGGAACGACTGGGTGAGGAAAAGTATCCCGTGAGAATTGAGCAAGAAACTGAATTGTTATATTCTATATGCACATATCGGAATCTTTCCTTAGAAATAAAACACACAAAATTCCCTAGGACTTTAAAATACAAACCGGATCATCCAATCACAGATCTAGTATGAATAAACCAGAAGAACTGAACAAGAGAGTGAAAGTGAAAGTAAACGAATAGATGAAGAAATAATTGGACATTGCTAAGCAGCTGAATAGTTGTGGAACATGAAATTAACAGTAATATTAATGATAGCGTGAACTTTCAAATATGAAAAAGAGACCAGATGAATAGGAAATTAAAGGATGAATTGAAACTAACCAGACCACAGCACTACTAAATTCGGCTATGACCCTCTGAGGAGTCCTGTAAACATGAGGAGACTGTCTCCAGTGAAAACTTCACGAGGAGTATAATAATGAAAATTCTTGGATCTTGTCAGAGAGCTGAAAAGCTATGGAACGTGAAGGTAGCGTAATACCAATAACAGTTAGCGTGCTAGGAACAGTCCCCAAGGGATAAAAAATGACTGTAGCTTTTTCGTTAATGCTAATTTCTTAGCTGCAATGCATTCATTCAGTTCATACTTTCAAAAGATAAGCTCCGTGGTATCTACAAACACCAAATTGGATAAGTGGAACTCATCCATTACTTGTCTTTCAGACTTCTTTGGCTAAGCATTTTCCGTACCATCCTGTGTAGCTGCTTTCGAGAGCGACCATATATTGGTCGATTCGAAAAACTTCCCGAGCCTTTCTGAGATGCCACTTCTTAATATTCAGAGTCCCTTAGTCATTGTTCCCAGACTCATATTCTGGGCTATCTTCCCAACCTTCATCCTCATTTTCGCCATGATTTTATCTGTAAGATTTTTCATTATATTTAAGAAAAAAAATGGTGCCATCGCAGAAAAATATTTGCATATTAGCAGTGGAACATTTTTCTGTTTAAAACACTTGACTGGTAAGTGTAAAGTAACAAAAAACGTTTGCACAGGTATTTTGCGGGGTTCATCTTGCGTGTTGTATACTCATATGCAGATTCGTGCAGAATACATCTTGACGCAATGAATAAAGACGAGCGACACAATTCTTAGAAAAATATACCTCTCACTTTATTTGAAAGGTGTTGTGTGTGAGAGGGAGTTGGAGACCGAACAGAACTGCAACATATTGACCCCCATTCTTATGGCCATCAGCGTTGTGTCTTTCTTGTTCTCCAGTGCTGCTCAACCGGGGGCCTAGGGGCTCAGATTCTCAGCAGGATGGTGGCTTTCTCTACTGCATCTTGTCTCTAACTCATCTAATCTCCAGCTCACTGACTTCCAGTCCTCACCGAGTTATATAATAGTTCAATCGCCCAATCAATCTTTGGAATGGCATGATGGATCGTCATCAAGCGGAAATAACTGTCATGCAGTTCACAGGTCACTCTCTTCCGGTGCATCAGTCTATGACTGTACATTGGGATTTTACATTGTCCCATTTGTTCAGCCAAGCCCGCCTACGCGATATTTTCTCATAATTGCCATCGGAATGTGTCACTTCCTTCCGGTGCATTACTTTGGAATGGCATGTCGGCCGGGTCGAAGGTCAACATACAACATTGCGTCTTCCCCTCTGATTCTGAACCCTTACGACAAAACATAAGGATTAGGTATGAGGAATTACTTCAAGAAGACCAGTGTTTCAATTGTAAAAATGTTATGTGAGACATCTACTTTTAAGTTTGCGATTAGCAGAAATTTACAATAGTTAAAAGTGAGGGAATACTTTTGCACGGTATTATATATATATATATATATATAAGTTGCATATTGACCTCCGACCCTGCCAAGCTGTCAAAAGAAGAAAGGCACCAGTGTAAATAACAGGGGCATCCGGTCGAAGATATCAGGAGATGAGGGGCGACCTTGACTTTTGAGGGGTTGAATTGAGTGCGAAATTGTGACGCTCGCGGGAAGAAGAGTGGACGACAAATTATTATATAACCCCGGCGACAGGAAGTTGAGATCAGTTGGAGTTCAGGTCAGTTGGAGATAAGATGTTGTAGAGAGAACCAGCACCCAGCAGAGGGGGCCCTCAGGACCCCCGATTGAGCAGTATGAGTTGGAGTTGGAGAGAAGATGCTGAAATGAAAACCATGTCCTAGCAGAGGCTGAGCCCCCAGGCCCCCGGTTGAGCAGCTCAGGAGAACGGGAAAGAAATGCTGTTATGGCCATTAGAGTGGGGGTGAATATGTTGCTGTTCTGTTCAGTCTCCAACTCGCTCTCACACACAAACCTTCCAATAAAGTGAGAGGTATATTTTTCTAAAGAAGTGTCTTCGTTCGTCCTTATTGTGTTGAATATGTTTCTGCATGTATATATGTATGTATAGTGGTCATGGCTATACAACATAGATATATATATATATATATATATATAGAGAGAGAGAGAGGGAGATTCCTTCATTCTCTCTTGCTATTTCCCAAACTCTCCCTCTCTCTCTCTCTCTCTCTCTCTCTCTCTCTCTCTCTCTCTTCTCTCTCTTTGGATGATGAATATTTTCATTTCTATTTTCTTTCCTCTTTCGTCAATAAAAGAAACCTATTATTATCAGTAGTATTATTTTATCTCCAATTAATTATTTTTTTTCAAAAAGTCAATGTTTTTGTCTTTTATATAGAATTAAGTTTTGGAAATTATTTAAGAGCCATTTTAGTTCAATTATTTACTGAAGGCCTTTTGTATTCAAGCACAATAAAAAGATAATTTAATTAAAATTTTAAAATTCAGCAAAGAAATTAATGAATGAATTATTTTCTGATTATATGAATTGTCTGAAAATATTTTTAGTTAAATTCAAATTTCCTGATCTTTCTTAGATATTTCTTGCATTTCTATCAATAATATAAATTAAATAAATACTAACTTTTCAATAACTTACATCTGTTGTCGAACCAGATATTCAAAATTATTTCACGAAATAAAACATAATTTTATGCATTAAACTTAGAAAAAGAAAACTTACAAACATGAAATTTTAACGACTACGACTAGCAATCATAATTACAGAATTTGATGATTAGGACGATGGTAGTGATGAAAAAAAAAACGATCGTGATGGAAAGGAAAAGATAATGATGATAGAAGGGATGAAAAGATAATGATCATAGAAGAGATGAAAAGATAATGATGATGGTGGTGATGAAAAGATAATGATGATGGTGGTGAGGAAAAGGTAATGATGATAGAAGGGATGAAAAGATAATGATGATAGAAGGGATGAAAAGATAATGATGATGGCGGTGATGAAAAGATAATGATGATAGAAGGAATGAAGAGATAATGATGATGGAAGGGATGAAAAGATAATGATGACAGAAGGAATGAAAAGAAAATGATGATGGTGGTGATGAAAAGATAATGATGATAGAAGGGATGAAAAGATAATGATGATGGTGGTGATGAAAAGATAATGATGATAGAAGGGATGAATAGATAATGATGATGGCGGTGATGAAAAGATAATGATGATAGAAGGGATGAAAAGAAAATGATGATAGAAGGGATGAAAAGATAATGATGATGACGGTGATGAAAAGATAATGATGATAGAAGGAATGAAAAGATAATGATGATGGTGGTGATGAAAAGATAATGATGATAGAAGGGATGAAAAGATAATGATGATGGCGGTGATGAAAAGATAATGAGGATAGAAGGGATGAAAAGATAATGATGATGGCGGTGATGAAAAGATAATGATGATAGAAAGGATGAATACATAATGATGATGGTAGCGATGAAAAGATAATGATGATGGTGGTGATGAAAAGATAATGATGATAGAAAGGATGAATACATAATGATGATGGTAGTGATGAAAAGATAATGATGATGGCGGTGATGAAAAGATAATGATGATAGAAAGGATGAATACATAATGATGATGGTAATGATGAAAAGATAATGAGGATAGAAGGGATGAATACATAATGATGATGGTAGTGATGAAAAGATAATGAGGATAGAAGGGATGAAAAGATAATGATGATGGCGGTGATGAAAAGATAATGATGATGGTGGTGATGAAAAGATAATGATGATGGCGGTGATGAAAAGATAATGATGATAGAAAGGATGAAAAGATAATGATGATGGCGGTGATGAAAAGATAATGATGATAGAAAGGATGAAAAGATAATGATGATGGCGGTGATGAAAAGATAATGATGATAGAAAGGATGAATACATAATGATGATGGTAGTGATGAAAAGATAATGATGATAGCGGTGTTGAAAAGATAATGATGATGTTGTTGATGAAAAGATAATGATGATAGAAGGGATGAATAGATAATGATGATGGCGGTGAGGAAAAGATAATGAGGATAGAAGGAATGAAAAGATAATGTTGATGGTAGTGAGGAAAAGTTAATCATGATAGAAGGGATGAAAAGAAAATGATGATAGAAGGGATGAAAAGATAACGATGATGGCGGTGATGAAAAGATAATGATGATAAAAGGAATGAAAAGATAATGATCATAGAAGGGATGAAAAGATAATGATGATGGTGGTGATGAAAAGATAACGATGATAGAAGGGATGAAAAGATAATGATGATGGTGGTGATGAAAAATAATGATGATAGAAGGAATGAAAAGATAATGATGATGGTGGTGATGAAAAGATAATGATGATAGAAGGGATGAATAGATAATGATGATGGTAGTGATAAAAAGATAATGATGATAGCGGTGTTGAAAAGATAATGATGATGGTGGTGATAAAAAGATAATGAGGATAGAAGGAATGAAAAGATAATGATGATGGCGGTGATAAAAAGATAATGATGATAGAAGGGATGAATACATAATGATGATGGTAATGATGAAAAGATAATGATGATAGCGGTGATGAAAAGATAATGAGGATATAAGAAATGAAAAGATAATGATGATGGTGGTGATGAAAAGATAATGATGATGGTAGTGAGGAAAAGTTAATCATGATAGAAGGGATGAAAAGAAAATGATGATGGTGGTGATGAAAAGATAATGATGATAGAAGGGATGAAAAGATAATGATGATGGTAGTAACGAAAAGATGATGATAGGAGGGATGAAAAGATAATGATGATGGTGGTGATGAAAAGATAACGATGACAGAAGGGATGGAAAGATAATGATGATGGTGGTGATGAAAAGATAATGATGATAGAAGGAATGAAGAGATAATGATGATAGAAGGGATGAAAAGATAATGATGATGGTGGTGATGAAAAGATAATGATGATAGAATGAATGAAAAGATAATGATGATGGCGGTGAGGAAAAGATAATGATGATAGAAGGAATGAGGAGATAATGATGATGGTGGTGATGAAAAGATAATGATGATAGAAGGAATGAAAAGATAATGAGGATGGTGGTGATGAAAAGATAATGAGGATAGAAGGAATGAAAAGATAATGAGGATGGTGGTGATGAAAAGATAATGATGATAGAAGGAATGAAAAGATAATGATGATGTTGGTGATGAAAAGATAATGATGATAGAAGGAATGAAAAGATAATGATGATGGTGGTGATGAAAAGATAATGATGATAGAAGGAATGAAAAGATAATGATGATGGTGGTGATGAAAAGATAATGATGATAGAAGGAATGAAAAGATAATGAGGATGGTGGTGATGAAAAGATAATGAGGATAGAAGGAATGAAAAGATATGAGGACGGTGGTGATGAAAAGATAATGATGATAGATGGGATGAAAAGATAATGATGATGGCGGTGATGAAAAGATAATGAGGATAGAAGGAATGAAAAGATAATGAGGATGGTGGTGATGAAAAGATAATGAGGATAGAAGGAATGAAAAGATAATGAGGATTTGTGGTGATGAAAAGATAATGATGATAGAAGGAATGAAAAGATAATAAGGATGGTGGTGATGAAAAGATAATGATGATAGAAGGAATGAAAAGATAATGATGATGGTGGTGATGAAAAGATAATGAGGATAGAAGGAATGAAAAGATAATGATGATGGTGGTGATGAAAAGATAATGATGATAGAAGGAATGAAAAGATAATGAGGATGGTGGTGATGAAAAGATAATGAGGATAGAAGGAATGAAAAGATAATGAGGATGGTGGTGATGAAAAGATAATGATGATAGAAGGAATGAAAAGATAATAAGGATGGTGGTGATGAAAAGATAATGAGGATAGAAGGAATGAAAAGATAATGAGGATGGTGGTGATGAAAAGATAATGAGGATAGAAGGAATGAAAAGATAATGATGATGGTGGTGATGAAAAGATAATGAGGATAGAAGGAATGAAAAGATAATGAGGATTTGTGGTGATGAAAAGATAATGATGATAGAAGGAATGAAAAGATAATAAGGATGGTGGTGATGAAAAGATAATGATGATAGAAGGGATGAAAAGATAATGATAATGGCGGTGAGGAAAAGATAATGAGGATAGAATGAATGAAAAGATAATGATGATGGCGGTGATGAAAAGATAATGATGATAGAAGGGATGAAAAGATAATAATGATGGTGGTGATGAAAAGATAATGAGGATAGATGGGATGAAAAGATAATGATGATGGTGGAGATGAAAAAATAATGATGATAGAAGGGATGAAAAGATAATGATGATAGTGGGGATGAAAAGATGATGATGATAGATGGGATGAAACGATAATGATGATGGTGGTGATGAAAAGATAATGATGATAGAAGGAATGAAAAGATAATGATGGAATGAAAAGTTAATGGTGGTGATGAAAAGATAATGATAATTCTACACTTACAATTTCCATCCACAAAAGTTAACAAACAGTCCGGAATAGCATCGCTAAAAATAATTTGCCAACCCCTCCCTACAAGCAAAATGTTACACATGGTCAACTTTTACGCGTTGTTTTTGCAGGTTTACATAATAGATTTCCTTCTTCTAGAATGGTTAACATGTCAAGAGCCCAGTTTACCTGTTGAAGCCTAACAAAAGGTTACCGAATGAGAAATAACCAAAACGAAATTTGGAAATAAAATGGAAATATCTTTATAACATTGACGAAATACAATTCTTGTCAGTGGCATGAAGAACCTAACCCACTGCTAATGGTGTACTACTTAGTCAGCATATGACGCTATTTGCCACGCACCCCACGAAATGGGTGAGTATAGATCAAGGCCTTTTTAAGGTGGGTCCAAGCGCAGGAATGTAGCCCAGACACGTCCGGCGGCTCCATAAATCCTTTGGGCCCCGTCGGCA
Source organism: Sepioteuthis lessoniana (assembly GCA_963585895.1). Classification (NCBI taxonomy): domain Eukaryota; kingdom Metazoa; phylum Mollusca; class Cephalopoda; order Myopsida; family Loliginidae; genus Sepioteuthis; species Sepioteuthis lessoniana. Next base: position 17,454,384 of record OY757906.1, on the reverse strand, counting down.
TTCCCCTAATAAGGGGCCACTCAGACGCTAAGCGATAAACCTTGCTCTCCCAAGGAGGGTTAGAGCCTATGAGGTTCGAGGAGAGTCGACCGCGTGACGTGAAAGCTGAGATTCGCCGGCACCTACATCAAGCTACCGCTGTCCGAGACAGTTAATATATTACCCTCTCTTACAATAGCGTCCAACGTATATATGAGGATTGGTACGGCGTATAAAACTGCCTTATTATTTTTTACATAAGATGAGGGAGGATAGTTAGATTGATACCTTTCCTCAGAGTATTAGCGGCAGGGGAAATGCTAACAGTTTCGTCCTGGGTTTGGACTCGAGTCGCCGAGTCCATTTCCTTCGACGATAACCATTACTCCAAGAGCACCTCCTCGAATATAATCGAGAATATATATATATATATATATATATATATATATATATATATATATATCAATCGACAAAAACTGGGGCAATTAAATTTAGTATAAATTTTTTAATGCATCTAACCGAGGAAATTTTTTGCTACAGACAGAGCGTAACACAAGGTCAATTTTCAAGTGGAGTAAAGGTGGTTTCAATTTAGTTTTCAGTCTGTTGCCTAACTAACGCTAAAGAACCCCATCTGCCCAAATATTGACCCATAGCTCGCATTTAGGGAGTTGATGGATTCATATCCTTCCCAAGGGCATTGGCATGAAATGAAACGCGAGCCGCCTCGTCTAGGATTTAAACTCGAATGATCAATTCCATTTTCTGAAATCGTTACGGTCAGCGTGCCTCCAAATGTGTATGCTCGTTTATAAGTCAGTCTTATGTATATGTATTTACCCAACCCTTCAGAACGAGTTTGATGCAACACAAGGTGAATTTTTAAGCGAAGTTTAACATGTTTGAATTCAGAGTTCTCCTTCTCCTAGACTGGTTGTCATACCAAGATTAAAGAATCCATGTATTGATACGGGTCTCAGATAGACTTTGTACTATTTCTACACAACATAGACACTTGTACTACCACTTTTCTTAATGGTCTAACTGTTACATGGCCAGATATACGGATGTGTGAAATAGACATAGGAAATTCGAAATACACAGCATTCACGAAATTGGTTCAGCTACGAAACTTTATTACCTTTGAGTTAAAGGTCATTCGACATGAGGAGAGAGAGAGACACAATCTTTCTATGCTGACTGCTTTTGAATCTGCTCCAACCCACGTGCGGCACCCCATCTGCAAACTACTAGTCTGACCGCGGCGGGCCCCGAAAGTCAACCTTCCCTTTCGGACGCAGGAACTCGACAAACTGCTTTTCTCAAATCCCCCAAATCCTCAGCGCTTTCGGGCATGATGTCATTCACCTCCTCCGGTCCTATTTCCTATCGGGGAATTTTTATTTTGACATCTGTGAATGACACAACCTCACCGCGCGCGTTAATGTTGCACCATACTAACCCATGCACTAAGCGAAAGGTTCTCATCCTAACTAAACCGAAAGGCAAGATATATAAAACGAGATCCCTCCGCAATTATATTACATAACGGAGCACTACATCTTATGTTTCCATCAGACCTCGTGGTCACCTCCACCGTGATGAAAAGAAGAAGTGACAAACACCGTCTTGGTTCGCTAATACAAGCGTTTATTCACTACTTCCCCTTTTAGCAATCGTCGAGTTGAGAGAAAAAGCGTATGAAAAATGATTCGACCGCTTTAGCTTGACAAAGAGAAATAAAATGTCGTGAAGAGAGAGAGAGAGAGAGAGAGAGAACAAACAGAGACCTTCATATTATCTTTCTTGTTTTCTGTTATAGTTCTCGCATATGCTTGTTCGCTGTTTCCGTCTTCCTAGCCTTGCGTCTGGGCTCCAACTGATCTTTCTTTTTCCTCTTTTCTGTCTCGCTTCCACTCGCAAAACAGCATTTTTGTTTGAGTTTCTTCCAGCCAATCAGAACTCGTCGCTGTTTTTGCTGCTGGTCCATTTCTATTTTTAATTCGTGCATCCTTAATTATATTATACCTAATATTTACTCATATATGGAGGGAAACTAGTGTGATTCATTCCTTTTTCAAGGGCATTAAACTTGAATCATGTGACTATTTCCTACGACGATAACACTTATATTACAAGTGTTTTGTGTATAGGTCGACCTTTGACTCAAGCTAATGAAATCCTATATTTCTAAGCACTTTTTTCTCCGTTTGTTTTATTAATTATATACACAAAAAGAAATGGCTGTTTTTTCAAGTAAAACATAAGTTTTCAAATTTAGATATAGCATAAATGTATTTTCCTGTTGCAACATTACTTTTTTCCTAGACACCTAAATTAAAGATATAGATATGTCAAGAAAGTTTCGAAAGAATTTTAATAATGTTTTAGGTAAAAGTTAGATCAGTTGTCTGGTACAAAAATATACGACAGGCAATGTAATGAAGACAGCGAGGACCGGAAAGCAATAAAAACTATTTCCTGTGAGGACAGGTTGCTTGTGACATTTGTCAGAATAGAGTCCAGTTCAACAAGTCACTTTTCCTGTATAATATCCCTCAGCACCGTTGAAAAAAGGAAAAAAAGTTTGGTGGTCTTTCTTTACGTCTTCTTATGCGAAGATAAGACCATTCTTCCCTCCAAGACAAATGCGAGGAAGTTTAAAGTAGTACAATGACAACATTCGTTGAAACATCCACTCTTGTAATGGCGTATTGGTCTCAAGAGGCTTATCTCCCCTTGAAAAAAATTCACTAATTTTTTAGTTATTCAAATTATGAAATATGGTATTTGTATTTGTGTTACTTTTAAGTAACCAAAAATATCTGAAGAACAGGCAGTCATTGAATATGAATGATAACCTTTAAAAGATACATGAAGCAAAGCAAATTAACCGACAAAATAATGTTATGTGGAAAATTTTGGGGCACACCAATGCACACTTATTTCCCCATTGATGTAGTCACATGTCCACAATAATATATCTCAAATGGCGCTTAGCCCAGTCGGCTGGGGCTGTACAATACACAAACGGTATCTCTGCAGAGGGGTAAGACCTTCCAACAACGAATGACCTCGATATAACATTAAGCAATCTGACTGCGAGGATCCAGTAATGCTGGAGCTTTGCAGAATCCGAAATACCCCTTCATTGCCATTCCTTGAATGTTCATTCTCTCCAGGGTCCTATCTACGTGTCGAATGGAACTGTTTGATATTTAAACTGGGTGCAAATGACTTATGCTAAATTGAATAGTTAGAAATTGAACTGTTTGATCATTTAACTGAGTGTAAAAAAATGACTGATGTTTAATTGAATTGTTCGTAATGCATAGCAATACTTGGAACCATTTAAATTTGTTGACTTCTGCTAAATGGAATTGTTAAGAAATAGAATTCTTTGATCATTTACCTGTATGTGACTACAAAATGTGTTTATAAATTATATATTTAATATAGATGTAAAAATAGGATTTGGCGTTACATAACCACCAATGGTTGATATGCCATAAAACCAAACTAAGTCAATCAAAGGGTGCTAAATTGATTTCTACGACATTTGTTACAACGGTGTGCCAGAGGTGATAGAATAAGCAATAAAAATTTGGGAGGTATCTATAAATTTCTATAGTCACCTTCATCGCAGGTAGTTTTAATGATAATACTGCTGGAAGAAGTTTGCGCTCTCAGAGACATTTCTAGTTTTCAAGGTTCTTTTCATTGAGTGGATAATAAATCACAAGACATATAATAAAAAAAATTTAGAAGTTGGGTCGCCAAAAATACTTTCACTTCCGGGCATTGAGAACACTTTCTATGCCTCAGTGAAGATTTCTGTATATGTGCATCAAAATTTGTAAAAAAAACTTTTTAAAAATGGAATATCCACGAGTTATGCGGTTAATTATGACAATAGATAAGATATTGATCCTTATACAATAATCATGATTGCTTGTTTGTTATTTAATGCCATATTAACTTTCTCGGATTATTTAATGCCAAATAGCGCGACTGGAGTTCGAACTCGCGTACTACGATTCCGCCTTCCAGCACCTTAACCATTACACAACACGGATACCCCGATAATTAAGAATTAATTGTAGTTAAATTTAATATTTACCCTTTGAAAGTCGTCTGAAAAGTTCTTACTCTCATGAAATATAACTAAATGAGATTTGGGAAAATTTCCCTTGGTGCAGTAGCTAACGCGGTAGACTGCAACATTGTAGTAAGCATGTTTGAACTCCAGTCGTGCTATTATGTTCACTTTAAGACTAATACCCTTTGGAAAGGCATGAACAGTCCTATCCCTCAAGTTATGAGTGAAATAGTACCACTATTCTTTTTCAAGGATAGATTTTTGACTTTAAATAACCAAAGAAGGTTTATATACCATTAAACAAAGAAATCAAATCAAATGATGTTTATTTTTCAACATAATTCCTCTTGCGATCCATATACTTCTTTCACTGGTGTTGCAGTGCATGGATCCCATTGGTCAAAAAAGTCATCAATCATATGACTTCATTATATGAACTTTTCAGCCGATGAACCTTTCAGTTCACCCTCAATTATCATATTTACCAACCCCTCAACTCGGACAGGATATGACACAAGGTCAATTTTTAAGCGGAGTTTAACAGGTTTGAATTCAGAGTTTTCCTTCTCCTAGACTAGTTGCCTCACCAAGACTGAAGAACTATTATTTTACCCATAGCTGGAGGGAGAATAATTGGATTCATACCTTTCCCAATGGTATTAGTGCTATGGGAAATGCAATCACTCTCGTCCAGGATTTGAACTCGAGTCGGCGTGTCCATTTCCTACGACGATAACCATTACACCACGGTCACTTCACCCTCAATTATACTCATATATAAGTGGATCTCGTGAATAGGTCGATCCTTGATTCATGCTTGCAAAGTCATGAAGGGTTACACTTTGTCGTTCTTATTTCCATCTCACAAAATTATTATACATGTATTTGTCGAAGTTATTTTTAACTAAAAGTATGTCCTTCGATATTCGACCTATACAAGAGTATATTACAGTGCCGGCAGTAAAGAATTAAAAAATAAAAGTTGAAGAAATATACCGCCTACGATAGTTATTAATGAACTTCACCAACCCAAGAGCGACGTTTTGAAGCTTCAACGGTCGGCCTCTCGTGAGAAACGGAAGATCTACATTGAAGAAGACACCAGACATCGTGAATAAATCAATCACGTGTTTTATTCAATGCTTGATTCATGCTCATCGAATCATTAGATATTACTTTTCGCCTTCGCCGTTTCAGTCTCACAAAATTTTTTATTAATCATTATCATTTAATTAATAATTATCAATAATTATTCTTTAATTAATTATCGAAGCCATTTTTTAACTAGAAATTAGCTCTTCGAAATCAAAGTTATATTTATTTCCGTCTCTATGAATAATTACTCTGTGCAAAAGTTTTCAGAATTTTAAAACTTCAATACTGTATTCATTTTCTTGTATGTTCTTTTTTCCTAAAGAACGCCAAGAATTTTCGTACACGCTCGATATAAGAAAACTTCGTGTAAGAATAATTATAGAAATAACATTAGTATATGTGATCTTATGTCAAACTATAATCGGATCCTTTATAATACAAACATCTGGCGTTTTTGCATCGTTATTTCTAAGTTGTACGTTTGAACGGTAGGAAATTTGTTGCAGATGTTTTATAGACGTGCATGTAAAAAGTTAATGTTTACACAAGTGTTAACAGAGAAAGGAAGAAGTTTACCAGTTGTTTTTTTTGGAGACATTTTGTCACAAGATTTTAGCAGTCGTTTCGTAAAAATGCAATGTTTCTTTGCAATCATTACACCAAGTGATTCATTGTTTTCTTTTCTTTTCTTTTTAGTTTTTTTTTTGTAAGTGTCGTTTTTTTTATGCTTCATTTTATAGGATGAGTAAGCTTGAACTTATTTTTATTTTTAGGTTTGAATATATCTAATTAGACGGTAATATTTTACTATCTGTTTTATATAATAGTTTGGACGGTCAGTTGTTTGGTCGGTCAATTGGTTGGTTGGAATTTTATGGTTTATCAATGTTTGTAAGTTATTAAATACTAAATCCTGTAAATATATGATTTGTAAACGAATATTTAATAGGTAACATTTTAAACAAACCAGAGCTCATTTGTTTTCTCGTTAAATCGTTTCAACTATTGCTAATATTGATAGTTTTATTTGCACACTGTTAAAAGGTTTCGAGTGATATTATGTACCATTAACAATCTAATTTAACATCAGTCATTTGTTTGCACACAGTTAAATGGTTAGATAGTTCTATTTGATGCATAAAAGAGACTCAAGAAAGTTACTACCACTCCGGGACAAAGTGGATCTGAGAGTAATAGTAATGAAGGTGTACTCCATATTCCCCAAAACCCCAGGGCTTAAGTCTTACCATCAGATTCAGTTTTGTTATATATCCAAGACACTCGGAGAGGTCTTATCTATCCGCAGAGATACAGTCGGCATATTCTACAGCCTCGGCCGTCAGGGTTTCATATTTTGGCACATTGTCTATACATTGTCTCACCATTTAAAGTTTGTTCTCATCTGTTTACCAGTGATTTGAAACGGTCTCTTGGTCAAGTTGTTCATTCCGTCAAGAAATCGTAGTTGTGGTGAATAGTACTTGATATTTTGTCTACCAATCGAGAGATAAAATACTCGTTATACTAAAACTCTAAAATTATTAAAAGATTTAACTAAATTCTGTTAAGAACACAGTGAGACCAGAGAATATATACACTGATCGTGCGATTGACCGTGTTGGGAGATTATTAAAAAAATTATTACCTTTACTGAATGGGCGTGTCAGTAAGGTGTCTCGGGGCGAGTCACATGACATCCTCAGAAACACATTTTTATCTTATTTTGCCTCTATTCATTGAACAGGATAGACATGTCTCGGAACCAGCCAATGAACCATAATTCAGCTTTCCTTAATCAAAAAGCATCTAACCATTTTAACCCCCTTCTATATACTGCTTGTTCATGAGTGCATATTTCTAGCTGTTAGGACATGTTTGTGTATTATTTCTTCTTAATAGCATTGATATATATATATATATATATATATATATATATATTGTGTATATAAATGGTTTAATTTTTTTTTATTTACCAATTCATTTATGTTGTCTTTCTTTCTGCTGTGTTCAGTATCAGTATATCATGGATACATAAATTCTAATATTGTCCTCAGTGAGTGGGGACTTGACTAAATATATTTCCCTACCTCCATGCTCACCAATCATAGCATTATACTGTGAGTTAGCATAATAAAACAGAAGTCTATTGTGTGAGTATGGCACATTGTGTATGCATGAGAAAGACAGAGAAAGTGTGTGTGTGTGTGTGTGTGTGTGTGCGTGTGTGTGTGTGTGTGTGTGTGTGTGTGTGTGTGTGTGTGTGTGTGTGTGAACCTTAACTATTTCTCCTTTGAGAAAACAACAGACTGTTCTCTTGTCACATGTATAATATTATTTTATGAGTTCCTTCCTGCGTTAGAATGTTATGTTTTCAGTATAAGGAAACATTATTTCGGCAGCCAATATAAATATTCTGTCAGGTGAGGAACACATGGTTTACGTGTCCTTGACGACCCTTACATTCTACTGTGAGGTTGGTTAAATATATATACAACGAATGAGATATCTATCGACGAATCTATCTTGTTCTTTTCATACCTGTATTTCTGATGTCGCTCTTTCATTCTTCAGTGGGAAGATGATAGAAAAAAGTTCCAAATTACCGCTACGCCACACATTTTTGTAGCGTTTTTTTTCTTCTTTTTTTTTCTTTCTTTTTTTTTTTAAATAATATCAAGGTGTTTTCTGCTTTTGTGGTATTTTTTTGTTTGTTTGTTTGTTTGTTCTTTTTTCTTTTTTAACTATCAATTTTTTGATGATTCTTACACATAATTATAAAATATTCCTTAAAATCATCTTTCAATTTAACAGAACAGCCGATAAAATAAATAAATTCGCCATTTAGATTTATGTTTACTTTTGGTTCGTTCTTTTTTAATAATAAAATTACTCGATAAAAATTCCTGGAAATTACCGATGTCTAATGAGAAACTAAGAGTGATGGGGGAAACAAGTGTGACAGTTCTGGGGTCTCAACAAAAGTTCTCGGACTCAAAGATAAGATAAAGACACACGTGGTCATAGAAAGAATATTGATCAGTTTATTACTGTGTCCCTACGTCCCTCCTAACAAGCCTAAAAAAATGTCAATTGGTATTTTTTTGTCGATTACTAAATTAGTAAATTTAAATCAGCGCTTCTGTCTCAATGGGAGGAGTGGTGATTTCACTAGCTCCGAAATTTAAGCCCCTTACTTGTTGCGTTCTGGTTAATGAACGCTTGTAATATTAAATAAAGGACAAATCACGATATGAGAGGAAATAGAGATATATTCTCAGGAAAAAGTATATACAATAGAGAGACTATTAGTAGACAAGAACATAGGATTAGTGAACGCTTGTAATATTAAATAAAGGACAAATCACGATATGAGAGGAAATAGAGATATATTCTCAGGAAAAAGTATATACAATAGAGAGACTATTAGTAGACAAGAACATAGGATTAGTGAACGCTTGTAATATTAAATAAAGGACAAATCACGATATGAGAGGAAATAGAGATATATTCTCAGGAAAAAGTATATACAATAGAGAGACTATTAGTAGACAAGAACATAGGATTAGTGAACGCTTGTAATATTAAATAAAGGACAAATCACGATATGAGAGGAAATAGAGATATATTCTCAGGAAAAAGTATATACAATAGAGAGACTATTAGTAGACAAGAACATAGAATTAGTGAACGCTTGTAATATTAAATAAAGGACAAATCACGATATGAGAGGAAATAGAGATATATTCTCAGGAAAAAGTATATACAATAGAGAGACTATTAGTAGACAAGAACATAGGATTAGTGAACGCTTGTAATATTAAATAAAGGACAAATCACGATATGAGAGGAAATAGAGATATATTCTCAGGAAAAAGTATATACAATAGAGAGACTATTAGTAGACAAGAACATAGGATTAGTGAATACAGAATAAAGATATAGTCCAACGATAGTATTGACTTCCGTCATTACGGTAGCAAGTAAGGTGATCTAGAGCGATCTCCTGTCTCCAACTCTAATATTATTCCTATAAGAAGCTGCTCTTCACCTTCAAATCTGCTCTGGTATTAGTAGCTACTGCTATATATGGCAGATGGACTAGTTCATTGTGTGGAAAAAGGTGGGTGATACCCAACACGTGTCTTCTGTCGGTCACTAAGTGACAGACTTGCAGACCCTATTTCAAAATCCCTTACTCTCATGTGACTTTTTCTCGTACTTACCTTGAGAGTACTCGAGGTTGAACTTCTGTTATCTGTTATAAGATTCTCTTTGAGTGGAAAGGCTGTTTACTGTATCACGCAAGCATAGATAAAATAAAGCAACACGTAATTTAGAATGTTTAAATGTTCTATACAGAAATACGAATGAAAGACAAGTTATTCAATCATTTTATGGGTATTCTGCTGTTCATTATAGAAAGTAATACGAAAGACGTCTAATGAACATTTTAATCTAAATGCATTTTCTTAACTCTGTTTTATTTATGATTAACTGTAAAGAGTGAATCATTTTAACATGATTGATAACCAATCTGACTAAATCAAAATCATTAGAGTTTTAACTTTGTTATCTCTTATATCCAAGTTTTAGATAACGAACCAAAGCCACGCAAAGCAAAGCTACCAATGATATATTCATTAAAGTGTGAAGATAAAGATATAAGACCGAAGATTATACAATGTTTATCATAATTAAATTAAATTCTGAGTCTGCATTAACTTAAATTTCATTTAAAGTATTTCCAGTGTTCAGCATGTTCCATGAAGAAATCAAATAAAGTTTGAGAATTTCATAGAACATCTTTTGATCAATTCCCTCTGAAATTCTCTATTCTCTTTATTAAACGTACAATTAGAAATATCAGCCAACAAAATAAACACCGCAACACTCCAACCAATAAACAAACATTTATCTAACTTTTTCCTGTAACCAAATGCACTACAATTATAAATTAGATGAAAATATTTTTAAAATGTTGATTAAAAGAAATATACTCCCCACTGATTCCAATAAAAATATAAAACTTATCATATACTATAAAAAATTTAAAAACTCCAACTTAGTTATTGACAATAATTCCTCCACCACGATTAGGGTTTTGCAAAAAAAAAAAGTTATATATCAATTTAAATGTACTTTAGGAGATTGTATCTCTGAGAATGGCTAAATCTCGACTACCCTATCGAGACGACTCACAATGCAACTATCTGATACCTGATCAATAGCATAACACCTAAAAAAACATTCTTGTCCCAAAAGTGGGTTTCCTCCACTTACCCTTGATGTGTACCTTATAATGCTGACTGTTAAGCAAGGAGGTATCAGGTACCATTTTTGAGTCTTAGGTATGACTCAACCTGAGTTTGAACCCCGCTCTCCTGGACCATTGATATATATATATATATATATATACATATATATGCTGAAAAGAAAAATTGTGGTGAATCTGATAAGACAGAAATATGTGTAAAGTTGGAAAAATGAAATAAAAAAGAAATATTGCGTCTTTAAACCAGTTTTAAGTGTTTGATTTATCCAACTTTCCTTATATTTCTATTATATATATATATATATATATATGTATGTGTGTGTGTGTGTGTGTGTGTGTGTGTGTGTGTGTGTGTGTGTGTGTGTGTGTCGCAGACAAAGCTGTAAATGACTGAATAAAAATCTGATCTATAAATTCATAATTTCTTTTTTTAAATTGAGGGAAAATTTTGCTGAAAAACAGAAGTTATTGAATCTTTTCTGACAAGAAAAGATTATGTTTGTCTGAGTGTAAATATTTTTAGGGAAATAATAAAGATTCGTAAATGAAATATTGCAGAAATTGTTAACTTAATCTATATAGAGATATATTCTGTGTGCAAAAAAGTTCTTTGTGCAAGTGTATCAGTGCCGATTTGATGTGCAATAACCCGAAATCGGCAATGAAGTCAATACATCACTGAAGATCATTCTGGAGGCATCCGAAAATGTGAGAGAGAAAATGTATTTATTATCAGCAGGAGGCAGATGGATTGGAATATTTTTAACGCAATCAAAATTTAAACCAACATATCCGCTCAATTTTAAAATAATGAAACGATGTTGAAATAAAATGAATACTTAAAATAAAAGGATGTTAAATTTTCACGCAAAAGAAGTAAACCGAAAATTGAGTAGATACGTAAAAGAATTCAGTTAGTAATTGAATAAACAAAGACAATTCCATTCTTACTGAAGAAATATTCATTTCTTCGCTTATTTATAAGATATGGGTAGGCTCGAAATTGGATAAAAAAAAAAGTTGATGATTAATCAATGATTCTAATTGACTAAAAAATTGTAATTTTATTATTCTTGGTGCAAAATATTTTAAAAATTAAACTGGGTTTAGATCCTTCAAAATTTTCGCAGTAAATCAAACGAAAGCACTGATTGGTCAAAAAATATAAAGATACCGTTGCAGAAATCATAGCTTCTCGAGCCTATTCTTTACATTAAAATCAATGCTTTCTTTTGGTATGTAAATCGGTCGATTTTCCATATATATATATATATATATATAACCCAAACTACACTTCTCATATATATATGTACAGACGAGATGTATTGTTAGGGCACCTCAACCTCACAGTCAGCGTTCAAATGTAACAATAACCAAGTGGACGCTAGTGAGAATATGATTTAAAATCTTAGAGAAACGAAGGAACGAATATATATATATATATATATAACGACATTTAACGTGAGAACCCTAAATAGAATAGGTCAACTATCAGAGCTAACTGCATCAGCCGTAGAACATAAGATAAACGTAATTTGCATACAAGAGCACAGATACACGCACACCCAAGATATCAAATATCACGAAACTGGTAATGGATGGATGCTGGTGACTGTATCGGCATGGAAAAACTCTGTCAATGCATCGGTAGGAGGGGTGGGAATGCTTATAGGACCAAGAGCGTTAAAAACACTGAACAGCATTGAGAGAATACAACCTAGGATGATGGCCGCAACGTTTAATGGCAACCCCAAAGCAACAATTATCTCCTGCTACAGCCCTACCAATGTTAGCGAAGAAAACGAAATAGTCACCTTCTACGAAGATCTATCCTCCCTAGTACGTAGCATTACGAAACACAACCTGCTAGTCATTGGCGGAGATATGAATGCACAAATCGGGAAAAACAGATACAACAAATACAGCTTACGCAACGCGTCAAACAGGAATGGACAGCATCTAATAGATTTCATGATAGAAAATAGATTAACATGCCTCAATACAAACTTTCAAAAAAGGGAGGGGAAATTATGGACCTACACATACGCGAATAAGAGTAAAGCACAGATTGACTACGTCCTTATAAACAGGAAATGGAAAAACAGTGCGATGAATTGCGAGGCATACTCCTCTTTCGAGGGTGTGTCCTCCGATCATTGAATAGTTACGGCCAAAATACGACTAAGCCTACGAAAAAACGCCACACGTAAAGCGACAACCAAGCACTATGACTGGGCCCTACTCAACAACAGAGATATTAGAGATAAATATGCATTAGAATTAAGAAACAGATTCGAAGCACTACAAGAGAAGGCAGGAAAAGGTACCCCAAATGACGAATATGAAAATTTTGTAGAAGCACACCTTGAGACAGCAGCAAAGTGTATTCCAACAAAACCTAGAACTAAATATAGAGTCCCTTGGGAAACGCTAGCGGCTAGAGAAAAACGTGCACTCGTGAAAACTGCCTCCAAAAGCTATCAAAAGAACCCAACAAACACAAATGCACGAAAACTAGAAAAGAGGCACAACATCAATTAACAGGAATATATCTAAAAGAACAGGCAGAATACATACAAAATCAGATCGATAAGATTAGAGACTCGGTAGAAGATAGACAATCCAGGATAGCCTGGCAAACAATAAACGAAGAAAGTAGAAGGAAGAGCACACCCAAAGCAAAATTGAAAGCTGCAAGCCAACAAGAAAGAGTAAAACTGTGGGAAAAGCATTTCAAAAATCTACTAGGAAACCCACCGGAAATAACGGATGAACCGATCATCAGAATTATTAGTAAGCAATTAGACGTTAAACTAGGGCCTTTCACCAAAGAAGAACTCGACTCAGCTCTCAGAAGAATTAAAAATAGGAAAGCTGCAGGGCTAGACGAGATCCCCCCAGAAGTGTGGAAGACTAGACAATTCGACGATATACTGCTCCGGCAATGCAACGCAGTCTATAGTCAAAATAGGATAGAAAGATGGACGAAGGGATGCATCCTTCCTTTCCCTAAAAAAGGCGACCTCGGACAAACCAAGAACTACCGAGGGATAACACTTACATCCATAGCAGCCAAAATCTACAATGCCCTACTACGAAACCGCATAGAACCCAAAATAGACAACATCCTTAGGAAAAACCAAAATGGCTTCCGGAGAAATAGATCCACAACCTCACAAATACTGACCATCCGTAGAATCCTTGAAGGCGTTCGGGCAAAAAACCTTCAGGCGACGTTACTATTTGTCGACTTTACCAAGGCCTTCGATTCCATACACAGAGGGAAGATGGAGCAAATCCTACTAGCATAGGGCCTACCAAAAGAAACAGTAGCAGCGATAATGATTCTCTACAGAAACACCAAAGTGAAAGTATGTTCACCAGATGGAGACACGGAATACTTCGACATTAATGCAGGAGTACTACAAGGAGACACACTAGCCCCGTACCTCTTTATCATCTGTCTAGACTATGTGCTTAGGACTTCGATCGACAAAATCAGAGAAAATGGCTTCGAGCTGACTAAGAGAAGAAGCAAAAGGTACCCCGCAAAAACAATCACGGATGCCGACTACGCTGATGACTTGGCGTTACTAGCGAATACGCCTAATCAAGCAGAGACAACACTGCATAGTCTGGAACGAGCCGCAGCTGGCATTGGCCTCCATGTCAATGCAAACAAAACTGAATATATGTGTTACAACCAAACGGGCAACATTGCCACACTAGACGGAGCCTCTCTGAAACTAGTAGACAAATTCACCTACCTAGGAAGTAGCGTCTCATCAACCGAAAAAGACATCGACACACGACTGACGAAGGCATGGACAGCTATCGATAGGCTCTCGATCATATGGAAGTCGGACCTAACCGATAAAATGAAACGCAGTTTCTTCCAGGCAGCGGTTGTGTCGATACTGCTATATGGCTGCACCACATGGACGCTAACGAAGCGGCTGGAGAGGAAACTAGACGGAAATTACACAAGAATGTTGAGAGCAGTATTGAACAAGTCCTGGCGACAACACCCCACGAGACACCAACTATACGGACACTTGCCCCCCATCACGAAAACTATACAAGTTAGACGAACCAGACACGCGGGACACTGCTGGAGAAGCAAGGACGAGCTCATAAGCGATGTACTCCTGTGGACCCCCACATATGGATGTGCAAAGGTAGGACGACCAGCACGAACTTACATACAGCAACTATGTGAGGACACAGGATGTGACCCTGAGGACTTGCCGGAGGCGATGAATGATAGGGAGAAGTGGCGAGAGAGGGTCAGGGATATCCGTGCTGGCGGCGCGACATGATGATGATGATATATAACGTCCAATTGATGAAGCATATCTATTAGTCCGAAGATTGTTGTCTGATCAGACAACATTCTTCCGACTAATCGACATGTTACACCAACAGGAAATTTGACAACCCTTTTCATATAGCATATAAAATCCTTTAGAAATATTCTTGCGAAGAATATTTTCTATTTAAAAGAATATCTCTAAAACCTTTCTAAAAATACTTCCTTTCTTTTCCAGCAAACTTTTCCTCCCGATTATCATCTAAAGCCAAAACGAGTTGGGAATCATTACAAAATATACTAGATAAATGTGATATGCCTATTTGTCTAATCACTTTTGCCCCTCTTATATATATATATATATATATATATATATATATATATATATATATTAGATTTTTATATTTAATTCCATGGAATTTAGATTGCGATCCCTGGGTTTCATGGAGTTTTTTTTACAAAACAACAATCATCAGGCAGTTAACGAAACCCACAAAGTCATTCAGTGACGACCAATGCTGTTATAATATATATATATATATATTATTTAGTCCAGTTAAACTGGAGTTCAATATAACTGACATTAAAGAGCAATAAAGGGGTGAAGCTCGATGTAGACATAGGAATAAATTAAAACTATAGACAAATATCATAGAAAATGTTTGATTAACTAAAAAAATAGGATTAATTTGAGATTTGAGGTGAATGAATAAAATAAAAAAATGGGAAGATGCCACGTGATGTATACGTACTTTTCAATTGAAGGGTAACTGAGTTGATAGGCACGAATATAAATTTTGGATTAAAAATTTTAATTTTAAATTTTGAATTGAATTTAAGATAGATATTACTGCAATCCTTACGTAAGGTTATAAAGGAATGTTGTACTTCCCTAAATTATTATTAAATCTGGAGTTTTACGTTGAAATGTATTTAGAATTTAAAAATTTTAAAAAATTAATTTACTGTGATTCCAACCGGTAATAAAAAATAAAAAAGAAAAACCAGAAGTCGGTAAATGGGGAGGAAACTCTTCACCCCTCTTCTATCCCCTCCCACCCTTTCCTCCTGTGTCTATTCTGTCTGTAATTATTTTATCCGTTAGATCTGAAGAAATCCTGTAATTTTTGGTGTTATTGATTCATATCAATACCCATAACAGGATGGAAATAAATTTATAAACCTAATGGGATCTGTTTTTGTTTTTCTTAAAGAGATAGATAGAGAGAGAGAGAGAGAGAGAGAAATAACTTTTGGTGTATTGGTTACCGTCTTAGGAAATGGATTCGATGACCCGAGTTCAAATCTTCGATAATACTGTTTGCATTTTACCCTCGCGAATGGTATGAATCCATTTATTTTCCCTTCTGCAATGGGTAAATAGTAGAGCATTTGACCTTGGTATGGCAAATGGTTTAAAAGGAAAACTCTGAATTTCAACCTGTTAAACTCCTCTTAAAAATTGACCTGGTATCGCACTCGGCAGCTCGTACACAGGGGTTATATATATATATATAGAGAGAGAGAGATAATATATATATATATATATATATAATGATAACTTTGACTTGACTGATGAAATACAAAGCGCCTGGTATAAGCCTATTCTATGCTCCAAAATCTGCTGCTAATGTTACAAAGAGAAAGACCAGGGTCCTTAAAAAAGAAACTAAAGAAATTATACAGCAAATATACAAAGAGAGACTCTACACTCCCAAGAGCTTCAGAACTGGAACCTCACCACCGAATAAAATTTTGTACCATGCCAAGTTTTGGAAATCTTGAGATTGTGAAGTACTCCTTCATAGACATTACTCCTAGGTTCACTTTCACTTGGAGTGACAGTGTCTGTAAGGGTACGAGTGTTGGTCAAATAAGTAAGTAAAAAGTTAGCAGCCGTTGTCGAGGCTGACCTGAAGGCTCCCTTTTCGATAGCTACTACACCAAGGTGTAGGGGAGGGCGCAACTCCTTTCCTTGAATTGCTCCACTTGATCCGTACCTTATAATTCTGAGTAAGGAGGCATCATGTACCATTTTTGAGTCCTTGGTATGACTCGACCAGGGATTGAACCCAAGTCTCTCTGGTTCTATTCGACAGGAGAGTGTACGAAAGAAAATCTGAAGAAACAACTACACAAAAATATAAATATGAAGTACAATGAACGTTATTCCCTAACTTCTATATAACTTAAAATATCCCTAGACGGGTCAACATGCCGTTTAAACCAATTATTCAATTAAATAGAGTAATGCTAATTTTCTTCTTTGGTTTCGGAGATTTCGTGTGTTACTCTGCTCAGAAAAGCATTGAGGTGCCCGTAGTGTAATGGTCATCGTCGTTGAAAATAAACACTGCAACCGATTTCAAATCCGAGACGTGGTTGTTTGTATTTAACATAGCTTTATTACACTTGGAAAGGTATGGATCCAAGTATTCTCCACCCTGAGTAAATAGAAGGGCAGACTAGACACTTTAACCTTTGTATGGTAGCCAGTCTAGGAGAAAGAAAACTTTGAATTTAAACCAATTAAACTCCACTTAAAAAATTGACCTTTGGTCGCTTCCTACTCAGGCGGAGGAGTTGGTAAATACACACATACATTCATGCGTATATACATATATGCACACATACATACATGAAAATATCAAGATAGATAGATTGATAGATACATTAGGATCTAGTCGCACTGACTACGGAGTTGTCTGACTCTCTCTCTCTCTCTCTCTCTCTCTCGTCATTCGTCCTTATCATCCATCAATCCTGCAACGTCTTCTAAACTGTATCCAGTGTCTGCACAGTGCTGGTGTATAGTCAGCTTCATCATCATCATCATGTCGTGCTGGTAGCATGGATATCCCTGACCCTCTCTCGCCACATTTCCCTATCGTTCATCGCCTCTGGCAGGTCTTCTGGACAACATCCCGTATCCTCAAATAGTTGCTGAATGTATGTTCGTGCTGGTCGTCCTGCTTTTGCACAGCCACGTGTGGGGGTCCATAAGAGTACATCACTCCAGCAGTGTCCTTCATGTCTGGTTCGTCTAACTTGGATAGTTTTCGTGATAGGAGGCTGGTGGCCGTACAGTTGGTGTCTTGTGGGGTGTTGCCGCCAGGACTTTTACTTTTCAACCAATGCCCCGTATGTCTTGTTCGTCTTACTTGGATGGTTTGTGAGATGAAAGGTAAAAGGTCGTATAGCTGCTGTTTTGAGGGGTGATGTCTCCAAGATTTGTTCAAAACAGCACGTTGCATTCTTGCATAGTTCCCATCTAGCTTTTTCTAAAACTGATTCGTTAGCTTACTTGTGATGCATCCATATATAAGTATCGACACAGTCACAACTTGAAAGAAATCTCATTTAATTTTATGAAAAAAAATGAATTTCCATATGATCGATGACCTGTCACTATCAGTCCATGCCTTCACTAGACGTACGTTGATATCCCTTTCAATAGATTACTGATGAGGTGTGTGACCTTGTCTATTAATTTCAGTGGAGTTTGCTATTTTTTGTTTAAAATACATGAACTGATTTATTTACGTTCACGTAGACGCTAGTGCGTCCAGCTACTAGTTCCAGACGATGCAGTGGAGATTTGACTTGGACTGCTGGAAACGCTTGATAATCTTCTTAATCTTCGTCTGTCATAGCTTCTTCAGAATATCGTCTGCTTCTTGCCTTTTTAGTTTGAAACAATTTTCCTTATTAGATTCATTAATGTTCGAAGTAGATAATTAAGGCTGATTATCAGCATATATGGCGCTAATATATCTCCTTTTAAGACAATGTCAAAGAAGTCAGTGTCGCCGCTAGGCGAGCGAGCCATTGCTTTTTAGTTTTTGTAAAGCATCCTTATTGCATAAACAAGTTCTTTAGGGAGGCAATATACAAGTAGTATTTTCTCCATCTTCTTTTTCTGTAGTGGTTCTATTTAACCCATAGCTGGGAGGATAAGGGGGTTCATACCTTTCCTAAGAGTATTTATCCGAAAGTGAACGTAATAGCGCGACTGGAGTTCGCACTCACTTATTACGATTCTGCAGTTCATCGCTTTAACCATTACACCACGAGGACACCGCCCTTTTTTTCTGTGTATAGAATCAAATACTTTGGAGAAATCTAAGAACGCAACGATTGTTAAAAATATGTAAAGTTCTGGATCAATTTCTCCGAAAGTCATCCTGATTTTTTTTCCAAGAAATTTGTGGTGCATCCATATATAAGTATCGACACTGTCGCAGCTTGGAAGAAATCCCATTTAATTTCATGAAAAAATTATTTTCCATGCGATCGATAACTTGTCAATAACAGTCTATGCCCTCGATAGGCGTATGTTGATAACCCTTTCAATAGATGAGATATTACTGCTGAGGTGTGGGAATTTGTCAGCTGTAATCGTAAGAATTGTGCTTCTGTAGTTCTTAGTAATTCCGAAGTTGCTTTTCCCTCGAATAGGGACGATGCAACTTTTTGTTTATTCCTCCATTATGTTTTGTTTATTTACAGCGTTGCATGTGGTACTACCCCTGCGGCCACCCTGTACTTATCAACTTCTTTAAACCAATACTATTCTTGGCCAGTGATTCATCTAGTGGGTTCCGCCAGGGTATTTCATATTTCTTTACGGCCACAAAAAAATACAACCGAATGGGAGAAGAAGAACAAACGAACAATATGGACTTGAGTCAACTCCAAGCGCAAGAGAGTTTTGTGACGATTTTGTACAGCTTCTCGAGCATTTGTAGACTATCGCGGGCGTGTATTTTGCGCGAAACTTCTACAAAAAACTACTTGGAATGCCAACTCATTTTTAATTGTCTTCCCTCATTTCCTCCTTTTTCGTCAACTGGCCCCTGTCTTCTCTCGGACCTTCCTTTCCTCCTCCACTTACGGTCTCGCCAGAGATCTCGAGTTCAAGCCCTTTGTTTGGGTTTCGCGTCAAAACAGAGATTGTCTGCCTGGCGCACCACCCTGATAGTGTCACATGCATAATCGAAGAAATATGTTGTTAAATTTCCTTGTTTGTCAAACTTAAGGAGGTATTTATTCGAGGGCTTCAGCTTTTCTGCTTTGTACTTTCAATTCTGAGTCAATTTCTTCCTTCGTAGGCCGACCTATTTTGTTTATTTATGATTTTTTGTTAGATTTATCAGTGATTTCAGAATGATTTTCTTGCAGAATCTTGAAATGTTCTTTTCATTTCTGAAGTCTTTATTCTTGACTGGCACCTTTCAGTTTTGCTCTCAAGGAGCTTTTTCTTCTGTTCACTTAATTTTCTGCTTGCCAAGCTAATTGTGATTTTCTATCTTCAACCGAAATTCTAATTTTCATGATTTGGTCTTGAATGTATTTTTGTTGTTCTTTTTAATATGTGTTAGATGTACTTTCTTTAGATTCTGCGTGTTGGCATTTGTTGGATTTCGTTTAGTATGCAAGGATGCTTTTTCATGTCATCTCGTTTTTCTCTAACTGCCATCGACTTCCATGAAACTCCATTTTTGGCTCTTATTTTACTTTGTATGCTGCTACTTCTCTATGGGCGGTAACAAAGTTTTCTTATGTATTATTTATTGTATGTCTTTCATATGTCTCCTTTGGAGTATCAATCTTGTTTCTTGCAATTACCGTATATTGATTGCTTATATCCCTATTTGCAAATGAAGGTAAATCATATCGTGAGGGTTTACCGTTTTGCTTCTTAATTTCTGCGTTGACTCGGGCAAATCTTTGCTGAGACGATTTTGTAATCAGAAGATACACCTTCAAAAAAGGAGTAGACCTCACTGTTCAAAGCGCTTTATGTCCACTTCTTGTTTATGAATATATAATCTAGCTGAGTTTTAAAGTTTTTTGGGGAAGTGTAAGTATATAGCTTTCCCTCCATTTTTTAATTGATTGTTTGCAAGCTTGTTCTCGAGTATCATGGTATTTTAGTTCAAGTTCATTATGGTGATATCTATGTTCTTGCACGCAGATGATGTCTATAGTATGTTCAGTTGCAGTCACTATCAGCTAAGTTAGCTGGTTTATTATCATATTTACCAATCCCCTCCGCTCGGGCAGGATATGACACAAGGTCAATATTTTAAGAGGACTTTAACAGGTTTGAATTCAGAGTTTTCCTTCTCCTAGACTAGTTACCTCATCAAAGCTGAAGAACCTAGTCTGCCCTACTATTTACCCATAGCTGGAGGGAGAATAATTGGATTCATACCTTTCCTAAGGGTATTAGTGCTATGGGAAATGCAATCTGTCTCGTCCAGGATTTTAACTCGTGTCGCCGTGTCCATTTTTTAGCTGGTTTATTATGTTTAAAGTCTTAACGTTAAATATCACTATGTTGACAATGATTTTCATGTAAGTTTGATTTGGGTTTGGGTATAGATGTATATACAAAAATATCAAGATAGATAGCAAGATAGATAGATGTATACATATATATATATATATATATATATATATATATATATATATATATATATATATATATATACATGCATACATACATGGTCGTTTTTGGTTTAGTTATTGTCTAGAACGCAGTTCTCCTCTGGGCAATTAAATTCATACACAGTATTTTCTTGTTAACTTTACTTTTTTCTGCGGTCGTATTATGACGGATGATAAGAACGGTAGTTTTTAATTTTTATAATAAATGGATAGTTTAGTATTCTTGGAATATTAAACCGGCGAGACGTACTATTTAATGACGTTTCTTGGGGTGTATTTTTCTTGTTTATATTTTATGGATTTGGTTGCAGTAGAAAAGGTTTATGTTGTTGCTATTGTCACCTCGGTGATCAGTATAATTGTTCTTTATTTTCGATCGAAATATTTTAATCCAACTACTGATAATTGGAAAGTCATTTTTAACAAGAGTTTATTTTATTCTTGGTAGATAGATGCATCATAATTAAGGACTGAAATAAATCAGAGAGATACATATAAAAAAATATCAAGATAGATAGATAGATAGATAGATCTTCACTGAAGAATGAGATAAATCATATATATATATATATATATATATATATATATATATATATATATATATATATATATATATATAAAAGATCAAGATAGATAGATAGATCTTCACTCAAAAATGAGTTAGAAAAATCACGCATAAATGAAAATGTAAAAAAAAGATAAATAGTTATTTGTTTGTTTATCTACTATTTATTTATCTTTGGAGTCTTTAGTTTTCTACTGGCTTAGCAGAAATTTGTTTTCCAGCCTACCTTTAGATACAAGTTTTTATCATTTGTTTAGAATTTTTTCAGGGAGTATATATATATATATATATATATATATATATATATTTCGGTTGAATTAAAAATTTCTCAAACTACAATCTAGCGTTAGAAAATTGAAACTTTGGTATATCTTCAATCAGTTTTCTGCGGCAATTTGGAAAGTACACATTGAATTACTGCCAAAGAGAAGTTTGAAATAAAGTTATTGATTTCATGATGTCCGCTTCAGTAGTCAGAGAAAGCTATACTGCTCAAGTTTTGTGTACATATGATCTCTTTAGTAACCACTAATCAGAAAATGTGACAAACAAGTAAAAATTTACTTCATTTAAAATGAATTACTGAACCAAAACGAACTTTTTGGCATCATAAAAACCAGTAACGTGATTAGAACGCTGATTGGTTTTCAAAATATTTATTAAACGGATGAATATTTGCTCATTATTCTAAGGTCACTGTATTAACCTTTGCAGACAAATATGTCTTTGTTTCCTTCAATTCGTTTTTAATGCGGGTCAGTTTTGGGCAGGACGTCATCTCGGAGCTTCATTTGGGTCAAATGACCATTTACCTGGGGTAAATGAAGTTGTCTCCCCCGAGACAGTAGTTGTTGATTAGATGGAAATAAAGCTGTCGGTAAATACTCTCATATAGAGTAATTGATCGCTAAATAGAAATATAAGTTTTCTCGGTACTTGTTTTGCTTTTGCTTTTGTTTTTTTCTATTTTTATTTTTTGTTTGTTTTGTTTTGTTTCGCTTTGTTTTTACTCTCGTATTCCTTTTAATTTCTTCTGTATCTTAGTTCATGATTTGTTGTAAAATGTCATTTTTCCACTCGTCCTGGCCGTTGCTCCGTTAGCGAAGCTGAGAAATAACTGATTGTATCCCTTGCAGTAGCTAGAGACCCAACAAAAAATGTGGGGGGGGGGTTCTTGAATATGACACCAAAAAGCATCCAGTTGTGAGGCTCCAGTTCTGTATCCCTAAGAAGTCTGCAGTCTCTTTTCATTTACATTACTCCCATGTTCGCAAGCCTAGTTGGCTGGGACTATAGAATACACCTACTGCATCTATGCAGAGGGGTGACCCCCTCCCCAACGAATGTCCTGGAAATGACACTGAACAATGTGATGGTAAGGCTCCTGTAATGCTGGAGATATGAAGAATCTGGAGTACTCCTTTATTGCCATCGCTCCCATGGCTCGCAGAGGTAGAACCTGATAGGGTCCTATCTATGGATCAGTAAATCTAGGCTAAATTGAATTATTAGAAGTAGAACTGTTTGATCATTTAACTGTGTATAAACAGATGACTGATGTTTAATTGAATTATTAGTGATACATAGCAATACTTGCAACTATTTAACTTAATTGATTTATGTTTACAAATCATATATATTTAATATATATGTATAAACCGTATTTGGCATTAAATAACCTACAATGGTTGGTATGTCATAAAACCAAACCAAACCAAACCAGGTTAACACTGACCCGGATTTCTAATACCTGTTAGGTTTCTTTTCATGAGTCAAATAGATCTGTGTGAAAATAATTCGTAATGGATAGGGATACTTGATACTATATAACAGCAAATTTATATTAAGATTAGATTTGAAGCTAAGCATTTTTACCTGTTGTAATTATTAGCTATTTAACACTATACAGATATGTGTAGACAAATGACTATTATTGAATAGAAAGGTTTACTTGAAACCATATAATCAATAGAATTAGATATGAATGCATGAAATCATACAATTGTGTGCAAGTGTTTTGTATTATGTAGGAACACTTGATATCATATGTGATGGTTAAAGCGTTGGACTGCAGAATCATAGTAAGCGAGTTCGTACTCCAGTCGCGCTATTACGTTCACTTTCGGGCCAATACCATTGGGAAAGGTATGAACCCCCTTATCCTCCCAGCTATGGGTTAAATAGTACCACAACTGTTCTTCTTAGAGAATAGCTTTGGCATTAAATAACTTACAGAGGTTGATATGCCATTACACAAAGAAACCAAACCGAACCAAACCTTGATATCTTACAACTGGGTGGAGGTTGTATAAAGAATCGTTACAGGAAGCTATAAATTTTAACTCAGAATTATTATTAGTTACCAAAAATCATAAAACTGGGAACAAATTAATATTATCGAGTAGAAATAATTACTTGAAACTATATAATTATCATTATTGAATACGAATACTTGAAACCATCAAACTCTGTGGAAATTGATTTTTTTGTTTTTCAACGACCTGGGATACATTTTTTATAGAGAAGCCATCTTGAATTTTTTCCCATCCCACAAAACATTATAATCTTAGACTTTACAGCAAAATGATTTTAGAAAAATATTTAACGATGCAGACTCTATCACTTAAAATAAAATGCAAAATAAAATTCGACATGGCACCACCAAGTAAAAAATTAGGTTCACTTTTAAAATCAAAGATGGCGTCGGTTCAAGGAATCTTTTGACATCCTATAAAATTTTGACACGTGTGATTTTTTGTTTTCCAACCATCTGGGATACATTTTTGATAGAGAAGCCATCTTGATTTTTTCCATCCCACAAAACATGTGGGATGTGAAAAGATTCCTTGAACGGACGCCATTTTGCTGTAAAGTCTTAGATTGTAATCGCCAATGTGTTCTGTTTCACCGGTAGTTTGCTGTTGTAAATTTAATTTTTGAAATTAGATTTTATAGGAAGAATTTATAAGACTTTTTTAGATTAAAATTTTAAGTTCACTCGATATGTGTGACGTCGCGTAATCATACGATATTTTTTTAATCAGTGCGCAGACAAATTTTGGCGTACTTAGCTTAGAGAATAAACAGATTGTAGGAAAAGGCTAAGAAAACGGCTACAGAGAAGACCCACTGATGAGGATCCTAATGTGAAATGCACCGAGAAAATTGGAATCCAACAGGACGGGATAAGGTTAAATGGTTGGAACCCTGTCATTTGAAAGAGAATGTGGCACAGGGATACGTAATGGTGGAGACCAATGGAACGGTCGGTCAGCTAGATATAAGCTTTTCAGGATGACAATGCAGTCGATTTTTCTGGTGTGTCAATTTTCGAGGGCGCGCAGAAGCAGAATATTCAGACAACGAAAGTGAACTGAGTTTATTTTAAGTGATAGAGTCCGCATCGTTGAATATTTTTCTAAAATCATTTTGCTGTAAACGTCTAAGATTATAATAGGCAATGTGTTTTGTTGCACCGGAAGTTTGCTGTTATGAATTTAATTTTTGGAATTAGATTTTATAGGAAGAATTTATAAGACTTTTTTAGATTAAAATTTTAAGTTCACTCGATATGTGTGACGTCGCGTAATCATACGATATTTTTTTAATCAGTGCGCAGACAAATATTGGTGTTCTTTGCTTAGTTAGAGGATAGATTATCAGTATAGGAATACTTGAAACCATCTAACTGTGTGAATATTGTTTGTAATAGATAGGAATACTTGATATCCTATAATTGTGTACTTAACACCCTAAAGAAATAAGTACAGAAAAAATGTAAATATGAACATACAAAGAACGTTCTTCTCTAACTGTATGCATAGAATAACCCTAAACGTTTTGACATGTCGTTAAAATCAGTCATTCGTTCAATCCTCCAGGATTAAATTGTGATGTCTGCTACATTCTTTGAGAGCATAATCAACTAAAATGTGCTTATTGTTTCTACTTTTTCACATGAATAATTCAAATTGTTTAGTATTTACGTTGGTTCATTTTATTAGTTCTCTTTCCTCCTGTCTTAGGTTGTCACTAAAACCTAGATTTAAGCAAAACAGACACTTAGACTTAAATGCATACTTTGTATTTGAAAGCAATCGACTTGGACTTGATGCGTTGTTGGAAAACGATGTTACTATATTCTGATAAAACGACTAACAACATTAAGTAGCAATTTTAGAGAGGTTTATTGTCGACTGGACATAAAATTATCTTAGACGTGCAAAGTGTATGTGAAAAAGGGAATAAATAATTGCTGCTAAAATATATTACGAAAACGAAGTGGAAGTGAACATTGTGCTTTTCATGGGTCGATAAAATAAAAATCTACCTATCTTCATCTTTACATATCTGAATCTCAGATTTATCTATCTCATTCTTCAGTGGGGTATGTGTCTATATATATATATATATGTATGTATCTATGTTGGTCTTTGCATATCTGTATCTCTGATTTACCTATCTCATCCTTCTGTGGTGATCTACCTATCTGCCAATACATTTACCTATGTTGATCTTTTAATATCTCAGATTTATCAATCTCATTCTTCAGTGGGGGATGTGTCTATATATCTATGTATGTATCTATGTTGATCTTTGCATATCTGTATCTCTGATTTACCTATCTCATCCTTCAGTGGTGATCTACCTATCTGCCAATACATTTACCTATGTTGATCTTTTAATATCTCAGATTTATCAATCTCATTCTTCAGTGGGGGATGTGTCTATATATCTATGTATGTATCTATGTTGATCTTTGCATATCTGTATCTCTAATTTACCTATCTCATCCTTCAGTGGTGATCTACCTATCTGCCAATACATTTACCTATGTTGATCTTTTACATTCTCTGATTTATATATCTTATTCTTCAGCGGGGTATGTGTCTATATATCTATGTATGTATCTATGTTGGTCTTTTCATATCTGTATCTCTGATTTACCTATCTTATCCTTCAGTGGTGATCTACCTATCTGCCAATACATTTACCTATGTTGATCTTTTAATATCTTTGATTTATCTATCATATTCTTCAGTGGGGGATGTGTCTATATATCTATGTATGTATCTATGTTGATCTTTGCATATCTGTATCTCTGATTTACCTATCTCATCCTTCTGTGGTGATCTACCTATCTGCCAATACATTTACCTATGTTGATCTTTTAATATCTCTGATTTATCTATCTTATTCATCAGTGGGGGATGTGTCTATATATCTATGTATGTATCTATGTTGGTCTTTGCATATCTGTATCTCTGATTTACCTATCTCATCCTCCAGTGGTGATCTACCTATCTGCCAATACATTTACCTATGTTGATCTTTTACATTCTCTGATTTATATATCTTATTCTTCAGCGGGGTATGTGTCTATATATCTATGTATGTATCTATGTTGGTCTTTTCATATCTGTATCTCTGATTTACCTATCTTATCCTTCAGTGGTGATCTACCTATCTGCCAATACATTTACCTATGTTGATCTTTTAATATCTCTCATTTATCTATCTTATTCATCAGTGGGGGATGTGTCTATATATCTATGTATGTATCTATGTTGGTCTATGCATATCTGTATCTCTGATTTACCTATCTTATCCTCCAGTGGTGATCTACCTGTCTGCCAATACATTTACCTAAGTTGATCTTTTAATATCTTTGATTTATCTATCATATTCTTCAGTGGGGGATGTGTCTATATATCTATGTATGTATCTATGTTGGTCTTTGCATATCTGTATCTCTGATTTACCTATCTCATCCTCCAGTGGTGATCTACCTATCTGCCAATACATTTACCTATGTTGATCTTTTAATATCTTTGATTTATCTATCATATTCTTCAGTGGGGGATGTGTCTATATATCTATGTATGTATCTATGTTGGTCTTTGCATATCTGTATCTCTGATTTACCTATCTCATCCTTCAGTGGTGATCTACCTATCTGCCAATACATTTACCTATGTTGATCTTTTAATATCTCTGATTTATCTATCTTACTCTTCAGTGGGGGATGTGTCTATATATCTATGTATGTATCTATGTTGGTCTTTGCATATCTGTATCTCTGATTTACCTATCTCATCCTTCTGTGGTGATCTACCTATCTGCCAATACATTTACCTATGTTGATCTTTTAATATCTCTGATTTATCTATCTTATTCATCAGTGGGGGATGTGTCTATATATCTATGTATGTATCTATGTTGGTCTTTGCATATCTGTATCTCTGATTTACCTATCTCATCCTCCAGTGGTGATCTACCTATCTGCCAATATATTTACCTATGTTGATCTTTTAATATCTTTGATTTATCTATCATATTCTTCAGTGGGGGATGTGTCTTTATATCTATGTATGTATTTATGTTGATCTTTGCATATCTGTATCTCTGATTTACCTATCTCATCCTCCAGTGGTGATCTACCTATCTGCCAATACATTTACCTATGTTGATCTTTTACATTCTCTGATTTATATATCTTATTCTTCAGCGGGGTATGTGTCTATATATCTATGTATGTATCTATGTTGGTCTTTTCATATCTGTATCTCTGATTTACCTATCTTATCCTTCAGTGGTGATCTACCTATCTGCCAATACATTTACCTATGTTGATCTTTTAATATCTCTCATTTATCTATCTTATTCATCAGTGGGGGATGTGTCTATATATCTATGTATGTATCTATGTTGGTCTATGCATATCTGTATCTCTGATTTACCTATCTTATCCTCCAGTGGTGATCTACCTATCTGCAAATACATTTACCTAAGTTGATCTTTTAATATCTTTGATTTATCTATCATATTCTTCAGTGGGGGATGTGTCTATATATCTATGTATGTATCTATGTTGGTCTTTGCATATCTGTATCTCTGATTTACCTATCTCATCCTCCAGTGGTGATCTACCTATCTGCCAATACATTTACCTATGTTGATCTTTTAATATCTTTGATTTATCTATCATATTCTTCAGTGGGGGATGTGTCTATATATCTATGTATGTATCTATGTTGATCTTTGCATATCTGTATCTCTGATTTACCTATCTCATCCTTCAGTAGTGATCTACCTATCTGCCAATACATTTACCTATGTTGATCTTTTAATATCTCTGATTTATCTATCTTACTCTTCAGTGGGGGATGTGTCTATATATCTATGTATGTATCTATGTTGGTCTTTGCATATCTGTATCTCTGATTTATCTATCTCATCCTTCTGTGGTGATCTACCTATCTGCCAATACATTTACCTATGTTGATCTTTTAATATCTTTGATTTATCTATCATATTCTTCAGTGGGGGATGTGTCTATTTATCTATGTATGTATTTATGTTGGTCTTTGCATATCTGTATCTCTGATTTACCTATCTCATCCTTCAGTGGTGATCTACCTATCTGCCAATACATTTACCTGTTGATCTTTTACATTCTCTGATTTATCTATCTTATTCTTCAGTGGGGGATGTGTCTATATATCTATGTATGTATCTGTGTTGGTCTTTGCATATCTGTATCTCTGATTTACCTATCTCATCCTTCAGTGGTGATCTACCTCTCTGCCAATACATTTACCTATGTTGATCTTATACATTCTCTGATTATCTATCTTATTCTTCAGTGGGGGATGTGTCTATATATCTATGTATGTATCTATGTTGGTCTTTGCATATCTGTATCTCTGATTTACCTATATCATCCTTCAGTGGTGATCTACCTATCTGCCAATACATTTACCTATGTTGATCTTTTAATATCTCAGATCTATCGATCTCATTCTTCAGTGGTGATACCTCTCTCGGTCTATGTGTCTATTTATCTATGTATTTATTGATCTTTGCATATCTGTATCCCTGATTTATATACGAGGATCATTAAATAAATCTCCAGTATTCTTTTGTATGGGCACTTTTATTGATAGTACACTAGCCCCCTTCGAAGTGACCTCCTCCGACTGCATTGTACATGTACCGTTCTAACAACTTCTGGAAGGCCCCATGAAAGCCCTCTTGTGTGAGCGTGCCAATATCCTTCGTCGCAGCCTCTTTCTTCTCCTCAATTGTCTCATAAAGATAGCCTCTGAGCTTAGGGAATAAGCAAAAGTCACAGGAAGCAAGGTCTGGACTATAGGGAGGGCGAGGAACTGTCTTGATGCCCATCTTGGTCAAATAGTCTGTGACAAGGATGGAGTTGTGGACTGGTGCATTGTCCTGGTGGAAATGCCACTGAGCCGATTTGAAGAATGCTGGCCTCTTCCCAAGGAATCTCTTTCTGAACTCCCTTAAAACCGCAACATAGGAACCCTAACTATAACCCTAACCCTCTGGCCAATCAACTCAGGTCTATTGACTTTCTTACTCCTCCCACACCTCTCATCCTCCCTCACAGACTTCCTGCCTTCCTTGAATCTCTTCTACCACTCAAACACTGATACTTGATTCATGCAAGATGGTTGAAAAGCAGTCTGAAGCATTCCATACATTTATGTGGCATTTTTTCCAAGTTTAAAACAGAATTTTATTGCATAGCGTTCTTCCTGACGTCCTGATTGCATTTTTTTAATTCACCAGCTGTGACAATCAGGCTTTAGTAGGATGTATTCAAACTCCTGCTGTAGCTGTTTATTTGAAGCTGAAATCATAAAAATTGGTCAGTCATCTCATAAGATGTATAGCAATAACATACTAAATTTTCAAGACTCTATGACAAATTTAAATGCACCATGTATATCATTCTTCAGCGGTGATGTATCTATAAATGTATCTATCTATGTTGATCATTGCATATCTATATCTGATTCATCAAACTCTTTCTTCAGTGTTGATCTACCTATCTGTCAAGGCATTTATCCATGTTGATCTTAAAATATCTCTGAATCATCAACAACATTTTCCAGTTATGGTGTAGCTGTCTATATATTTACCTATGCTTATCTTTACATGACTGTATATCATATTTATCAAACTCATTCTTCAGAGGTGATATAACTATCTATCTGTCTATAAATTTATTTCTGCTGATCTTTTCAAATCTGATACTTGGCAAGATGTTCGCTAGTTTTTAAAACAAGATTTTAAAAATTCATGACAGAAGAGAAGAAAATAGTCGAAGAAATAAGAAAAGAAAAAGAAAGAATAGTCATCATCATCATCATCATGTCATGAGCCAGTCATGAAAATAGAAGCAAGATAGAAAGAAAAGAACTAAGGAAAAAGAATAGGGGAAAAGCATGAACATGAAGAAAAAGAAAAAGAAAGAAAATGTTAGTACATTCACGCGTGCGCATTAAAAATTAGACATTTAAGTTAATTGACCAGAAAAAAAGAAGTTTGGTTTCGTAGCATATCAACTCTTTTTACGTTATTTAATGTCAAAGCCATTCTCCTAGAAGAAGAATAAGGGTACTACTTAACCCACAGCTGGGAGGATAAGGGGGTTCATACCTTTCCCAAGGGTATTTGCTTGAAAGTGAACGCAATAGCGCGACTGGAGTACGAACTCAGGTACTACGATGCCGCAGTCCGTCACTTTAACCATTACACCACGAGGACACCCCAGGAAAAAGAAGGTACAAATATAAACTGTAGAGAACTGACAGACGGTGAAAAAGTTAACTTATGTGTATGTTGTTTAAAAAAAGAAGAAATTAACTGACGTGTATTTTGTTATAAAAGAATAAAGGGAAAAATACAAAGGAAGACCGTGCAAGAAATGAATAGATATTTTATTAAAAGGCAAAGAAAAAGAAAGTGGGGGAGAAATGATGAACACACAGAATTTAACAATTTATCCGTTTTGGGTTTGTTTGTTTTTTTTGTTATTATTTTACCTATTGATTTTGAATTGCAGTGTTTTGTAATAATCCGTGGAATTTTTTTATGTGTTTTGAAGTTAGAAGACTTCGAGATAAACTCCGCCCATAAAATTTTGACCCGTGTGATCAACGTACTGAAAATGAGCAGATCTTTATTTTTTTTTACCCAGTGTAGATTTCAGTGTTTTTATATATCCACTATTTTTAATTTAATTCCGATTTTTTTTTCCAACCATCTGGGATACATTTTTTATAGAGAAGCCATCTTGATTTTTTCCATCCCACAAACCATGTGGGATGTGAAAAGATTCCTTGAACGGACGCCATCTTTGATTTTAATAGTGAACCTAATTTTTTACTTGGTGGTGCCATGTCGAATTTTATCTTGCATTTTATTTTAAGTGATAGAGTCCGCATCGTTAAATATTTTTCTAAAATCATTTTGCTGTAAAGTCTTAGATTGTAATCGCCAATGTGTTCTGTTTCACCGGTAGTTTGCTGTTGTAAATTTAATTTTTGAAATTAGATTTTATAGGAAGAATTTATAAGACTTTTTTAGATTAAAATTTTAAGTTCACTCGATATGTGTGACGTCGCGTAATCATACGATATTTTTTTAATCAGTGCGCAGACAAATTTTGGCGTACTTAGCTTAGAGAATAAACAGATTGTAGGAAAAGGCTAAGAAAACGGCTACAGAGAAGACCCACTGATGAGGATCCTGATGTGAAATGCACCGAGGAAAATTGGAATCCAACAGGACGGGATAAGGTTAAATGGTTGGAACCCTGTCATTTGAAAGAGAATGTGGCACAGGGATACGTAATGGTGGAGACCAATGGAACGGTCGGTCAGCTAGATATAAGCTTTTCAGGATGACAATGCAGTCGATTTTTCTGGTGTGTCAATTTTCGAGGGCGCGCAGAAGCAGAATATTCAGACAACGAAAGTGAACTGAGTTGAGTTGAAAAGATGTGGAAGAATTGAATGTGGATGTCTTAAAGTTTGGGAATTTGTAAAATGATTAGATATATTACACTTTCATTTGATAATCAAGTTGTTTGATGGTTTACTTTATGAGAAAAAAATTGTAAATCATTCGTTGTTGGAACATCGAGGCTAGCGAATAGAAAGTGGTTAGAATTTTGTATCATTTTAATGAAACATAAAAGGTGTATTCTTTATAATCAATCGGTGAATAGATAGTGTATCTAATGTAGGGCTGTACAGGTAAGAGAAATAACAAAATCCATGTGATATATGGTTAAAGGTAATT
>OY757906.1:17313997-17416497 GCA_963585895.1 Sepioteuthis lessoniana | reverse complement strand
CAATCTTATTCCTTTCATATTTTTTTTATCTTTATTGTTAGTATGAGTTCCCTTTAGAGTAGAAAAGCTACTTACATTTGTAAATGTTTTTTTACTGCTTCAAATGCAAATGTCCGAATAAATTTTCTCAATCATAGAAAAGAAATATCGATTTTGTTCTCTCCACTGGGAATTTCAAAATTAAAATCAAAATTTCAAAATAAGAACAGTATACTAAATGTACTTGGATTGTTTGCCTACATTTTTAAAAAAATGGTGGGGGAGAATCGAAGTTATAATGATTGCATGTCATTAGTCGGTTCAGAATGCAAGCCTGAACAAGAAAAATGAGACAACAGAAAATCGAAAGAATAAAACCTTTATTCTGGTTCATTAAAAATCCTCATGTTTATTCCTAACACTTATTAGTAATCTAAAACTTATTAGTAATCCTGACGACACCCAGTGTCCTTGCTAGAATTTATGGAAATATTCTGAGGTCATCTTAGAATGCCATAAGTTCATATTTGAACGTATACTCATTTGCCACAGTGTGCATCTTCTGCAGCGTGGTAAGATGCCCCCCCCCTAAAAAGCGGTATCCTGGGTAAGATACTAAACTGTATCTGATAGTGAAGTTCCAGAAATCTTCATTACCATAACTCCAAGATCGATTCTGATCCGGGTTGGTAGTACGTGTAAAGCCCTAATCTATGGGTCAAATAGATCTATTTCGTATTCGATTGGAATATTTGATATAATTAGTTAATTGAAACCATATAAAAGTAAAGTTGACGACCGTAGTCGAGGGCGACCAGAAGGCTCCCTTTTCAATAGCTACTACACCAAGGTGTAGGGTAGGGCGCTTATCCTTTCCCTGGATTACTCCACTTTACCCTTGATACGTACCTTATATTGCTGAGTGTTAAGCAAGTAGGTACCAAGTACCATTTTTAAAGTATTTGGTATGACTCGACCTGGAGATTGAACCAAGGTCTGTCGGACCATTGGCGAACACTCTACCCACAAGACCAATAAAACTATATAACTGTGTGCAAACAAGACCAATAAAACTATATAACTGTGTGCAAACAAATGACTATTATTAAATAGAAATAATTTCATGGAACCATATAATTATTAGTATTTGATAGGAATACTTGAAACCATATAACTGCGTGGAAAAGAGTCCCATTGGCATAGTGACTTAAATAATCGGGTTCGAAATCCCGTCGCCCTACGACGTCGACTTTTGGACAAATACCCTTTGTAAAAGAATGAACCCCCTTAATCCACTAGCAATAGGTTAACTAGTATCACTACTATTGTTCTCCAAAAATTGCTTTAGCATTAAATAATCCATTTATATCCCATTAAATAAAGAAACCAAACCAAACTTAATTTTGAAATTTAAATATATTATGCCAGCGTTTTAACCTTACATATAATGATCTAAGGTTAAAATTATTGTTTTCAATACTATTATTCTTAAAAATCTACATAGCATTGTCAAACGTATAGTTATTTTTGACATAAATTAAGAATTGTATAAGAAAATACAATGAATATTATTTCACAAAGGAAATATATATATATTGTCATCCACAGACAGACTGTTTCGTGGTATCACAACTCTACAGTCTGGCTAGACAGGCTAGTTTCCCGAAGCTGAGATCGAAACCTGGCTGACAGAAACGCAAATCAATGATTCTACCAGTCAGCCATGAGAAAAGGGCAATTTAAACGCTTATGTATAACATTTGCTTTGTTTACATATATCCGCTTATATATATATATATATATATATATATATATAGATAGATAGATAGATAGATAGATAGATAGATAGATATACTATAATAATAATAATAATGATAATAATAATAGTTCGATGCCATTTTCTTGCCAAAACGATCTTGAAAATCTGATCTATACACAAGTATATGCAGTCTCTGCGCATCATCATTATCATCATCAAGGCGTGATGACAACACGGATTCCTTTGACTTTCTCGCTCTACCCATCCCAATCGATCAACGCTCTTGGTTAGTCTTCTTGACGATACATAATATCAACAAAGAGCTGACGAATGTATGTTCTTACTGGACATTGGTGTGTCCATGTATAGTAGTCCATAGGAGACTGTCGCTTATCAGCTCGTTCTTACTTTCTCTGTAGAGTTAGACATATCTTGCTCATCTTACTTGGATGGTTTGTGAGATGAGGTGTAAGAGACGTAAGATGCTGCTTCCATGATTTTTTTCAAAACAGCACACAGTATCATTTTGTATTTTCCAGGCCGCTTTTGCCCAAATACTTCTCTAATGTCCGATTAGTGCAACCATACAGTCGCTCGAACACAGCTACGACTTGGAAGAATTCCAGTTTTATTTTATCAGAAAAATCAGTTTTCCATATGGTCAATAACGTGTCGATATTAGTCCATACTTTACTTATATGTATGTTGACATCACTTTCAGATGATGAGATATTGCTACCAAGATATTGGAACTGGTCAACCAATGTCAGAGACTTGCCATTTAAGGAGGAGATTATGCCATCCTCTTTAAAACATACGAATTGTGTTTTATCTGAATTCACGTAGAGACCAATAACTCTTGCTACTTGATCCAGGTTATGCAGTGGGGATTTGACTTGACCGGATGTGATTGCAAGAAGCTCTCAATCGTCAGTGTAGTCTGCAACAATAATAGTTTCTGCGATATATCGTCTAATTCTTGCCTTTTTAAAAGGGAGAAAAAAACTTGTTTGGTAAACCTAGATTGGCACGACGTAAATCGAAATATCTGAGGGAGAATAGGATTGGGATTTATATCATTGTTAGAAGTTGACAAACTATTTCTCTTTTAAAAATTAGTATATAAAATCCTGGTTTTGATCGAAAAAAATCTCTCGTCTCATCAGGAATTACGTGAAAATCTCTGTCACCACAAGTCTTCAAAATTAACATTTTTTAAAGTGGTACGTGTGGCTTTCCACAAAGTTAAAGAAAACTGATTAACGTAACTTGTGGTAATAACATTTTGTGACTTTTAAAAAGTCACGAAACAACTTTGGTAAATTGTCTTATTAGCAGACAAGAATTTTCAAGAGTTTTTTTCTTTTTTTTTTTACGCGTTAAAACGTTCGACCAGAACGATGGAACCAGAAAAATGACTCGGGGGATTATCATCTTCAAGCCACAAATTCTTTAAAAAAAATTTTTTAAACCAATCATTTGAATAAACCGAAATAATTTAAATCAAATATCTTTCAGGTGATATTTTAATCAAAAATAAAATTAATGAATTGAAAAAAATATCCATTAGAAAAATTATGGAAATAATATCTCTTGGGGGATGGCTTGAAATTTTAAACCATATGCAATCTGCTATTAAATTTTTTTTCTAAGTTAAGAATGAAATGCTGGGTTACCTTAGCAGAAAATATGTAAATTCATATAATTCTAATCTAGATTTCAGAATATAATTGTCGGAAATAAAACTGTGTTATATATTGGGTAATGGACACTTGAATTAGTATTCATGGGTTCTAGGGTCTTTAACTGCAAAAATGTTTCCAAAACTGCTGCTGTGATTTCATTGTCCTTTAAACCCAGACGCGGGTAGTTAGTTTGTTTTTTTTTTTTTTACCTGTTAATAAGTAAAGTTGGCGACCGTAGTCGAGGGCGACCAAAAGGCTCCTTTTTACTACGCCGATGTATCGGGGAGCGAGCTACCCCTTTCCCTGGATTACTCCACTTTACCTATACGTACATTATATTGCTGAGTGTTAAGCAAGTACCATTTTTAAAGTCTTTGGTATGACGCGACCTGGGACTGAACCCAGGTCTGTCGGACCATTGGCGAACACTCTACCCACTTGACCAATGAGCCGGTTCATACAAATGGAAAAATAACGTAATTCACCAGTAATTAACAAAAAAAGAACTTGTCATCTCATGTATTTTGCAATTCAGCGGACCACAAAGTGAAAATGTAAGAAAACCAAAAGCTCGATAAATACTTGAATCTTGTCAAAGAACTAAAAAAAAAACTCTGAAACATGAAGGTGACCGTGTAACCAATAGTATTCTGTGCCCAAGGAATGGTCCACGAAGGCCAAGAGAAGAGACTGGAGGAACTGGAGATTAGAAAAACAATCAAGATCGTCCAGACTACAGCGCTGAGATCAGCTAAGATACTTAGAGATCTGTGGAGATTTGCAGTTAATCAGATTCCAGTGAAAAACCACCATTTAAAACTAGCGTAAAAAAACTCAGAGTAAAATAATAATAATTGTCTAATCAAATTCATTAAATGTCTTTCTGTCTATCTATCCATACCCAAAAGCTATGCTATTTTTCGATGAGTTTCAAGCACATGTCAAGGAATTGTTACGGTCATTCCAGAAAATATTTTAAACTAAGATTACTTGATTTTTAACTCTCTAAAATTTGACAATTTCTTATGTCAATACATCATTGAATAATTGCAAGTTAGCAAACCTTTGCAAAGCGACGTAACTAAGTAAAACTGTAAATATTCAATGAGAAAAGACATCATTTTTCAAACGCAACTGATATAATAAGAAAAGGATAATTTATTAATTTATCCATCAAAGAATTATTGATATTGATTGGTATAAACTATTCTACCTTAAAAATACATGACTTACATGAAATTAAGCTTTTATCATATTTGATTTCCGCTTAATCTAGTCATTTATTTTTCTTAGATTTTTTTAAGAACTTTCAAACTTTTGTTATTATATCAACATTCGAGATGTTCTCTATAAAACAAACTAAGAAGCGGAATATTTTTCAGATTTGCTTATTTGTTAAAAATAATATGAAACCTTAAGTTTTCTTATGTAAATTCTACTGCATTTTAGACGAAAAAAAAATACACATTTTGCAAAAAAAATGCTGGGAGTATTCGTGGTGTAACTGTAATTGTCGTAGGAAGCGGACGCAGCTACCCGAGTTCAAATCTTGGAAGAGGCTATTTGCATTTAACATTGAGTTAATACTCTTGGGAAGATGATGTATCCAACTATTCTTCCTCTATTTATGGATAAATAGTAGGGCATATTTGGCTCTTTAACCTCGGTGTGGCAACCGGTATACGATACGTAAAACTTTGAATTCAAACCAACTGTAAACTAGGTTATTTCTGTCCAAGACACGCTATATAAGTAGCGTCCCATGACCAAAACCAGGTTACAAGATATAAGTCAACTGGGGTTGTAGAATACACTGACTGCGCCTCTGCAGAGGGGTAAGAACCCCCACCACCACCAGCGAGTGTCTTGGATATGACACTAAACAACCTGATGGTGAGGTTACAGCAGTGCTGGAGCTTTGGGGAATGTGGAGTACCCCTTCATTGCCATCGCTCTCAGGTCCACTCTGGCCCGGAGTAGGAGCACCTGATAAGGCCCTATCTATGGGTTAAATAGAACTAACAGCATACTTATGCTAAACTGAATTGTTTGAGTAAACTGAATAGCTTAAAATAGAAATGTTTTTGACAATTAAACCGTACTTACATTTAAACTGCGTACTTATGCTTAACTGAATTATTTGAAATAGAACTGTTTTTCGACATTAAAACTGTATTTACACTTAACTGAATTGTTACATATAACTGCTTGAATAGTTTGAAATAGAAATGTTTTTGACAACTGAACTATGTACTCATGATAAACTGAATTGTTTTAAATAGAACAGATTATTTACATAAAAATGGATTTGGCGTTAAATAACCTACAAAGGTTGATATGCCATAAAACCCAATAAACCAACCATGATATAAGGATAAATGCACATATATTGTTCTTAGAAGTTGAAGATTCTTTAGATAGTGTAATAAGCATTTATGGACTAAAAACCTTTTTAAAGAAACAATAAATCATTTTAATTTATGGTTATTCTAATTTGGTAGATTTATACCGATAAAAGTAAATATTCACTCTTGGAAAATCATGTTCTATGTTAAAATAGTCGATCATCAAAAAGAAATTTCTTTTTCTTATATTTTTGTTTATATCTATGGTTTTATTTTTTTACCAAAATCAAGAGGAAAATTCTTCAAATAATTTTAAGTTTAAGACTCCGATATGAGGTACCAATATATCCAAATATTTTAATACGTTTATAATAAGAAAAAGAAGAAAATTTACATTTTCATTTTTACTAATAAAATGATATAAATCAACAACTAGAAATTGAATGATTTGTAGAACACTTTACAGTTCATCATAAGTACAAAAAAAGGGAATCTCTCTAGTTCCGCCATGTTTAAATATCATTTAGATTCCATAAGAAAAATTTGAATTAAATTCTTTTTCGAAAATTATTGTAACGTAATTTTGTTTTAATTATTAAAATATTCTTAATTTTCTGAGAACTAAAGAAAATCCTGAAAATATTTCAAACTAAGGGCCATGTTTTTAAAATACTATCCTAAATGTAGCAAAAAATGAAATTGTAAAAGAAAAAAAATACACTTTTAATTCTTAGCTTCTGCTTATTGAAAGGACATATTTTTCATTTTTAGCTTCTTTTTATTGTACCAGCCAATAATGTTATATTTTCAGGGGGTTGAAAAGAAGAAAAAAAAAGAAAAATTAAACGAAAGTATTCTTTATCGATAACTCAAAACTTATTTTTAATCGAATACTTTATGCATTTCTTAGAACAAAATATATCAATTTTTAATAAGTGTAACTCAAAAACATATTTTGAGAAGAAAGAAACTATTTATAGAATGAACGAATACTTTTATTTTGAATTAATAGGTAAGATTTTCTATCTTAGATACATTTTGATTCTTCGCTTCTTTTTATCGTTACATTTTTGGGGGTAAAAAAGAAAATTAACGAAAATATTTTTCATCTCGGTAACTCAACAGGCAATTAAGAACTGATTTAAAATTTTTGTCATATTTCTTTAGAAAGTCTTTCAAAAAATGAAATTATAATGATGTTTCAAACCATCCATGACTTTAGGGTTACATTTTTGAAAAAATTTCCTAAAATAAAAGAATATTATACTTCGTGACTTCTTAAATTCTTTTTTCGCAAAAGCTTGGTTTTCTTTTTTGATGGGGGTGGGAGGCAAATAAAAATTTGAATGACAAATTTTACAAAAATATTAACAAAAAAATTGTTATGCAAATGAGCACTTACTTAAAAAAATTATTGGCGACCAAAAAAAAAAAAGAAATGAAAAATTTCACCATTGCAGGGTTACATATTTTATATAGTATTTTAAATGTTATAATTTACAAAGCTTTTTCTTAGATGTGGCACAAGGCCATTTGAATGAGGCATCAAATGAGACGTGTAGGATTGCTTGTCTTGCTCACTAACCATTACACCACCCGAGGTACTCTATATTATTTTAAATGAAAACTAAAAAAAATAATAATTTTAAAAAAAGAAAAAAACACTCATAAAAAAAATAATAATTGACCAAATCTTTCAAATATCGATAAGGACTCGTTTTTTTATTTTTTGCTTACTTCTCTCTTCCTCCTTTCTATCTCACTCACTGAACTTCATAAAATCCTTTTAGATCGGTCTTGTATCTGGTACTTCTGCTCGTATAATTATATATATATATATATATATATATATATATATATATATATATATATGCCTTTATACACTTTTAGAAAAAAGGTGCAAACACCCTTATCCCTCCAGCTATGGGTTAAGTTGTACGACGACTGTTCATTTCTAAGGATGGATTTAGCATAAAATAACCCATGAAAATTTGTATACCATTAAACAAAGAAACCTAAAGAAACCTTTATTTATATCCGAATATCCCAATAGGCATCATATTATTAAAGATTTGTTAGTGGCAAATGTATGAAATTATATATAATTATATGCTTTATTGATTAATGTATATTTCAAAGTAGCACATAAGATTGAATATTCAATCCTGTTAAAAACTCAAAAGCAAAATTTAGCCATAAATTTATTCTAATAAAAATAAACGAGATTACCAGTTTCATGTATATATTATGCATATCTTGAATCAAAT
Source organism: Sepioteuthis lessoniana (assembly GCA_963585895.1). Lineage (NCBI taxonomy): Eukaryota > Metazoa > Mollusca > Cephalopoda > Myopsida > Loliginidae > Sepioteuthis > Sepioteuthis lessoniana. The sequence goes on along the minus strand of OY757906.1, from coordinate 17,408,462 downwards.
TTTTAAAAATATTTTTTCTATAATTTTTAAAGAAGCCATTAAACAATTTTAAGTTTAGTGTAGTTTGGTTTAATCAGGAATACCATATTTTAACAGACTTCAGGGCTAAACACCATCCTACCTGTAGTTCACGCTATATAATTTTCGGCAAACAAGAAGCTCTGAACTTAAACTAGCTATATTGTAAAATAGACATTTCTTTTATAGAGTATGAGTATATCTAAACTTCTGTCAAGGGTTCCAAATTTATATTTTAATAAGTGTCGGAAAGAGAGATTAATATGAGCTCAGAAATAATTTTAACTTTGTTGAATGAATAGTTTACAAAACTTAATCAGGAAGTATCGGAGGCGTATTGACTAACGTGCTAGACTGTAATATCGTAGTAAGCGAGTTCAAACCCCAGTAGTGCTATAACATTCACTTTCAGGCTAATAACCGTTATCATATTTACCCAACCCCTCCGCTCGGGCAGGATATGACACAAGGTCAATTTTTAAGCGGAGTTTAACAGGTTTTAATTCAGAGTTTTCCTTCTCCTAGACTAGTTGCCTCACCAAGACTGAAGAAACCAGTCTGTCCTACTATTTACCCATAGCTGGAGGGAGAATAATTGGATTCATACCTTTCCCAAGCGTATTAGTGCTATGTGAGATGCAATCAATCTCGTCCAGGATTTGAACTCGTGTCGTCGTGTCCATTTCCTAATAACCGTTATAAACGGTATGAACCTTTTCATCCCCTCAAGTTATGGGTTGATAGTATAACTACTAATTAACCGGCCCATTGGTATAATGGTTAGAATGTTCACCAATGGCCCTGGAGACAAGGGTTCAAACCCAGGTCGAGTAATACCAAAGGCTTTAAAATGGTACTTGATGCCTCCTTGCTTAACTCTCAGCATTATACGGTACAGATCAAGGGTAAGTGGAGAAATCAGGGAAATAAGTAGCGCTCTCTCCAACACCTTGATATGCTTTTTAAAGAAAGAAATCAAACCAAAGCAAATCGTATCCAACTGAAGCTGTATTTATAAAGACAGAAACGAACTAAGATTCAAACTTTATATTTTATATATGTTGATAGTTCATTCATGCCATAAAAATGACAGCGATCTTCAAATAATTTTGTAATTGCATTATACTTTTAAAATATCAAAAACTTTATGTTGTTCTTCATTTTCTTGTTTATCTTAAAATTCACCGAATACATTTTGAATTATTTTTTTTTAAATATCAAATATGAAATGAAATATTAAAGCCGTTTTACATTTTTTAAATTTTAAAACGACATTAAGATGTGTTTACAGCTGACCAACTTACACACACACTCAAACCATACACACATATACACACACTCATATATATGTATATATAGAGAGAGAGACTGAGAGAGAGACAGAGAAAGGAAGAGAGAGACGGCTCTCAACATGTATAATGAAGTCAGTGCCAAATCTTGATTCTTTTCTATTAGCGGTTTCTGGCGAAACCAAGGATTTGGCAAGTGCACCACACTCCATACGCCAGAGACCGAGCTCCGTTTTTCTTGTTCCTTTTTACGAAACTGATGATTCTTCTCAAAAGAATGAGATTTGAGAACTTGATGCACATTAAATGAAATTTCAATGGTGCAGCGTGACATCTCGCCAAAAGAAATTCAGAAGTCCTTCGACCAATGGAAAAACAGGCTAAGTTCTATTTTGAAAAAAAATTCTTTCTTTGTTAATATAGTTTAATCGTTGCTTATTATTGACTCAATGTTGACATTTCTTACAAACACTTTGTTGATATATATATATATATATATATATATATATATATATATGAAAAAAAAATTCTATTATCATGATTCCCTACATATAAACACCTAATAAAAAACAAATAACCGACTAATTATCTCAAGTTTGTTATTAATTCCTAAGACCCCTCTTTTGAATTTCTTTTCAGACTTATTTTCCTTAACTTGATTTGGCATTAAATGACCGATGAGGTTGATATGCCGTAAAACAAAAAAAAACATATAAGAAAATTGAATTTTTGGTCACCTGGTTTGGTTTCGTGTCTACCTTTCGATCAAGAAATTGTGATACTTGGAAAGGTAACTTGTGCGGTTTTTCGTTTTTCTTTTTAATATTTTTGTTATATTATATATATCTTTTGGATTGAGCATTGTTTTATTTGCAACTGTTGATTCTGGCATTTTAGTATTAAAACTAACGATTGGTTAGAATTCGAGGCCAAAAGTCCTTCGAAACCTCAAAATCACTTAAGGGCTTAATTAACCAAAATTCTGAACAATATATCAACAGGGGGTGTCCTCGTGGTGTAATGGTTAAAGTGATGGGCTACGGAATTGAAGTAAGCGAGGTCGAACTCCAATCGCGCTATAGCGTTCACTTTCGGACTAATACCATTGGGAAAGGTATGAGTCCCCTTATCCTCCCAGCTATGGGTTAAATAGTATCACTTCTGTTCTTCTAGAAGAAAGGCTTTGGCATTAAATAACCTACAAAGGTTGATATGTCATTAAACAAAGAAACCAATAATTATTTTTTTAAAATTACAAAATAATCAGTTTGTGGTAAGACATCATTACAATATTTGCCACCTATTTTTGCATCAGAATGAGCCACGTGTGGATTACCAGTTCATCTGATAACTGAAGACGTGAAACTCCAAGTTGTGAGTGATCACATTGCCTTACATTTGTTAATATATATATATATATATATATATGTATATATATATATAAGAGAGAGAGAGAGAAAGACATAGTTGTGTGTGGAGATGTTCATAAGAGATACACAAATAGATATCGGGATTTTATTTGGAACAAATATCAGGCGTATCGTTGATCCTTGGAAGTTTGTAAGTAATTCGTTTTTCCACAACCAGAAACAATATTAAGAAAGACTGCCATTACCAAAACTATCCACTCTATATCATATCCAGGGAGACCAATTGGTGTTCGTGCTGGGTGGATTATTAAATGGTACCAGGAGGTAAATCTGCTCTGTTGTCTAAGAGGGGTACGACAGAGTTTATTGCTTGGCGCCTGAGGCATCTCGGAAGAGGAATTCCAAAGAAACCAAATTTCTTTTGGTTTGGAGGGGTTTTTTTTTTTTTTTGCTTAATGGCACATCGACTTTCCTGGGTTAATTAATTCCAAATCCATCCTTGCAGAAGAATAATAAGTAAAAGTAAAGTTGACGACCGTAGTCGAGGATGTCCAGAAGGCTCCCTTTTCAAAAGCTACTACCTTGAAGGATAGGGGAGGGCGCTACTTCTTTCCTTGGATTACTCCACTTTACCCTTGATACGTACCTTTTATCACCGAGTGTTAAGCAAGGAGGTATCAAGTACCATTTTTAAAGTCTTTGGTATGATGCGACCTGGGATTGAACCCCGGTCTCCCAGACCATTTGCGAACACTCTACCCACTAGGCCAATGAACCGGTTAGAAGAATAATAATTTTACTATTTAATCCTTAGATCGAGGATAAGTAGTCCCACTATGTATTTATTCGAAAATGAATCTTATAGCGCGACTGGAGTTCGAAATCACTTACTACGATGTGGCAGTTCAGTATGTTAGGCACTCCGCCATAGGGACTCCCTTCCACTCATGAGTCTCGTTCCATGCGTAGCCTTACTCGATAAAATGGCTTCATATCAAAATGGCTTGGTGGGAAATCGGAAAAATCCCATTTTCTCCACATTAATTTCATTTAGGCCAAGCACCTAAAATCATATGTATGAAATAACTATACGCATAGCACCTCATTTTTGCATTTAATAAACAGGCCTGTTCATTCTGGTATTAAAATTATTCGGTTATAGCCGACAGGAATCCATTCCACGGTTGAAATACCAAACACTAAATCGTTTTTTGTTTTATTAGCCTACAGATCTTGACTTTAGTTATTAGCTAAACGTAACTAACTACCTTGTTCAGACTTTTTCCTATTTTTATCTTGCACATACACAAGCATATTACCTTCTCGGCGAATTATGATGAAACTTAAACATAATAAATAAATAAATATATATAAGTATTTGCAAATAAAAATTAAACCGACGGTAAAATTATATGTGTGTGTGTGTATGTGCGTGTATGAATGTCTCCATAGGGATGATATATATATATATATATATATATATATAGTTGATAATTTCACCATAACTCAAATAAGAGGTAATATACTAATATATCTACACGAATAGAAAGTGGCATTCTTGTAAAACATGGCTGAGAACTAATAATAATAATAATAATAAACAGACCTTATAATAATCAACAAAACAAAGAGAATTTGCAAAATTGTCGACTTTGCTATCCCGGCTGACCACAGAATAAAACTGAAAGAATGTGAAAAGAAGGATAAGTACCTCGACCTTGCTAGAGAATTGAAGAAACTATGGAACATGAATGTGTCGATCGTACCAATTGTGATTGGTGTTTTTGGCACAGTGACTGAAGGATTATTAAAGGGCCTGGAGGATTTGGAAGTTGGCGGACGAGTGGAGACCATCCAAACGACAGCATTATTGAAGACGGCCAGAATACTGAGACGAATCCTGGAGACTTGAGGAGATTTGCTTTCACTCAAAATCCAGTGAAAAACCATAATCTAAAAGAGTAAATAATTATAATAATAGATAAGATATTTAATAACAAAAAGGGACTGGCAGGAATATCTAATAAGACGTTAGTATAAAAGATGGTGGGAGATGACCAAGAAATAGCGAGTGTAGTAAGAAATGACTCAGAACCTCGCCCAATCAAGTTTATTAGGGAATTACTAAAAATCATTATCCAACGGTTAAGAAAAAATACCTGCTGCTGTTGATGATAATGATGATGAGGATGATAATGATGATATATAAAAGAACTTTGATACTCTATAGGAAATATCTGAAAGACCTCCAAATGACAAATATGAAAACAGCCGAGTGTATACAAACCAAATTAAGAGCCCAATGTAGATTTCCCCAAAAGTTAATTGCAGTTTGGGAAAAATGAGATAACATAAAACATTACATAAGAAAAGTAACCCGAAAACACCAATTAGCACGAACGTAAGAAATCTCAGGAAGAACAAACTAAAATATATCAAAAAGTGCTCGAGTACATCCTAAGTCAAATGAATAAAATCAAAAACTTTGTGGATGATAAACAATCACAGCAGGACACATGGCGTAACGGTTATAGGCGTTGGTTCCCTAAGCTTCTAAGTAAACAATCATCAGGAGGTTGCAGTTTCAATCCTGACTGCAGGCGAGTAACAATACAGGAATACTTAACACTTGGACCCGGTTATGGCTAACGGAATCAGAACAGGCGACCATCGTAGACTCAATAAAGGATGTAGTTGGAAGTTCCGTGAAGGTTCCCGAGTTCGACAAACACCTGAAGAAGGCCAGAGGACATATCGTCTGAAATGTTGTGGAAATAGAAATAAAGATAAAGACAATTATAAACAACCACAATTAACATGGTAAACAGTAAATGAAGTTAGCTCCACGAGAACAAAACTTGAAGCTTTCACCTAAGAAAAGAGACTTCAGAAGTTGAAAGATCATTTCAATAATCTGTTTGGAAACTCTCCTGAAATCACAGAAAACTAACTGAAGAAATTTTTAATGACCAACAAGACATCAAACTTGGACAATATACGGAGGAAGAAAATTAACCAGTTCTAAAAAGAATTAAAAGTCGAGAAGCTGCAGGCCTGGATGAAATACCTTCTTAAATATGGAAGAAAATAAAATTTCACACACACACACACACACACACACATATATATATATATATATATATATAAAGGATATAAATAGGTAAATTGATAGGGATAACAAAAAGGACATGAAATTTATGGAATCAAAATAGGAAAATGAAGTTTAGAATATCAGCATGACCGTGGATACTAGTGGTTAGAAGGTAACAATAACAGGTGTATTAAAAACGATCTTGCAAAATTGTGGACTTTGCTGTCCCGATGACCACCGAGTAAAATTGAAAAAAAGTGATAAGAAGGATAAATACCTCGACCTTGCTAGGGAATTGAAGATATCGTGGAACCTGAAATATCGACAATTATACCAATTGCTCTTGGCACAGTCACCAAAAGATTAATAAAGGGACTGGAAGACTTGGAAATAAGAGAACGAGTGGAGACCATCCAAACTTCTGCATTATTGAGATTGGATTGAATACTTAGGAGAATCCTGGAGACTTGAGGTGACTTGCTGTCACTCAAACTCCAGTTAAAGACCATCAGCTAACGTGAATGTGAAAAACTCAAGGAGTAAAAAATAATATGCACGACTCAGATTCATTCCTTAAAAATAAGATGCTTAATATTCTCTGGGATTTTAACAAACAAATGGATTATCTAATCTCGGCGAGACGATCAGATCAAGTGATTTACCATAGTGGTACTAAAGATACTTTGAATCCCCCGTTGTGACCCCGCCATGGTAACAAGTTGACAAAGCCCTTTTAAGCTACAAAAAGGTTTATTTACTAATAGGTAGCAAGCAGTCGCCGGGAGAAAGAAAATACGTATAAAAACATGAGACGACCATCAACTAGAAAATTATAAGTAACATACCCAAGTAAGAAAACGATGAGCAGACACAGACCTTGAATTTTTTCCTGATTCTTATATGCTTGTCCGCTGGGCTGCGTATTCTAACGCTTTCTTTGGAACGCCCCCCTCCCAAATTAGATCTCGTAAATGTTCGTCCCTTACATCTTCGTGGCAAGTGTTCTACTGATGTCTTCACCTTATCGCGTCCTGCTGTCGACTCCCAAAATCGTCCCCTCAGTTCCACCTGTCATGTCGGAAGCAGAACCATATCTGCTTCCGCCCGCACAGGCACTCACGATTTCGAACCTCCAGTCTTCTCCACTCATTCGCAACTACCACCAGATCCTCGGCCCTGCTATTCGGCAATTACTGTCTGCCCCACTTATTCAGCTATTTATTCATTCATTCAACCTCCCATCAACTGCTCAACCAGGTTACCGGGATAGTCAACAAAAAAGCAAGAACTGGCCAATAGAAGACGTTTCCGTTCTGGCTAAACATAGAGTAAAACTGAATGAAAGCGAAAAGAGAGATAAATACCAAGACCTTGCTAGAAAAATGAAAAAGCTATGGAACATGAAAGGGACAGTATAACCAATTGTAATTGGCGCGTTCGTTCACCAAAGGATTGATACAGGGACTGGAGGACTGGGAGATAAAAGAGGAGACGTGTAGACCATCCAAACTACAGCATTGCTGAGATCGGTTTGAATACTAAGAAGAGTCCTGGAGATTTGAGGAGACTTGCTATCACTTAGACTCCTGATTACCATCAGCTAGGGTTGGTGCAAAAACCTCTCAAATGAGTCAAATAATTAGCATAAGGACAATGATAGTTTTTTAATGTCTCTAGTCTGATGATTAGGAGTATAATTATCAAGGATCAATTAGTAGAATGACAGTCGAATTTAATAGTAATTAAATCGGTAGAAATAGTGATACATTAACTAAAGAAAGACTAAATTTCAACTGTAATTTAGAAAGGAAAGACACCCTAAAATAATCTTTTTAATTAATGAAAAGTTTAGAATTAGTAATCACATTAACTACATATTTCTTAAATTAAGATATAAATAGATAGATGAATAGACAGATACTTTTATACTTTTGGAGGTGCCCGTGGTGTAATGGTTATCGTCGCTGGATGTGGACACGACGACACGAGTTCAAATCCTGGACGACCCTGATTACATTTCACATAGCACTAATACCCTTGGGAAAGGTATGAATCCAAATATTCTCCCTCCAGCTATGGGTAAATAGTAGGGCAGACTAGGTTCTTCAGCCTTGGTGAGGCAACAAGTCTAGGAGAAGAAAAACTCTGAATTCAAACCTGTTAAACTCCGCTTAAAAATTGACCTTGTGTCATATCCTGCCCGACCGGAGGGGTTGGTAAATAGGATAGACAGATACTTTTATAAAATAGAATAAGTTAAAGTGGTAAAATGATACCAGATGCTGACCAAAATGACTCGTAGAAAAATAAGGATAAAAGATACTAATATAGATTTAACACACTTGATTGGCGACAGTGTCTAACCCGGCTCCTTTTGATTGTTTCCTCTCCTTTTAAACGTTAGTTTTCTTTTTTTTTTCAAGTATTGTTGTGAACTCTCACCATTATGTGTCTGCTATCTGAAGAGGCTGGCCGCCATTTAGTAGCCAGCCTAAATAAATTTATAATAACAAAATGACGGTCTTTTGAGTTTTTCGTACAATTTTAGATTGTCGTAGTTGAGTGCGACCCGAAGGCTCCCTTTTCATTAGCTACTATACCAATGTGTAGGGTAGGGCGCTATTCCTTTCTCTGGATTGCTCCACTTTACCCTTGATCTGCATTCGCACCTTATAATGCTGAGTATTAAGTAAGGAGGCATCAAGTACCATTTTTTGAGTATTTGGTATGACTCGACTTGGGGTTGAACCCTGGTCTCCCGATCTATTGGTGAACACTCAACCAAGTATATATATATATATATATATAATCGGGTTTCGATCCCAGCTTCGCGAATCTTGCGTATCTAGCCATACTGAAGAGTTGTGATACAACGAAACAGTCTATCAGTGGATGACTATATATATATATAGTCATGGATGACTATATATATATATAGTCATCCACAGACAGATCTGTTTCGTTCTATCAGAACTCATCAGTGTGGTTAGACAGTAGCTTCCCGTAGCTGGGATCGAAACCCTGGTTAACTCAAACGCCAAGCCAACGCTTCTAACCATTCAGCCACGAGGAGCCATTGCTGCGAAGTAAATTTTAAACGGTTATGAATCACAATTACTATTGTTTACATACATCCGTTCAACGGCTGCCGAGACTTCAATTCATATACGAAGAGGCTTGCAATGAACGCTAATGGCAACACGATTACTTCTTCGCCAGAGAAATCAACCCTACGGGGGTAGGGGAGTATATATATATATATATATATATATATATATATATATATCACTTTAATGGAAATATTTCTACATAAATCCCCACATATATACGCACATATGGTGTAATGGTTGGTGATGTAGGAAATGTACACGATGACACGAGTTCAAATCCTGGACGAGACGGATTGCATTTCACATAGAACTAATATTCTTGAGAAATGTATAAATCTAGTTATTCTCCGTCTAGCTATGGGTAAATAGTTGGGCAGACAGTGTTGTCTAGCTTTGATTAGGCAACCAGGAAAACCTGCTAAACTCCGCTTAAAAACTGACCTTATGTCACATACTGCCCGTGCAGAGAGATTAGTAAACACGCACACTGTTATATATATAGTTCAAGTCATATTTTTACATCCACCGTAGCAAAATATATTTAAACTCAGGTTTTTCGTTATATATATATATATATATATATATATATATATATATATATATATTGCGCTTTCTTCAAAAACTTTTTTTTAAATACATATTCAGAGAACCAATAGATTAGCCAAATTTTTGTGTATAAAAATTATTAGTGAAAGTGAAAAAACGTGGGTTTTACTCTACAAGTTTGATTACATAACAAGTTTTATGAGTTTGTTTATCTGTAGGTCGAGGTTTATTTTAGATTTTATGAGATAGATTTTTTTAGATTTAGACATTTGCCAAGTGGTATATTAATATGCAATGACTTCATATCTAAACAAGTCATATCTTTTATTTTCATATCTGTTTTTAATCTGCTCAGGAGATCTGTAGATTTTTTTAAACTTGTTGATGGGCTAATTCTTCCGCGAAGGGAAGTTAACATAGCTAGCCTAGATATTAAATCATTTTATACTCATATCCCTTGTTGAAATCTTCTTCGGAAAAACTTATAATATCTAAAATAAACTACTGCCTACCGATCAGTCATAAAAGTATATAGACAAATTACGAAGAAATGTTTTTATTTTCGATACTAATTTTTATACACAGAACTTGGTCTCGCGATAATTCCTTGAATATGTTCTGTCTTAGCATTATATATATATATATATATATATATATAGAGAGAGAGAGAGAGAGAGAGAGAGAGAAAGAAAGAGAGAGAGAGAGTGAGAGAAGCTTGTTGTGGTTCCAACGAAAGAAAAATAAATATTTAAGAATGAATCAGTTTCAAATTCATTTGATATATATATATATATATATATATATATATATATATATATATATATATATATATATCCCTTTAAGAAAAAAACTGGTCACATTAGGATTATAAATTTCTTTCCATCCTGTTATGGGTATTGATATAAATTGATAAAACCAAAAATAACAGGACTTCTTCAGATCTAATGGATAGAATAATTACAGTCAGAATAGACACAGAAGGGAAGGGTGTGAGGGGGTAGAAGATAGGTGAAGAGTTTCCTCCCCATTTTTCCACTTCCAATTTTTCTTTTTATTATTACCGGTTGGAATCACAATGTGACCGTTTTTGTTTTTTTTGTTTTTCGTAAAGGAATTATTGCTCTGTAATGTCAATTACATTGAGCTCTCTACCAGGAAAATTTAAATGTTCATAGTCGAATGATTTTTTGTCCTGGCGAAATTATTCTCGACTCCGGTTTGACTGGGCTGAATAATACATATATATATATATATATGTGTATTATTCAGTCCAGTTAATATATATATATATATGTGTATATATATATATATATATATATATATGTGTGTGTGTGTGTGTGTGTGTGTGCACGCATGTGAATATATAAAGCATGAAAAAAAGTTATTCAAAGGATGATTCTATTGATATTTGAATTATTTCTCACTTTAAATGTTTCTAATTTTTTTTTATCAAACAATAATTAGGTCAATGTTAATATGTATTGTTGTTCTTCTGAATTATACTCAATCGTAAAAGGAATCGAAAAAATAAGAAAAATCTTAGTACTCTATTACCATAAGAAGCATTTTGTTTCAAAATAATTATTTCTAATATATATATATATATATGTGTGTGTGTGTGTGTGTGTGTGTGTGTGTGAGCGCGCGTGCGCGAGGACGAGCTCAAAAGCGACGTTCTCTTATGGACTCCTGTACATGAACAACTCAACGATAGCAAGAACTTGCCTATATATGCTGTGTGCGGACACGGAATGCAGCCTTGAGGTCCTGCCGGAAGTGATGCTTGATATGGGACGGATGTAAGTTCTTGTTGGTTGGCCAACACTGGCACGACCATGTGAAGGGGGCCATAGGAGAACGTCACTTTTGAGTTCGTTGTTGCTTCTCCAGTGGTGTCCTGCATGCCTTGTTCGTCCTTTTTGGACAGTTTTAGAGATGGGAGGTAGGTGGCCGTACAGCTGTTGTTTCTTTGGATGTTGCATCCAGGATTTCTTCAATATAGCTCGTTAATTCTTGTGCAGTTCCCGTCTAGCTTTTTCTCTATATGTTTGATCAGCGCCCATGTAGTGCATCCATACTGTAGAACTGACACAAGTGCAGTTTGGAAGAAATAGCCCATGCCTTCCCAATGTGCATATTGATGTCACTTTCAATATGTGAGACTCTACCACGGATAAACGTGATCTTGTCCACTAATTTCAGAGAACTGCCATTAAGAGTGGAGATATCTCCTTTTTTATTAAAACACATGTACTCCGTTGTGCCTGCATTCAAATGGAGCCCAATGCCTCCTGCTGACTGCTTCAGACTAAACAGCAGGAATTCGGCTTGAGTAGGTGTAATTATAAGACGCGCTATGTCCTCGGCATAGTCTACGTCCGTAATAGTTTCTGCGGGACATTGTCTTCTTGTCTTTTTTAATGTAAAGCCATTTTCTTTCATTAGATCTATCGATGTTCGGAGTATGTAGTCAAGACAGATTATGAGCGGATATCGGGCTAATGTATCTCCTTACGGAACACCAGCAACAATGCCAAAGTCTGTGTTTCCATCCGGGGAGTGATGCTTGGCTTTCTTGTTAAGCATCATCATGGTTGTGACAATTTCTTTGAAGAGACCATAGGCTAGAAGTATTTACCCCATCTTCCTTCTGTGTATGGAATCAAACGCCAAGGAGAAATCGACGAACAAGAATGTCATCTCGAGGTTTTTTGGCCTGAACTCCTTCTATGATTTGACGGATTATCAGAATCTGTGATTTTGTGGATTGATTTCACCGAAAACCATTTTGATTTTTTCTAAGAATTTTCTTAATTTCTGGTTCGATACAGTTGAGAAGCAGAGCATAATAAATCTTAGCCGCTAGGGAAGTAAAGGTTATGTAGTTCCAAGGTCACATTTCTTGGGAAAGGAGAGGATGTAGCCTTTTGTCCATCATTCCATTGTGTTCTGGTTATATATGGCGTTTCAGTATCGAATTTTCTTGTTTTCCATTCTTCTGAGGGTATTTCATCGAGACTGGCTGCTTTTCTGTTTTTAATTTTTGTTAATACTACGTTGATTTCTTCTTAAGTAAATTGTCCTTGTTTGACGTCTTGTTGGTTGTTAATAATTTTCCTAATGAGTTCATCTGTGACTTCAGGGGATTTTCCTAGCAGATTCTTGAAATGTTATTTCTGCATTCATTCTTCTTGGCAGGCAACTTTTAGTTTATCTTTCGAGGTGCTCTTCCTTTTATTGGCTTCATTTACTGCCAGCGATGCTATTCGAGATTGTTTATCTTCTACCGAGTTTCTAATTTTATTTATCTGCTCTTGAATGTATTCTATCTGCTCTTTTTGGTATGCATTAATTAGTTCTTTTTGTCCCTTCTTAAGTTTCTGAGCGTTGACGTTAGTTGGGTTTCTTTTATTACATAGGGATACTGTTTTCACGTTATCTCGTTTTTCCTAACTGCAAGTGTCTCCCATGTAACCCTTGCTTCGGAGGTAAGGACAGCTGCATTAATTTACTGTTAGCTTTGCACCTCCCCACAACTTTTTAGTCGGGCTGTCCGGCATTCGTATCGGACGGGGCATTATCATCTAAGGCTAACTCGAGGCCTGAAGGCCATTGGCTTCGGCTGGGCCACCTTTGGGTGGGCGAGCTGCATTATTGACACCTTTTTATAGCACTGAACCCGAAGGTCCAGTTGAAGCAATAATCTGGCATCCGTGCTGGACTTATGTTTATGTCCATGTCCAGCAAGGCTAATCAGTTCATATTGCACCAAGTGAACCGATGCTCCGCATAGTCCAGCAGAGCGAAAGCCTCGAATCGGGTCCGACCTTCTCCTTCCTTTACCCCCCCCCCCCCATAATCCGACCTTCGTGTCAAGCCCTGCCAGGTGGGAGGCAGGGACAAATATTGTCTCCTATGAATCCTATGTTTGGCTCTTATTTTGGTTGGTATTCATTCTGCACCTGCTTCCATGTGACCGTGGACAAAGTTCTCATATTCGTCATTTGGAGTAAGTGATTCGGATATCTTCTGAGGAGCATTGAATTCGGGGGTTTTTTTTTTTGTGTTGTCGTATATTTATTGCTAATATCTCTATTGTTAAGCAATAACCAGTCATAATGTGTGGTTTTGGGTGTTTTGTTCGTGTTCCAGCGTAGGCTCAGACGTATCTTCGTTAGGACAATTCTTTGATTGGAAGATACTCTTTCAAAAGAGGAATATGCCTCACTGTTCAGAACGCAATTAATCCAATTCTTATTTATGAGCATGTAATCTATCTGTGCTTCAGCATTATTTGCGATAGTTTTTCCTCTCTTTTCTGGAATTTAGTAGTAAGGCATGTTAGTCTGTTTTCAGGTGTGAATTTTGTTTGTTGTTCCTCATTTCTGTTTGACGAGTTGTGTAAATAGAAAGATTACAATGACTCTGACTGCTTAAGAACATTTGATATCATAAAATTGATTTTATGAATACCTATTCAGAAACAACACCACAAAAATGTAAATATCAATGGAGCTATCTAACCCATAGCTGGTGGGTAGGTACGAGGGTTCATGCCTTTCCGAATGGTTTTAGTCCGAAAATGAATGTTACGGCATTACTAGAATTCGAAATCTATGTTGTCACAGTTCAACACGTTAATCATGGACATTCCCCTCTAATAATACTTATAAAAATGCTACATGATACAAATTAAATCTTAGATTTGTGTGGATAGATAGATACATAGATAGTAAATAGATAGATAGATAGATTCTATCCCATATAGATATATGAATATGTTTATATTCGTATAAGAAAAAAAAAAAGAAACAACATATATGTATATGTATCAACACTTCTAGATTGTATAACGTTGAGTTACTAATACATTCCTAACATAAAGCCTGACTTGATGATTTATTTGAGGCCTACACGTGGTCTTTGCTCTAATTCTTTTCGTAAATAACATCTCGTTAAACGTGAATATGACATCACTACGGGCTCTCTTTGTGTTGGTCACAACAACTATTTCATTCATCTAAGAAAGCTATCATTTTCCCAAATTTTGCCGGGCAACTGGACTAAAATTTTCAGGATACAATTTACACGTCGTATTAAAGACTTCCTGGTTTTATAATGTGAAAAGTTGTTGGTCAAGATCCAGAAAATAAGTTTTATAGGGCAGTAGTTGACGTTACAGATACTTCAAATAAAGACGTCAACACTTATCCTTTTAATCTCTATCTCTCTCTCTCTCTCTCACTCTCTCTCTCTCTCTCTCTCTCTATATATATATATATATATACGAGGATCATAAAATAAGTTTCCAGTCTTTTTTCGTAAGGGCACTTTTATTGATAGTACACACATGAAACTCTAGTCCCCTTCGAAGTAATCTCCTCTGGCTGCAATGCACTTGTTATACCGTTCCAACAACTTCTGGAAGGCCCCATGGACGTCCTCTTATGTGAGTATGTCAATGACCTTCGTCACAGCCTCTTTCATCTCCTCAATTGTCTCATAACGACAGCCTCTGAGCTTAGGGAATAAGCAAAAGTCACAGGAAGCAAGGTCTGGACTATAGAGACGGTGAGGAACTGTCTTGATGCCCATCTTGCTCAAATAGTCTGTGACAAGGATGGAGTTGTGGACTGGAGCATTGTCCTGGTGGAAATGCCACTGACCCGAATTGAAGAGTGCTGGTTTCTTCCGACTGAATCTCTTCCTGAACTCCCTTACAACCTCAACATAGTAACCCTAAGCCTAATCAGGTCTATTGACTTCCTTACTCCTTACACACCTCTCATCATCCCTCACAGACTCACCACTCAAAAATTGATACTCTATTCATGCAAGATGGTCGAAAAGCAGTCTGAAGCATTCCATACATTTCTGTGGCATTTTTCCAAGTTTAAAACAGAATTTTATTGCATATCATTCTTTAAAAGTGTCCTTAAGTCCAGATTGCATTTTTTTAATTCACCAGCTGTGATGATTAGGCTTTAGTAGGGTATATTCCAATTACTGCTGTAGCTGTTCATTTGAATCTGAAATCATAAAACTTGGTCAGTCATCTTATAAGATGTATAGCAATAACATAGTGAATTTTCAAGAGTGTACAACAATTTTAAATGCCTGTACAAAAAAAGTCTGAAAACCTATCGTATGCACCTCGTATGTATGTATGCATGCTGATGCGTGTGTTTATAAAAGTTCATATATATATATATATACTGAATCCAAACCTGTTCAGTTTTCTTTTAAACTATTATGATCTCCAATTACATACGAAAAATGTATCTTCACAACTATTTCGTACTGATAAACACATTACAGTTAGTTGCAATATCAATGTTTTAAGATCCAATGTATTGATAAAATACACAACCATTTTAACCAGATAAATACTTCATACTTAATTTTAAAAATTTAAAACAAATTTATTTCAAAATCTTTTTAAACACTCTTTAAAACAGATCTATATGATCCATAGATGGGACCATACCAAGTACTACCATTTTGTGACAGAATCGACCTGGAAGTAGTTGTAATGTGGTAACGACTCCCATATTCCACAAAGCTTCTGAACTGATGACTCACCACCGAATACAGTATAGTGTCACACAGTACATGTGTGGTGGGGTGAAAATAAAAGTTATCGAAAACGTTGTTATCTGATATTTATTTGCATATATACGTGTGCATCGCTGACAATATTTGTGTTGCCATTTCAGTTCGCACACAATATATTCTCGACTAAATCTCAGTGAGATCGCTATTTACTCATAGACGCTAACAATGTTGAACACACGAAAAAGAAAAAAAAAGCAAGCAAATAATTCTATACTGAACGAATAACATTCTACCATGGCACAGTCGTCGCATTAATATTAATAATTCAATTTTATCTTAGTCCCTGTAATCCTGTCCATTTTCTTTTTGTTTCCGCCTTGATTATTCATTGTTTGCTGATTTCAATGCATCAATTTTATTGGCAAAAACAAAACTCTCACAATTTATTTTATCACCAATCACTCGCAAGCGATTTACATGTGGATTGGTAACTGGGCGGGTAAATGTCCATAATACTCTCAGAAACCTAATAGTAATGTATAGATAACAAAAGACTGAAATATATATATATATATATATATATATATATAAATATATATATATATATATATATATATATATATATATATCACGAGAGGCGTGCAAACATCCGCTCTCTATAGGAATATAAACGAATTTGAACATACAAACGCACACACGTACAAACATGTGCATACGTGTGAGAGTATACGTTTAAAGACGTTTAAATGTCTATAGAGAACCGGGTGCTTAGACACTTCACGTGATATAATGGTGAGCGAGTACGGCTATCAAATGATTGTCAGCGTGTCTAATTCATACTGGCCGCTCAATATTTCTCGCCCTGTGTCACTTAGGCTTAGTGAATGAAAACATAAAAAATGATTTTAAGAGATTTCTTATGTATGATATTTACCGGCCGCGATCATCAAGACATGCCATCAAAATGGATTCCCTTGACTTTCTCTTCCTATCCAGCCATCATACCTAATGTCCTCCAGATGGTAGCCAGTGTCTGCACAGAGCTGATGTATGTCCTAACAGTTCCCAGCATGGGAGATAAATAACTATACAACTGCTGTTTTCTAAGGTGCTGCTTCGAGGTTTGTTCAAAACAGCGCGCAGCATTCTTTTGTAGTTCGTACAAAGATTTTTTTCACGAAGCGTATCGTTAGATTTCAACAAGTGAAACCATACAGTAGTATTGACACAGCTACAGCTTGGATGAAGGCCAAGATTGATATACACTCAGTTAAAAATGGGATTTACCCACATATGTCTAGTTATCGTGGAACATACATTTTGGCTCACTGCTGGCATCAGAAAATGCCTGGACCATAGCTCTTGCAGTACGATGGGGATTAGTTCCCAGAAACTTGACATGATACGTTCAAAGGACACTGGATAATCTATTATTTATAGTGATACATTCGAAATTCAAGAAAGCATCTAAATAATTTCTCGTCAGGCAGTTGTTTTCATCAAAACTGGGGCTGTTCGTTATTATGCTTCGAGCTATATGTGCCGATGTATTTGCTAACCCGTCCACACGATCAGGATGAGACACAAGGTCAATTTTTAAAAGTTTGACAGAGTTGACCAGTTGCTATACCGAGGTTAAAAAGCCCAGATTACCCTACAATTCATGCCTAGTTTACGGGTGTTGGATTCATGCCTTTAGCAAGGTTATTAGCGCGACGTGAAATGCAAACAGTTTTATGTACTATTTGATCTCGGTTCGCTGCGCCCATTTGCAAAAACGATAACGATTACACAACGGGTACCTCCTCATATCTGTGTACCCACTAACATAAGCACGCACATGCACAAAAGAGTTTTCAGCCATCAACATTTTGAAAAATGCAAAAAGAATACACACGACAGAGCCTTACTTTGGCCTAGTCAGCTGGAGCTGCAGAATACACCGACTCCTTCTCTGCAGACAGGTAAGACTCCTCCAACGGGTGACCTGGATATGACACGAAAAAATCTGATAGAGAGGCTCCAATAATGCTGGAGCTTTGGGGAATGCGGAGTACCCCTTTATTGCCATCACTCCCAGGTCCACTCAAACTCAGAGTGGTATCACCTGTTAGAGTCCTATCTATGTTTCAAATAGAACTAAACCGTGTACTTATGTTAAATTGAATTGAGTGAAATTGATCTTTTTATATGTATAAAAATGGATTTACCATTAACTAACCAACAATGGTTGATATGCCATAAAACAAAACTAAACTAAACCAAGAACCTTACTTTAAATTGAAAGAATACAGAAAATGTTGCATATACTTGATATATATATATATATATATATATATATATATGCGTGTGTGTGTGTGTGTATGTATTTTATAAATGTGTGTGTGTGTGTATGAGTGTGTGAATCCGTTGGAGAGATGTCACAACTGTAGTAGAATACAATTTAAAAATTGCTCGAAGTTTCTAACACAGAAGTACCCACGTCCTTGACAATGGCTAAAGATAGTCGAAAGTACCCGGACTTGGACTATACCAACAGAGACAGTTGTTAAATTGCAGACGTGACGTCTTGCGCGCCAACGATAAAGTACCTATAAAAATCCAAAGACCAAATCCTTGTCTGTCATTTTAATAAAATATGCCAACACACACGCGCGTGTGCGTGCTCGTACACACATAGGTACATATACACATATACACACACGTACATAACTACACACATATATATGATAAAATGTAGGCGTCACAACAATCAAATATCTGTCATATGTTTATATATATATATATATATCATCATGTCGCGCTGCCAGCACGGATCTTCCTGACCCACTCTCGCCACTTGTCGATATCATTCATAGCTCCTAGCAGGTATTCGTGGCTACGTCTTGTATCGGCACAGAGCTGTTGTTGATAGTTTCCAGCTGGTCGTCTAATCTTTGCTCGTCTACGTGTGAGGGGTCCACAAGAGTATATCGCTTATGAGTTCGTCCTTATCTTTCCAGCTGTGTATTGCATGTCTTGTTCGTCTAACTTGGATGGTCTTCCTAATGGGTAGTAGGTGAGCGTTCAGCTGCTGCTTTGTTGGTTGCCATCTCCAAGAATTGGTCAATACAATTCGCAGCATTCTTGAGTAATTGCCACCAAGCTTTTTCTCTATACACTTCGTTAGCATCAATAGGGTGCATCCATATAGCAGTATTGATACGACCACTGCTTGCAAAAACTGCGTTTTATTTTATCAGACAGATCTGACTTTCATTCGACCGATAGCAGCCCTTGCCTTTGCTAATTACGTGTTGATGTCATTTTCGGTTGATGAGACGCTGCTTCCGGAGTAGGTGACCTTATCCACTAGTTTCAGAGGACCATCCTTTAGAGAGGTGATGTCATCTCTTTGATTAAAGCATATTTATTCTGTTTTGTCTGCGTTAACGTGAAGGCCTATGGCATCTGTTGCTCGTTCCAGACTATGTAGCTAGGATTCGGCTTGAGGGGGTGTATAAGCGCTATGTCATCGGCGAAGTCCGCGTCCGTAATAGTTTGTGCATGGTAGCTTCTGCTTCTTTCTTTTGACAGCATAAAGCCATTTTCTTTCATTTAATCTACAGACGTTCAAAGCACGTACTCTACACAGATAATAAACAGATATGGGGCTAAAGTGTCTCCTTGCAGCACACCTACTACAATGTCGAAATAGTCTGTGTTGCCTCGAGGTTTTTTGCACGAACACCTTCTAGAATTCAACGAATAGTCAAATTTCTCCGAAAGCCATTTTTTTTTCCTAAGTATTTTCTCAATTTTCGGTTCTATGTGGTTGCGTAGTAGAGAATTGAGGATATTATACCTCGATAATTCTTGGCTATTCTGAGGTCATCCTTCTTGGGAAAGGGAGGATGCATCCCTTTGTCCATCTCTCTATTGTGATCTGGTTATATCCGCCGTTGCAGTATCGGAGCAGTATGTCGTCGAATTCCCTCTTCTTTCATACTTCTGGGGATACTTCATCAAGTCTTACTGCTTTTCTATTTTTAATTTTTCTTAATACTAAGTCGAGTTCTTCTAGCATTAAGTGTCCTAGTTTTATGTCTAATTAATTACTAATACTTTTCATTATAGATTCATCCATAACTTTCGGAGGTTTTCAAAGTAAATTCTGGAAATGTTGTTTTCACAGGTGTATTCGTTCTTCTTTGCTGTCAGTTTTCAGTTTACTTCTCGCAGTACTCTTCCTTCTACTAACTTCGTTTTCTGCATGTCATGCTATCCTATATTGTCTATAATCAACTGTCTCTAATCTTATTGATCTGATTTTTGATGCATTATATTTGTTCTTTTTGGTACACTTTAGTTCATTTTGTGCCTGAAGTTTCTGAGCATTGGATTCCTCCTATTGCACAGGGATGCAGTTTTTACGTTTTCACGCGTTTTTCTAACCTCTAATGTCTCCCATGGGACTCTAGGTTTAGCTCTTTGTTTAGTTAGTATGCATTCTGCTGCTGTTTCTAAGAGGGCATTGACAAAGTTCTCATATTCATCATTCGAAGTAGGTGTTTCTGATATTTCTTGAAGTGTATCGAATTTGTTTTTTTAGTATTAACGTAAATCTATCGCTAATATACCGATTGTTAAGCAGGGAACAGTCATAGTGTACGGTTATGGTTTTTCAGGTCGCATTTCTTCGTAGGCTCAGGCGTATCTTTGCCGTGACAACTCAATGATCGGAGGACACACACTCAAATGCGGAATATGCCTCAAAATTTAATGCGCTATTATTCCATTTCTTATTAATGAGGATGTAGTCTATCTGTACTTTAGGGTTATTTGCGTTGGTGTAGGTCCATAGTTTTCTCTTTATTTTCTGAAGTTTAGTATTAAGGCATGCTAATCTATTTTCTAGAGTGAAATCCGTTAGATGTTTCCTATTTCTGTTTGATGAGTTGTGTAAGCTGAATTTGTTGTTTACGTTTTTACTTATTTGGGTATTCATGTATCAACCGATGATTAGAACGGTGTATTTTGGGATGCTATAAACAAAGGAGGATAGCTTGTTATAGAAAGCCATCATGTCCGTTTCGCCACTAACTTTGGCAGGGCTGTAACGGGAGATGACGGTTGTGTTAGAGTTGCCATTAAACGTGGCTATCATCATCCTCGGTTGCATTTTCTCGATGCTATAAAGTGATTTTAGGGCCCATGGTCCAATGTAAGCATACGTACACCCCCAAGCGCCGTTGACAGAGTTTTTCCATGTAGATGCCGGGACAAACGTCCATCTATTGCTGGTATCGTGGTATTTTATTTATTCGTTATGAAGGTATCTGTGATCTTGTAAGCATATTATGTTTGTTATGATCTATTGCATAAGTTGTCAGCTCCGGTTGTTGGCCTATCTTATTTAAAGTTACAACGTTGAATTTTTATTGTGCTTTTACATTTAAGTAACTTTTGATTTAGTTTGAGTTCTATAGCTGATATTTCGAACAGTGGGACCAGAGCTCCAACCTCAACTGGACGCACCCATTTTTACCCGCGCAAAGAGTGATGCAGTTTGGACATGTGGTTTGTGTATGAGTCATGATAATCTTTCGATGGCTGTGTTTTATTCTCATCCATAGACGCCACCCTAAAAAATAAATAGCAATAGTTTCTCGATTGAACAATTTGATCCTGGCCTTTGACCCGTGGGATTCGTCCACCCAGCACCTGATTAGGCGTGCCGTTGACCCGTCATTGGGTTTGTCCGCCTTTACTTTCACCACGCTGCTATCTATGGCTTCCGAGGTATATCTTGTGGGAAAAAGAAAATTCTTTTCCTTCTCTTACTTCTTGTATCTCCCCCACCCTCGTACATCTATTAAGTTTTAACTTAAGTCCACGGTTATTTTTTAAATTCATCAGAGAATCCTTATTTAAGGTTTATCGTGATCTTCAAGGCATTCTATTTGTACACAAACTTACGTTCTCAAACTCTCTGCAATGTTTTCAAAAGTATAAAAATCTTTTACCTGTTTTTTCATTGTTCATCAGTAAACTAGGATTCAGATAAATAAGCTTTTTCGTTTAAATCACAAATGATATTTAGCAAAGATTTTACTTGCATACACATAATAAAATCTAAGACATGCGTTTAAATAATAGTTTAGAAAAAAGACAAACTAAACCAGTAATCGTCCAGTTTAAAACATAGCGGCAATATATATATATATATATATATATATATATATATATATATTTGATCGCAACATTCTTGTTGCGAGCAATATTGAACAAGTCCTGGCGGCAACACCCCACAAGGCACCAAGGCAGCTATGTCAGGATACGGGATGAAGCCCTGAAGACCTGCCAGAGGCGATGAACGATAGGGAGAAGTGGCGAGAGAGGGTCAGGGATAACCGTGCTAGCGGCACGACATGATGATGATGATGATGATATATACTATATTTGAATGCTTATAGGACGCACTTTAGTTGGGTAGCCATTTAAAAAATAAATAAACGGGTTTAAACAACCAAAGTCAGGTGAAGTATTTTCGCTTGAAATTCATTGCCCTCCACACATTCAGGTCACTTTTAATTTTTCTCATTTATTCGTATATTTATTAACGATACACAACAGCAGTGAGGGGGACGGGCGTAGTCGCTGCATTGCTGGACTGCGACATCGTAGAAAAAGATTTCGAACTTCAGTCATCGCACTATTAAGTGCACTTTCGAACTAATACCCTTGGGAAAAATATGAACTTCCTTACCCTCCCAGCTATGGGTTAAATAATAGCACTACTGTTCTTCTACAAGGGTGGCTTTGGCATTAAATAACTCACGAAGGTTGATATGCCTTTAAACAAAGATTGATAGCAAACCAAAGACCTTTAATGTTGTTTTCTTTAACAGAATGCTTTGATGTTATTGGGAAATAACTATAGCTTTGATGAGTAGAACAAACTAGTTTTATTTCTATGTAAAAAGAAACGAATGGTGAGAGAGAGAGAGAGTTAGGGAAGTCCGTGGTATTAACACAACATGATGATGATGATGATATATATATATATATATATATATAAACATTAGACGGCAATTACACAAGAATGCTGCGAGCAATATTGAACAAGTCCTGGCAGCAACACCCCACAAGACACCAACTATACGGCCACATGCCTCCCATCACGAAAACTATCCAAGTTAGACGAACCAGACATGCAGGACTCTGCTGGAGAAGCAAGGACGAGCTCATAAGTGATGTACTCCTATGGACCCCCACATATGGCCGGGCAAAAGCAGGACGACCAGCACGAATATACATACAGCAGCTATGTGAGGATACGGGATGTAGCCCGGAAGACCTGCCAGAGGCGATGAATGATCGGGAGAAGTGGCGAGAGAGGGTCAGGGATATCCGTGCTAGCGGTACGACATGATGATGATGATGATGATATATGTATATATATATATATATATTTGACGGGGGTCAAGGTGGATTGGGAAAACTCTTAAAATGTTCGGGCTTGTTATCGTGATATACGTGTTCTTCTAGTATTTTCTTTATTTTAATTCATTCAATTTAAACCCCGCTTCCTTCCTCTTCTATACCACCCTAGATGAAATTCCCTCGTCATTCAATTCTTACTCTAATTCAGGTCTTCAAACACTCTGCTATATTTCCTAAATGAAATAGGATAAATACACACTTGTCTGAATTTTACATAGCTGATCTTTAGGTGAGCTTGAATCGATTCTTCAGACAAGTCGAAACAAGATCACCTGAAGATCGGCTTCGTGAAACTCAGGATCATGTGCTTTATTTTATTTCATTTTTTGGCTGAAATATATTACTATGCATTTTTGTGCTCTGTATTTTACTGAATTTAAATCATATGTTTCACATTTACCGCTAATTCTTCCTTTCACCACAAGAAAAATTATTTTCTTCCGTAAATTCACGACCCACTTATTCTTCCTACACCTCTTTGAATATATACGACTTATTGTGTTTATCATTTCATTATTTTCACTCTCCCTGTGATGACTCAAATTGGGTCCGAAAGTACTTGGAAAACGTATGGCGCCTTCCTAAATTCATTCCATCAAAAAATCAAACAATTCAGACGAAGACTTGAACAGAGTATTATTTGATGAAATACATTTAAAGGAGAATATGCTGCTTCGATATATATATATATGTATATATATGTGTGTGTGTGTGCGCGTAGAAGCAGCAGTTTTTTGGTTTGGGTTTTATGGTATATCAACATTTGTAGGTTATTTAATGCCAAATCTATTTTAAAACGAAGAAACAATTCTATTTCTAACAATTCAGTTTAGCATTAGTGCACAGTTTAATTGTCAAAAACATTTCTATTTTAAGCTATTCAGTTTAGTCAAACAGTTCTAATTCAAACAATTCAGTTTAGTCTAAGTATAGTTTTTATTTACACACAGTTGAATGTCAAAACAGTTCTATTTCAAACAATTCAGTTTTGCATAGGTACGCAGTTTAGATATCAAAAAAGTTCTTTATCAAGCAATTAAGTTCAATATAGGTACGCAGTTTAAATGTCTAAACATTTCTATTTCAAGCAATTCAGTTTAGCATAAGTATGCAGTTTAGTTCTATTTAACCCATATATAAGACCCTATCAGGTGTTACCACTCTGAGTCAGAGTG
Organism: Sepioteuthis lessoniana; assembly: GCA_963585895.1. Taxonomy (NCBI): domain Eukaryota; kingdom Metazoa; phylum Mollusca; class Cephalopoda; order Myopsida; family Loliginidae; genus Sepioteuthis; species Sepioteuthis lessoniana. The sequence continues at coordinate 17,383,823 of OY757906.1, read as the reverse complement.
AACCTGGGAGCGATGGCAATGACGGGGTACTCGGCATTCCCCAAAGCTCCAGCAACCTTACTGCAACCTTACCATCAGATTGTTTTGTATCATATCCAGGATGTTTGTTTGGAGGTTGGAGGGTCTTACCCCTCTGCAGAGATGTAGTTGGTATATTCTACAGCCACAGCCGACTGGGTAACAGCATTTTGCGTAGGATTTATCATTGTTTCCTTTTCTATAGTTCTTCTTAATTTGATATCACTTCACTCCACGTTAGTTTGCCCTCTCTATCTCTCTTTCTCTCTCTCCTCTCTCTCCCCTCTCTCTCTCTCTGTTGATGAGTGTGATTATATTTGTTTGTATCTACTTTGCTGTAATGATTGTAATACTGAATTCTACACTTCCAGATTTGTTTATCTAGCATCAATTGCTCAAAGAGACAAAAATATTTTTCAGTTTTTTTTTTTTTTTTCCAATGGAAAAGGTTTTAAAGAATTAAGTATTTTTAAATCGTGTTTTGAATCTCATAAAACATTGTCAGGTTAGCATTCAGGATCTTCTTCGAGATAATAATTTTGCAATAAATGTTAATCGTTGGGTACTTTATCTATTTATTTATTTGCGACTTCGTTATTTATGAATTCTATAATTTTAGGAATTGGAAGAGTACCGACAGCGATCTTAATGGCCACCCAAGGGATCCTTTAGGCGAAGACGATTTAAGTCGATTTTATTATTAGCATGGTTGTTTTCAAACACACACACACACACACACACACACACACACACACACTTTCTCTCTCTCTCTCTCTCTCTCTCATTTTCTCTCTCTCTCTTTCTTTTTTCTCTCTATCTTTCTCTTCCCTATTTTTCTCTCTATCTTTTTCTCTCTGTTTTTCTCTCTCTCTCTCCATCTCATTTTTTCGATTTATCGAAATTATTTCTTGCGCTCACAATGTATATATATATATATATATATATGTATATAAGAAAGAGAAATGTCTTGGGGGTGAGTTTTTGCTCTTTTACATTGTGAAATATTTATATTCGTTAGTTGATTTAAATGGCATTTCAGCTCACCTTGGGTTATTTTATGCACTCTGGTTAAAGAATCGCGTTCATTGTACGTTCATATTTACATTTTTTGTCTAGTTGTTTAAGAGTATTTTCCCTTTTTTTTGCTTTTTTATATTTTTTACTTTTTCGTTTGTTTGTTTGTTGCTATTTTTTATTTTTTGCATACAATACTAATAATTTTTAAACAAATTTATTAGACCCATAGAGGAAACCCTAACTGGTAATACCACTCCAGGTCAGAGTGGACCTTGGAGTAATAGCAATGATGGGGTACTCCACACACACTAGATCGCAAGAACTGCAGCCTTACCATCAGATGCAGTTTAGTGTCATACTCAGGACACACTTTATTCACAGGGGTGATCTTCCCCGTTTGCAGGAAACATAATCGCCATAATTTTTATCCCTTTGAATATTCGGACTATTGTTTTCATCTTTATAGTAATACTCACAACGTTTCGACCGATATGTCCTTCGGCCTTCTTCAGGTGTTTCATGTCAATCCCGGGTGCTCATACAGAACTTCCAACTGAGCCTTTTATTTAATTCACGGGTTAGATTGTCTAATTCCGTTAGCCATGACCGGGTACAAGTGTTAAGCTATTGTAAGTATTCTTCGTTATTTTACCAGCAGTCTCAGAAATCAAGGCATACAATCGCTAAATTCTCATCTCCCGCGGATTGAGAGATTAAAAATGAAGGTTTCTCTTTCTTTCCCTCGTTGTCTCTTTGTCCCTGATATTCTTTTTCTATTTCTGTATCTTCGTCCTCACGCCTTTCTGTCGTTTCGAACCTCTCCTCCTCTTTCCCTTTGTGCATAAGTTATATCTGTCGTTCATCCTAGGTAAGTATTCGTAATTGAATTCACATCTCTTAGTCAATACAAAAAGATCAGAAGCTTAAGACATCAAGAAAATGATACAAAAGGATTTCAAGTTTTGATTCCCAGAATCTGGTGTCATTTCTCAATAATTCGCAAGGCGAAAAGGTATCAACTCCTAAATTACTTGTCTCCCAAATTTCCTTATGGTCTTTTCAGGACGTGGTGAGGGAATAGATGGAGAAAACGAAGGCGGTTCACATTAAGATTTCTTCACGGGAATCTTATAACAAACTGAATGACACGTTCCGTCGGTGAGGCTTAGAATATCCTGACAGTATTCCCCTGCATAGGAGGTCTTATCCATGCAAAGAGATAAGTACTGCTCCGTAGAGGGATATATCCCTGGGAAGAGATGAAACAACCTCTACAAAAGTGGATATCCTAGTTGTAGTATTAAATTGCATCTGATGTTAAGGCTCTAGTTCAGGAGATCTTAGAATTGTGGAGTACCTCTTCATTGACATTACTACCAGGTCCACTCTGATCTAAAGAGGTAGCAAATGTTGGCGTCAATTTTTAGGTCAAATAGTTCTGTTTTAAAATTATCAGTATTTGATAAGAATACTTGAAACTATATCACTGTATGCAATCAAACGATTATTATTAAATAAGAATTATCAATGCTAGGAAGATTTAAAACCTAAGAATTATTATTAGTTTCTTGGAACCATATATTAAGTTGTGATTTATTAATATAAACCATATGTATATTATTCCAGGCATAGTAGAGGACTTGCCACAGATGTTCTTTTGATTTTGGTTGTTTTCAGCTTTTCTTTGGTCCAAATAATTCCAGAAAAACTCAATGATATTCAAATCTGGACTTTGAGGAGACTATTTCGCAACTTGAACATCTCCAAATTGTTCCTTCTGCACTAAATAACTTTTACCTTTAGTGCAGTGTGCTTGAGATCGTTATCCTGCCGGAAAATGAAACCATTATCAATTAGACGCTTACCAGAATAGATTGCACGGTGGATCAGGATTTGTCTTTATTTCTCAGCCTTCCATCACATCTGACCAAATCACCCACACAATTTGCAGTTAAACATCCCCAAACCAAAGTAGAAAATCTTCCATGTTTAACTGCAGACTTCAAGCATACATCTTTCATCTGCTCTCCAATTCTTCTTCTTGTATTGTGTCTTCTCTTTTAAATGAAAATTTCAAATTATGAATCATCACTACATGTGTAACGTAATTGAACGACTCATAGAAAATTGAAATTGCATTAATAAATAAATAAATAAGATAATCTCTGAATAGCCAGGCCAAAGCACTCATGGTAATTAAAAATATCTAGAAAATCCTGGGATTTCGAAACTTTCTTCTCATGTGTGGAACGAGCGGATGATGTTCCTACTGCCGACGCGAGGTGGAAGGAACAGAGATGACTCGTTTTTGGAGTGTTGGCTGCGAGACGCGATAAGGTAAAGATGTACAGTTGAACACCAGCCAAAAAGATGTAAGGAAACGAAAGTTTACGAGCTCCAATTGGGGCGGGGTCAAGAAGGGGCCTTAGACCAAACGTGACCCAGCGGACAAGCGTGTTAGAACTAGGAAAAAATTCAAGGTCTCTGTCAGCCCTCTCTTTCTTTCTCACTATGATATGTTGCTCATTTTTGTCTAGCTGACGCTGTTGTCTCAGTTTCCATTATCTTTCTTTCTTCCGACGACCACCTGCAAGTTACGGTAGATAATAAACCTTTGGGTTGTTGAACAGAGTTTCTTCCGTTCGTCCACTTTTACCACTGAGAGGTCACAACGGTATCTAAATTCTCTTCAGCACCGCACTGGTACACATAATATATTCTTTCAATCTTCAACGGTTCATTTCTTGTGTTTTTTGGGAAATTAAAGTCGTTTTGGTCTGTTTCCTGGTCTTAAGTTTCCTTCAAGCCACTTTGAAAGCCTTCTTTCACAAGTTCTTTTCTGATGGTTGAAGAGTAAAACTGGGTGCGGGATATTTAAGCAAGATCTGAGCCTAATTCCTGACAAGATTTAGTTCTATTTTTTAAAGATGTTTACATATTTCCAATCACTTTTAGTTAATTTTATTTGCCTTCCATTCTTCTTTTTATCTTTGATATCCGCAGTTTCAGCCTTTTTCTCTTTTTCTTAAATACTTCTTGTTTTGTACACCTAGAAACTTTCAATATTTTTGATATTTTAACCTGAGAAGTACTCTGTTCATAGTAAAGTATCATTTTATATCTTTTTTCATCAGATACTTGTCGCATATTGATTATTTATGTTTGAAAATATACGATTTCTGTTTCCGAAATTAAAAATTCAGAGAATTTATTCAAAAAATGAAAACGGCTCTTTTTTTTATAAATATTTAATGTTTGATTTATAGTAAACATTCGAAAACCTTATAATGATTATAAAAATATCAAAAATATAGCATAAAATCAACACTTTTACGTAAAAAAACGTCTTAGAGTAAACTTATATCATATAATGAAAATATGATTGAAATTAAGAATTCTTAATTATGTTAATTTTAGAATTGTTATCAGTGACCAGAGTGGATCTAGAGCGATGGCAATGAAGGAGTACTCTACATTCCCCAAAGCTCCAGCATCACTGAATCCTCATCATCAGATTGTTTAGTGTCATACCAGGACACTCGTTGGGAGAGTCTTATCTCTCTGCAGAGATACAGTCTGTGTATTTTGCAGCCCCAGTCGACTAGGCCATTGCACAGTAGTGTATATATATGTATATGTATATATATATATATGTTTGAATGTATGTGATCATATGTAATTATATATAAGCATGTGTGTATGTGAGGGGGTGTATGTATATATGTGAGAATACCCAACTCTGCCGCTTGTTGCATAAGTTACTAACCCCACGTCGAGAACTTATGTGTGGCCTGATCGAGCGAAAGGCAGGTTCACAGGAAAAAGAACAAAAACACAACTTTGTGGTTAGAACGCCAAGGGAGGATGGAGAACGTGTAACACTTTGTGGATAATTAGTTCTGGGCTGAGTTTCAGCTAGCAAAAGATTATCTTAACTAAGTGGGTTCGGCTGGTAATGTCGCTGTTCGTTGTTTCTTTGTTCCGGCCTAATCAACTTTCCTCGAAGCCAAACTAAGTCTAACTGCTCGGACCCAAAACGCACCTGTATATATATAGATTCTTTCATTATTATTTCCGGCCAAGGGAAACCCACGAATAAACCCATAACTTTTTGGGGGACCAAAAAAACTAGACATAAAAATATTTCCTAGCCTGGCCGTCTCAGGTACAGGGACATTAAAATCAGACCCTTTTAAGTTATTGACCAGTACCCGACAAGTACTTAACACTTACCCACACCCGTGGCCATATGTATAAATATTTTCTTATCTAGATTTCCTTAATCTAGTTAATGGGTTTTCCTAACATTTGAAATTTGATACCCAGGCCGAATCTAACTCATCTTGTCACATATATATGTGTGCATATGTGTGTGTGTAGGTGTGCGTGTGTGCTCACACACATGCGTGGGCGTATATATATATACACACACGCACACATGTATAGGTGCACACACACACGTTTGTATACATGTATGTGCATATATCCAACTCATAGTGTCACATATATACTATGTAATTGGATAAACTGATACCATTTTAAATCACTAACTTCATGCATGAGTTCTCTCAGGTTTTGTCTACTCTGCAGCAAACTAGAATCAGTTGGGCACTGTCTAAGATTAAGTAACAAAAGAACGCAATTCACACCTCAAGAAATATGGAAAAGGCATGCTGTGTTGCTTAGCATTCACACGGAAGATTCTATATGAAGATTTCTTGGTGCTTGATGTCAAGCTAAGGACAGTGCAGAGTATTCGATAAGAGTTTGATTAACAAAGATCCCAGCAAGTCAATCACGTCCATAGCCAGGGACATGATAGTGTCTGAGTTTCTTATCAAGCAGGTTATACAAAATGACATTTGCTATTTCACATACAAGATCAGAAAGTGCTACTTTTTATCAAAGGCCATGAAAGACAAAACGAAATACCGCGCAGCAAAGTTTTTCAACAACCTCAAATATCCCCTCCAATCGATCCTCCTTTGCTTTTTTTCAGATGAGAAAAATTCTGCTAAGATCATATAATGACCTCACAGAAGAATTGTCGGCTTGCTCTGTCCCAGCAAGAAGTATCGATATTGATAAAAACAACCTATCCACATTATCGTGTTTAGGGTAGTTACTAGTGATTGTGACGTTATCCGTCTATTCCTCTTCGCATATGGCTTCAAACTATTCAAGAAGGACTACACCAAATGCCTGGAGAAGGTTATGCCGTTCTGGGTCGAGAAAGTGGCTGCTGGAAGACCCAATCTCTCGCAATGAGACTGCGCAATCCCACACAAGCATAAGAACCCAGTCTTGGCAGTCAGAAATATTCATCACTCCTACCATCTAACGGCCTAATTCTCAAGATGGTAATCCTCTTGACTATTATGTGTGAGTCGCGATTGAGCGAGAAACCAATAAATTTCTGTGCAGCAACAAAGATGAACTGAAGGCTAAGGTGATAGCGACAATATTTACCAATTTAAAATAGAAGACTGTCGTAAAGGCTTCCAGGAGATTCCGATGTCACCAGGACGCCGTGGTTGAATCAAGCCAATGGCGATTTCTTTGAATAATGTCAATCTAAAGTATTTCAAGATAATCTTACGTAATTTTTGTAACTATAACTGCTAAAGAGAGATATCAGTGGCATTTTCATTTTTACGTTATTTAGACGACGATTAACCCATCATGCGCACACACACACACACATATATATATATATATATATATATATGTGTGTGTGTGTGTGAAAGAGAAATAGAGTGTAGTGTAACAGTTATAAGAAATGGACTTAATAAAACCTTAGTTCAAACCTTAGACGACCTAGTTTGTATTACCTTTTTCGTTAAGGAGGTGCCCGTAGTGTAATAGTTATCGTCGTAGGAAATGGGCCCTGCGACACGAGTTCAAATCTTGGACGAGACTGATTGCATTTCACATAGCACTAATACCCTTAGGAAAGGTATGAATCCAATTATTCTCCCTCCAGCTATGGCTAAATAGAAGGATAGACTAGGTTCTTCAGCCTTGGTAAGGCAACTAGTCTAGAAGGAAAACTTTGAATTCAAACCTGTTAAACTCCGCTTAAAAAGATTGACCTTGTGTCATATCCTGCCCGAGCGGAGGGGTTGGGTAAATGTGGTATTACCTTTTTCGTTAATGTGCCTGGGGAAGGTATAAATTCTTTCCCTCCTCAAGTATATAATAAACTGAAAACTTTATGATTGTTAAAGTAACTCTAACCTATAAAAATCATTGCTTAAGAAAAAACAAGCTGAAGGAAAATAGTAGATTGCCGACTTCATCTACTCACACCTCCTTCATAATCGAAGTAGTTAAAAAAAAACAATAAAAATTTTAGCAAGAGATCAATAATTTGTCTCTTTGTCCTGCCTTTGATTTATTCCACTTCGTCAGCGGTGAATGCACAGAAATGGAGTACGTGTGTTTTAATCAAAAAGGAGACATAACCACACTAAATGGTTCTCTGAAATTAATGAACAAGTTCACGTACCTCGGAAGCAGCGTCTCATCTACTGAAAATGACATCCCTAAGCGACTAGCAAAAGCATAGACTGCTATCGATAGGTTATTGATCAAATGAAAGTCAGACTTATCTGATGAAATAAAACGCAATTTCTTCCAAGAAGTGGTCGTATCAATTCTACTATATCGATGCACCACATGGACGCTGACTAAGCGTATAGAGAAAGAGCTTGACGGAAACTGCACAAGAATGCTACGAGCTATACTGAACAAAACCTGGAAGCAACACCCCACAAAACTTAACTACAAAAGTTCTGTTCGGCCACAGGATGTAGTCTAGGTGACCTACTGGGAGCGATGGATGATAGAGACGAATGGCAAGAGAAAGTCAGGGAAGTCCGCGCTATCAGCGAGACATGATGGTGATGTGTGTGTGTGTGTGTGTGTGTGTGTGTGTGTGTGTGTGTGTGTGTGTGTGTGTGAACCTACCCGTCAGCGCCAGAAGAATGCGACAGAAGTTCAATTTTTAAGCGGAATTTAAATTGTGTTTTCTTTCTTGATTTTTTGCCATACCAAGGTCCAAGGTCAAAGATCTTTTTCTGAATTGCTATTTACTCATAGCTGGTGAGAGAATAATTGGATTCATGCCTTTCCCAAAGGTGTTAGCCCTATATGAAATATAAACAGTATCGTCCAGGATTTGAACTCGAGTTATCGTACCAATTTCCTACGAGGGTAAACATTACACCAATAAGGGCTCCTAACACTGTTTTATAATATTTGGCATAATGATTTGAGTGTTCGCCAGTGGCCCAGGAAACCTGGGTTAAATCACAGATAGAGTCATACCAAAGACTCAAAATATGGTACTTGATGCTACCTTGGTTAACACAGCATTATAAGGTAAGGATTAAGGGTAAAGTGGCGCAATCCAGGGAAAGGAGTAGCACCCTCTCCTACACTTTGGTGTGGTCACCCTCGACAATGGTCGCTAACTTTACTTACTTTTATATAACACTGTACAAAATAACGATAATATATATATAATCATTATTTTGCATGGGGTTTCATAAAAGTAGTTTAATTTTTACATGGAAAATGGCTTCCGTGTGCATATGTATATGTGTTTTTCTTTCCGTGAACATCTGTTTACGTTGGTAGATATATGCATATTCCAGTTAAAATAGCAGAACAGTTTGTAGATCTGGTAAGAATATATTTCTTCATACGCATTTCCGGTGTCTTCTTAAAGCTGTTAGAATTTACTTAAAGATGAACTCATGAATTTATGTCGTCACATCGAAACTGATATATAATATTTTAGGCGATTTCATTTGTGATGAATATGGAAAACAATAATTTAAAAGTTGCAACTCTTCGAAAAAAGATATAGGCAAACTTCATTGTGAAATATTTATGCTTTTAGACATCCATATATTCATATGGGGTGTTGTAAAAATATAATACATTGGCAAAATAATTATTTCCTACTTTATTGTAAGATGACATCGAGTATGTGCGTATCCGTGTGAGAGAGAGAGAGAGAGAGAGAGAGAGAGAGAGAGAGAGAGAGAGAGAGAGAGAAGAGGGAGAGAGAGAGAAAGAGAGAGAGAGAGAGAAAGAAAGAAAGTATACACGTGCGTCAACAAAAATGTAATTTCTACTCCTATCTCCATCTGAAATGTAATAAAGATTTCACCCATCTAAGTATTATATATAGATATATACATATATCAGCCCATTAGCCAAGTGGTTGGAGTGTTCGCCAATGGCTTCGGAGATCGGGATTCAATTCCAGGTCGTGTCATACTAAAGACTAAAAAACGTGGTAATTGATACGTCCTTGCTTAACACTCAGCATTATAAGGTAAGTATCGAGAGTAAAGTAGAACAATCCAGGTAAGGGGTAGCCCCCTCCCCTACACCTATGTGTAGTAGGTATTGAAAAAGAACCCTTCGAGTCACCCTCGACTACGGTCACCCACTTATATATATATATAGCAATTAGAAGGAAACTCAAACCTGGTTAAATTGTCATTATAAATTTATTTCGGCGAAGAATATCATTATACTCTTCGTCTCATGAGATGACTCCACGCGTTTAATTTGAGGTAGGAAAACAGCAAATATGGATGACTGACGATATATGCGTATGAAAAAACAAGAAGAAAGAAAAAAACATACATAAATTTAAATTCTCAGGCGAAAGGAAAGGGGTTAAAACAATAATATATTAGAAAGATTAAGAAACCAGAAAAAGGGGACTGCTGTAAATTAAACCATCCTAATCTGAACATATGCGAGATTTTTCGAAACAGGTGGAAATTTATGAATAATGTAAACTTGTAAACTAAACGATTATCTTCATATATTTTTCCGTTTACTTTTTTTACAAATGTTGAATATCTCAGCTAGCAGGATTATTGTCTTCCTCCTAAAAAATATCTTTTGCCAACTACTAGGGGCCTTTAGTTAAGCCAAAAATGGTCATAGGGAATTAACTACTCCAGAAATTAAGACCCGAACTGTGAATTAATATCTAAAGTTCCAAGAATCTCCTTCTCTACATAAATTCCCCTGTCATATAATACAAGTGATTACTGAAATAAATGTTATTATTTCCAACAAAAATAACCAGGTCTGATTTCCATATGGTCGATAATCTATCGTTAGCTGTTCATGCCTTCGTTAGCAGCGTGTCGATGTCCTGTTTGGTTGATGAGACGCTGCTTCCTAGGTAGGTGAATTTGTCTACTAGTTTCAGGGGGGTTCTGACAAGTGTGGTGATGTCGCCTGTTTGATTATAGCACACATATTCCGTTTTTTGTGCATTGATATGGAGGCCAATGCCTACGGTGGCTCGTTCCAAAGTATGCATTAGTGTTTCGGCTTGGTTGGGTGTATTTGCCAGTATCGCTATGTCATCGGCGTAGTCGGCGTCGGTAATTGTTTTTGCGGGGTGACTTCTGCTTCTTTTCTTTGTCAGCTCGAAGCTGTTTTCTCTAATTTTATCAATCGATGTTCTAAGCACGTAATCTAGACAGATGATAAAGAGGTGTGGCGCTATCGTGTCTCCTTGTAGTACTCCTGCTACAATGTCGAAGTATTCAGTGTCTCCATCTGGTGGAAGTACTTTCACTTTGGTGTTTCTATAGTTTACTGATAGTGACCACTCTTTATTAGCCAAGAATGCTGGGACTGTAGAATACACAGACCCAACCACAAACGAGTGTCCTGGATATGAAATTAGACAATCTGATGGGGAGGCCCCAAGTAAGGCTGGAGCTTTGGAGAATGTGGAGAACCACTTCATTACCATTGCTCCTAGGTCCACTACTGAAATAAATGTTATTATTTCCAATAAAAATAATCCAAAAGCAATATCCTTGCCATTATCTAGAGTAGGAGCCTTGGTGGCCTCCAGTCAGGATAATTTAAATTTACTTTTATGTCTATATTTAAACACAAGCTCGTTTCGTCCATTCAGCAATAGTCTGCGATCTTTAAAATTAATTATACTAATTTTTTCAAGATGAACAAGACATGTTGGGCTCTTCTAGAGAAACAGGAACCAATTCATAATATATATATATATATTGTTTTTTCAACCCTTTTAGATACTATCTAACGTTTTAGTTTATTATCTAGCAATGAGAAGGTGGCACTGTTGAGTAGGTTTTATAATTAACTGGTGATGTCTGATCATCTATGTCTAGTGCCAATTCTTTTCCATCGGCAGTCTCTTAATCTTTCAATTGTTCCGTCTTAATAAAACACAGGATCTTGCTAGCATACCACCCACAATATCAACCAGACTATGCCTCATACGGCTTTTTTGTAAGTGAAATGAAAATTTCCCTAATAAGAAAGATTTATGAATGAAATGCCTCGTAGTAATCATCCCTTTATTCACTCGTGTGTGGGGCATAATAGAAAGTGAAATCTAGTTTGTGGAACATTCTAGACTACCCTTCCCAGAATATGCTAGTATTTTGCTCTGATTATTCCTGAGGGGAGAAAGTGTCAGACACCAAACGACGTTGTTTCAGTGGCTATAAGATGATAAATTAGATCTATGTATCATCATCATGTCGTGCCGCTAGCAAGTATATCCCTGACCCCCTCACGCCACTTCTCCCTATCATTCATCGCCTCTGGTAGGTCTTCCGGGCTACATCCCGTATCCTCACATCACTGCTGAATGGATGTTCGAGTTGGTCGTCCTGCTTTTGCCCGGCCATATGTGGGGGTCCACAGGAGTACATCACTTATGTGCTCGTCCCTGCTTCTCCAGCAGTGTCCTACATGTCTGGTTCGTCTACCTTGGATAGTTTTCTTGATGGGAGGCAGGTGGCCGTATAGTTGGTGCCTTGTGGGGTGTTGCCGCCGGGACTTATTCAATGTTGCTCGCAGCATTCTTGTGTAATTGCCTTCTAGCTTCTCCAGTCGTTTAGTTAGCGTCCAAGTAGTGCATCCATACAGCAGTATACATACGACCGCTGCCTGGAAGAAACTGCATTTCATTTTATCGGTCAGGTCTGACTTCCATATGATCGATAGCCTATCGTTAGCTGTCTATACCTTCGTTAGCCACGTGTCGATGTCCTTTTCGGTTGATGAGACGCTGCTTCCTAGGTAGGTAAATTTATCTACTAGTTTCAGAGGCGTCCTGTCTAGTGTGGTGATGTCGCCTATTTGGTTATAGCACATATATTCCGTTTTGTGTGCATTGATATGGAAGACAATGCCTACGGCGGCTCGTTCCAAACTATGTATTAGTGTTTCGGCTTGGTTGGGTGTATTTGCCAGTATCGCTATGTCATCGGCGTAGTCGGCGTCGGTAATTGTTTTTGCGGGGTGACTTCTGCTTCTTTTCTTTGTCAGTTCGATGCTGTTTTCTCTGATTTTATCAATAGATCAATAGATGTTCTAAGCACGTAATCTAGACAGATGATAAAGAGGTGTGGAGCAAGCGTGTCTCCTTGTAGTACTCCTGCTACAATGACGAAGTATTCTGTGTCTCCATCTGGTGAACGTACTTTCTCTTTGGTGTTTCTATAGTTTATTGATAGTGACCACTCTTTATTAGCCAAGAAGGCTGGGACTGTAGAATACACAGACCCAACCACTAACGAGTGTCCTGGATATGAAATTAGACAATCTGAGGCTCCAAGTAAGGCTGGAGCTTTGGAGAATGTGGATAACCACTTCATTACCATTGCTCCTAGGTCCTCTCTGGCCAGGAGTGGTAGCACCTGAAAAATGCCCTATCTATGTGTCAAATAGAACTGCTTATCATTCAAACTGAGTACAAACAAATGATTTACACTAAACTGATTTACTTGAAATACTACAGTTTTATGATGTGGCTGTGAGTAAATAAAGATTGATGTTTAATTGAATTGTTAGTATTACATACCAATACTAGGAACCATTTAACTTTATTGACTTATGCTAAATTGAATGGTTAGAAATATAGCTGTTTGAAAATTTAACTTCTTGTGTCTATAAAATGTGTTTACAAATCATAAACCTTTAACATATATGTAAAAACAGGGTTTAGCATCAAATAACAAGGGTTATTATACTTTAAAACCAAACATAATTACTCTTTATTATGAAATATTGCAAACTGTATTACTACATTATAATTGATATATATATATATATATATATATATATATATATCAGACTGTTCCACACGAGCAGTATGTGACAAAAAAGTCAATTTTTAACCGGAGTTTTACAGGTTTAAATTCAAAGTTTTTTTTCGTCTTGAATGGCTGTTTTACCATTCTGCCCAAAAATTTACACAGAGCTGGATGGAGAATGGCTAGATACGTACCTTTTACAATGATATTAGCAATATGTGAAATGCAAACAGCTTCGTTCAGAATTTTAACTCGGTTCATTGTCAATTTTCTACAAGGATAACCATTACACTACGAGTGTCTCCAGAAGTATATATATATATATATATATATATATGTTTGAGTGTAGGCACTGCATTACAGGAGGAGACAGAACACATATTCCGAATGAAGAATATGAGAAGTTCGTCAATGCCCACATAGAAGCGGCAGCGGAATGCATACCAATTAAACAAAGAACTAAACCTAGAGTCCCATGGGAGACTTAAGCAGTTACGGAAAAGTGTGCAAATGCGAAAACTTCCTCAACATGCAATAGAAAGACCCCGACCAATACCAATGCCTTGAATCTTAAAAAGCCACAAAAGGAATCAGCTAACACATACCTAACAAACAGAATACATACAAAATCAGATCGATAAGATTAGAGACTCGGTTGAAGACAGACAATCTAGAATAACATGGTAAACGGTAAACGAAATGAGCAGAAGGAAGAGCACCACGAAAGCTAAACTGAAAGGTACCAGCCAAGAAGAACGAATCCTAGATTACGTGCTAAGAACATCTACTGATAAAATGAAAGAAAACGATTTCAAGCTAACAAAGGAAAGAAACTGATGTTACCCCGCACAAACAATTACTAACGCCGACAACGCCAATTACATAGCACTTCTGGCAAATGCACCCGCCCAAGCCGAAACCCTACTACATAGTCTGGAACGAACATCAGCAAGCATAGGCCTCCACGTCAATGCACACAAGACGGAATATATGTGCTACCTAGGATGCAATGTCTCATCAACCAAGACAGACATCAACACGTGACTAGCAAAGGCATGTACAGCTATCGATAGGCTATTGGTCATATCGAAGTCAGACCTGACCGATAAAATAAAACGCAATTTCTTCCAAGCAGCGGTCGAATCGATACTGCTATATGGGTGCACTACATGGACGCTAACTAAACGAATGGGGAAAAAGCTTGATGGCAACTACACAAGAATGCCGCGAGCAATATTGAACAAGTCCTAGAGGCAGCAACCCACAAAGCTGCAGCTGTACAGCCACCTACCACCCATAAGTGATGTACTCTTGTGGACCCCTTCACATGGACGAGCAAAGGCAGGACAACCAGCTAGAACCTACATACAGCAGCTCTGTGCCGATACGGGATGTAATACTGAAGACCTGTCGGAGGTAATGGACGATAGGGAGGGGTGGCGAGAGAGAGTCATGATGATGATGATGATGATGATAAATGTGTGTGTATTTTTCTGAGCGTCTGTGTACTTATTTATTTAATTCATAATTATAGCAAACCATATGACAACAATATATATATATATATATTATTCTGGGTGAATAATTTTGTATATATATTTGTACTCACTAGCACACACACACACACTAGCAAACATATATATATATATGTATACATACATGCAAACACATACACGCACACGTACACATATATTTATGTTTGTGTGTTTCTCTTTCTTTCACTATATATATATATATATATATATATATATATAAGCGTTTATGCTTAAAAGCTTTCATTTTCCAGTTCTTGCTTCTCCATTTTCCTTTTGCCTTTTTATTCAACCCAAAAAAAAATGACTTCTCCAAAGTGTTGGCAGCTTTTTAGGCCAACTGAAATTGAATTCAGAATGGTCCTTTTTGTGTAGACAGTGACAGTTGCCTGAAATCTATTTCTCTTCGAGGCAAAATTATGAACATCTTCACTTGACGAAATGAAACGACAGCTTCAAGTAGACACATACGATTTTATATATATAAATTCTTTAGATACACGCATATATATATATATATATATATATATGTGTGTGTTTATGTATTTATTTATTCATGTATATATATGCGTGTATCTAAAGAATCTTTTTTTTTTTTACTTATGCATATTCCATTTGCTTTAGTGCCGAGAAGGAACATATGTTAGTATAAAGACCTATATGAGTGTGTACGTGAGCGTCTCTCTCTCTCTCTCATCTCTCTCTCTCTCTCTCTCTCTCTCTCTCTCTCTCTCTCTCTCTCGCATTTCTTGGAGAAAAAAATGTTTTGCTAGTTGGACCTATTCTTTCAATAGTGTTTGTTTTGTATCAGTCTTTTTAGACGATCGATTGAATCCCAGTTTTGTTTCATAAACTAATTACCTTTCTGTTTTCTTATTTCATAAAATTCGTTTTGCGCCTGAAACCAAAATAAATTACTTCATTTCCAGCATACATAACGTCTTGATTATGTTAGTAAAATTCACCCAATACCTTCTGTAACTGTTTGTTTGCCATTGCATAACTCAGTGATCGCTTGAGTTATGACCACCAAATTTCTCGTTTTTATTAATGGAACCCCAGAGCAAATTTCTGGTATATTAGTTTGTTTGTTTTTTTTAATTCAAAAACTTTTTTAAAAGTTTTCATCAAAGGGTCTGATTTACAATATAAGTATAATGCTAAACTTTGTATTTACTTTATGCTCATCATTTTATTGTTGTAGAATACACTGACCTCACTTGTGCAGAGGGGTAAGACTCTCACCAACGAGTGTCCTGTATATGACACTAAACAATCTGATGGTAAGGTTACAGTAATGCTGGCGCTTTGGGGAGTACGGAGTACCCCTTCATTGCTATCACTCCCAGGTCCACTCTGGCCCGGAGTGGTAGCACCTGACAGGGTTCTATCTATGGGTCAAATAGAACTAAACTGCATACTTGCGCTAAAGTGAACTGCTTGAAATATAACTTTTGAAATTTTAACTACGTACTTATGCTAAAGAGAACTGTTTGAAATGGAACTGTTTTTGTATGCTAAACTGAATTGTTTTAAATAGAACAGTTTTGACAAAAACTATTCTCATACTAAACTGAATTGCTTGATTTAAAACTGTTTCACTAAACTGAATAGCTTGAAATAGAAATGTTTTTAACAAACTGTATACTTATACTAAACTGAATTGTTTGAAATGGAATGTTCATTTGTATAAAAATGGATTTGATATTAAATAATCGGTGAAGGTTGATATGCCATAAACTCAAACAAACAAAAAAATCATTTTATTGGGTGTGACTTCCTGGATTCATTCCAAACAGCATGCACCATTCTACTGTAGTTCCCATAAAATTGTTGTATTGCCACAGACAACTACACGTGTACATATACAAATATACACTCACATGTGGAAACATCATTAACCGGGAATGACGAATACACTTCTTTATATAAATCTCTCACACTTTATTTTAAAAAAAGGTGATGTTTGTTGTGTGTGAGAAATGAGTGGAGACCAGGAAGGACTGCTATATTGACCCAAGTTCTTCCTCGCCCATAGCAGCACTTCTTTCGCATCTTGGCTTGGGTCGCTCAACCGGGGGTCACTAAGAGCCCAAAGTCCTCAGTCTGCAAGCTGGTTCTCACGCTGGCATCCTGTCTCCAAATGATTCAAACCGTCCGGGCACCTGGTTATATTATTTTTTAACGTCCACCTGCCTCCGCTGTTCTTCCGTTTATTTACACAGGTGTATCTCTTGATTGACGGCTCGGTCGAGGGTCAATATATAACAATCGTCTCATTTTTATTTTTCAAAATTCCACATGTGGACATTTTCTTCACGTTCCTCTCCATCCCCCTCACACACACACACGCACATCTTACAAATAATGCTCAAGGACAACAACAGCAAAAATACAAAAAGAAATTACTTGAACAACAGCAAAATACAAAAATCTTAATTAGAAGGCGACCTTCTCAGTATGTAACACTTGCCCAGGCTAATTACTATCTAAATTTATTTCATACTATTCTTTGCGAGGTTGGCTGTCTTGACATGCGTGCATCAAAGTACAATACAGATGCATCTTTCATCCTCCCAAAAACAATAGGGCCCTCTCCAATTCCTTGAAGAATCTCAAAACCATAAAAGGACCATGCTCTGGTCCCAGATCCTGGTCACAAACCTAGTGACCGTGGCCATTCTAGCAATAAATTTCGCCTGGATTCCTTATGACCACGTTCCAGTCCTTCCCTCAACAGGTTCCTGCCTGGAGTAACTGGAGAATTCCACCTACTAAAAAACAATATCTTCAAGGCCCAAAATATTCCTCATAAATCCACAAAAATCATGGCCCTAAAACAATGCATCACAATTTTATAAAATAACAATACATCCAAATGAATCTCAATCTGACATGCATCCAGTAAACCACCAAAAATAGACTACGCAAAAATATTTATTAGCAATGTGTTACTCATTCTTTTCATTATTAAGTTTCTGTTGTCGTGCGTATTGGTCTGTAAATCATTGAGGAACATGCTTTACCTGATCACACCCTCACCGGGTGGTTTTTCAATTTAATCAGGAACCTTCGTGGCTACTAAGATACAGGCACCTCGCCTTTTCTATATTCATTTCCCTTTGCCAAACCACGCACGAATCCAAAACATCATAGAGACTGAAAGATTCAGACATCATCCACAAAATATTGAAGCAGGCCACGCCTTTCTTTCCTTTATTCCATCAACTTGGAACTCCAGTCTAAAAATACTGACCACCACAAGCCTTCAACAAATCGGGGTTGTCCTCGTGGTGTAATGGTTAAAGCGATGGACTGCGGAATCGTAGTATGCGATTTCGTACTCCAGTCGCGCTATTACGTTTACTTTCGGGCAAATACCTTTGGGAAAGGTATGAACCCCCTTATCCTCCCAGCTATGGGTTAAATAGTACCACTGCTGTTCTTCAAGGAGAATAGCTTTGGTATTAAATAACCTACAAAGGTTGATATGCCATTAAAACAAAGAAACCATCAAAAAAGCTCATCAGGGTACCTAATTCCGGGATTAGGTACCCTGATGAGCCGCTTAGGCGAAACTATAGTAGGTTAGTTCCTGACTCACTAAGTAATTATCGTTACTATATATATATATATATATATGGTGGGGGTATGTAAGTCATGAATAGAATTTAGATAATCTA
This sequence comes from Sepioteuthis lessoniana, assembly GCA_963585895.1. Taxonomy (NCBI): domain Eukaryota; kingdom Metazoa; phylum Mollusca; class Cephalopoda; order Myopsida; family Loliginidae; genus Sepioteuthis; species Sepioteuthis lessoniana. The sequence goes on along the minus strand of OY757906.1, from coordinate 17,365,442 downwards.
AGCCAAAACATTCTGATATTAGTTAAAAATGCATTGTGTCTTATCTGCAATTAATTTATTTACGGCTAAATAAAAAAGACTTAAGTAAATATCCCGTAAGAGTGCTAATCCCATAGGTTTTGCCTGTAGTAGTAGTAGTAGTTAATCCATTACTCATTTCCATTTGACGCCCGACATTTTAATTCAAAAACATCGTCCCGAAAGAAAAATCAGTGAATTTAGTTTGGTTTGGTTTAATGGCATATCAACTATTGTAGGTTATTTAATGCTAAACCCGTTTTATTAAACCCACAAACAAAAACGATTATATACATTTCTACTCCCACCACAAGAATATCAAAACAGTCCTCATTATTGGCTTTTATCCACGGACACTTAGAATATATAACCCACAAAACCTAGATGAAGAATTTACGTAGATCTAACATTCCCTTAAAAGCCTAAAATACCCTCAATTTTTCGTATTAAACCCTAGAAAAAAACTCAACATACACTCATCAAATACTTAACTGGCTTTTTGGCTGGGTCGTCTGGTATTCGTGTCGGATGGGGTATCAATCAATGGCAGATTCGAGACCGAAAGGTCCCCAACTTTGGTTGGGCCACCTTCGGGTGGGCGAGATGCAACCTTTGTCCCCTATGTATAGCACTAGACCTTGCTGTCTAGTTTAAGCTAAAACCCAGCATACGTGCCCGGATCCAAATTTGGATTCGTGATACTGCTTGCCTCACTAGACCCGCATTGCACTTAGTTGGTCGATGAGCAACACAGACCAGCGGGGTTCGAGTCCCGGCTCGTTCCCGACCTTCCCCTCCCCTTTATCCCCACTTTAATCGGCCTTCGGGCTTTTGACCTTGTGTCAACTCCTGTCTGGTGGGAGGCAGCGACAAATATCATACACTCATCAAATAAACTTTAGAAAAACACTTGTATTTTGAACTTCGACCCGGCCAAACTTGCCATTCCAAGGTGATGCACCGGAAGGAAGTGACACATTCTAATGGCAGTTATAGGAGGAAATCGGGTGGGCGGAAATTGGCTAACAAAATGGGACAAGCTAAAATTCCCATGGTACACTCATAGACTGATGCACCGGAAGAGAGTGACCTCTGAACTGCATAACAGCTATTTCCACTTGATGACGATCAAATATGCCATTCCAAAGATCGAGTAGGTGATTGAGTGTGCGTTGAACTATTATATAACTCAGTCAAGACAAGAAGTCATGAGTTGGAGATAAGTTGCTGATTAGTTGTGGTAGGGAAAGCCACGCCAGCCCAAAGGGGCCCTTGGGGCCCCTGGTGTGTTGGAGTTATAGAGACGAGATGTGGTAGGGAAAGCCACACCAGGCCGAAGGGGCCCTCGAGGCCCCCGATTGAGTTGGGGTCCAAAGAAGTTGCTGATAAGATGCAGTAAAGAAAGCCATCATCCATCAGAGAGCTGGGCCCCTAGGCCTCCGGTTGAGCAGCCCTGGAGAACGAGAAAGACACAACGTTGACGGGGCCATAAGAGTGGGCGTCAATATATTGCAGTTCTGTTCGGTCTCCAGCTCCCTCTCACAGTAAAACCTTGAATAACCTTTTCGAACCCTTACAATAAAGTGAGAGGTATATAGTTTCTAAAGGAACCTTCACTCGTCTGTTTAATTATTGTGTCATTATGATTCTGCATGTATGTAGATGTATATGTGCATATGAGAATATAACACACTGCCACTATTCTCATTACCTACAGACCTATCTCTTTACCCACAAACACACATAACAAATCTATCTACGACTAAATAACCAAATCAGGAAAACCAATCATACAGACCACATCACAAACCAGTAAAAATCTCACTAACATCTCGAAACGCACCATGACTACTTCTCACGTAAGTATATATTCTATTCCATGCAAAGACTGTGACAAACATTAAATCGACGAAACTCAACACAATCTAGATAAAAATCATCGAACACAAACAATCGATTAGATTAAATTGCAACCGAGATGCCCTTTTCTCCCACATGTTAGATCTCAAACACACTTTCAATTTTTTCCAATCCACTATAATTAAACATATACATTGCAAAAAGTCCCGCAGATTGTTAGAACCTACTCTCATTTCCAAAACAAAACACATCAAGCAACGTCCTGGGTTCTACCTGATTTCAATCTACTTGACAGACATTATGTTACATCAAAGCAATATCAAGATAGAGAATGGATAAAAATATTTTGCAAAAACTAAGACATTTTTCTCAGTCAAAGCAACCATATTATGGACAATATTTTTCTTTTTCTTTTTTTTCTCCATTTAGACACTCTATTATAGTCAATGTCTTTGATGAGATAGGATACGCCTGAACCCATGCCATCTTCCATCACCCACCTTCATTTCCTTTTTTCTATCTTTCAAAACCTCTCACCTCCTCATATTTCCCTCTTACTCACTGAAATTAATCCACCTCTGTCTAGTAGAATCTCTGATGAAACCTGTCACACTTGAAGGCACCTAGCCTTGACCATCTATCTAGACGGTCAAAGTCAAAACCAATACCCCCAACCACTATCACTCAAAGATATATCTATTTTCCTTCCTGTTCTTTCCTTGTCTGTCTCTTGTCTTTAGATTTTCTCCCTCCCTTTATATCTTTTAACATTTTCACCAATATTTTATCTATTTCATCAATTACTAAGATGTAGAAAAACACACAAAAAATTAGTTTGAAGACGTTCTTCCTTGAATAAAGAACTAAATATTGCTCTTAAACTCGTTGTAAGTGTTTGATTTATACACTTTCCCACTTACTTTTTCAAATACGAGGTGCATTCAATAAGTTTCCGGCCTTTTTTTAACAGGCATTTTAATTTGTTGTAGTATGTTATTGCTATACATCTTATGAGATGACTGACCAATTTTTATGATTTCACGTTCAAATGAACAGCTCCAGCAGAAATTCGAATACACCCTACTAAAGCCTGATTATCACAGCTGGTGAATTTCAAAAATGCAATCTGAACGTGAGGACACTTTAGAAGAACGACATGCAATAAAATTCTGTTTTAAAATTGGGAAAAAAAATCTCACAGAAACGTATGGAATGCTCCAGACTGCTTTTCGACCATCTTGCATGAATTGAGCATCAGTCTTTGAGGGGCATAAGAGATTCAAGGAAGGCAGGGAGTCTGTGAGGTATAATGATAGGTGTGGGGGGGAGTGAGGAAGTCAATACACCACAACTGATTAGCCAAAGGGTTCGGGTTAGGGTTACTATGTTGAGGTTTTAAGTGGCTTTTCCACTAGAACAATGTGCCAGTCCATAACTCCATCCTTGTCACAGACTATTTGCCCAAGATGGGCATCAAGACAGTTCTTCAGCCTCCCTATAGTCCAGACCTTCCTTCCGGTGACTTGGTTATTCCTTAAGCTCAGAGGCTGTCGTTATGAGAGAATTGGGGAGATTAAAGAGGCTGTGACGAGGGTCATTGACACGCTCATACAAGAGGACTTCCATGGGGCCTTGAAGAAGTTGTTGGAACGGTACAACACGTGCACTGCAGCCGGAGGAGATTACTTCGAAGGGGACTAGAGTTTCATGTGTGTATTATCAATAAAAGTGCCCATATAAAAAAGTCTGGAAACTTATTTAATGATCCTCGTATATAATTCGTAAACATAAGTCAACAAGGTTAAATAGTTCCAAGTATTGTAATGAAACACTAACAATTTAATTAAACGTCATTCATACACAGGTAAATGATCAAACAGTTCTCGTTCAAAAAATTTAATTTCGCATTAGTGAATTGTTTATCGTAAATGTCAAACAGTTCTATTTGACCCATAGATAGGACCCTATCAAGTGCTACCACTGCGGACCAGAGGGGATACTGGAGCGATGGCAATGAAGGGGTACTCTGCATTCCCCCAAACTCCAGTTTAACTGAAGCCTCATCATCAGATTATTTGACATCATATCTAGGACACTCGTTAAGGCGGTGAGGGTGTTATCCCTCTGCAGAGATGCAGTCGGTGTATTCTTCATCCCAGCTCACTGGGCTGGTGAATTCAGATCAAATTGTCGAAAAATGACCGGATGGTTTTGGGTTTTTTTTTTCTTTTTCAAAGCTACAAAAACTGTTTGAACCTTTTCTGTGATGAAATTATCCATTGAGACTCTGCAGTGAATGGGCTATTAGATTGGAAAGATTAAACGACAAACGTGTTTTACCCGATCCTAACTTAAGATAAAAGAGTCGTATCTTTTCCCCCTCAGCAATACTGTTCGAACAGAATAAATCATCGCCCAGTCGGCTGGCGCTATAGAATATACCGACTTCACCTCTGCAGAGGGGTAAGACCGCGCCCCAATGAGTTTCCTGGATATGACACTTAACAATCTGATGGTGGGGTTCCAGTAATGCTGGAGCTTTGGGGAATGCGGAGTACCTCTTCATTGCCATCGCTCCCAGATCCACTCTGGCTCGGAATGGTAGCACCTGATGTGGCCCTGTCTGTGGATTAGATTGAACTAAACCGTGATTTCTTGATTTAATGTGTTTTTTGCATTTAAACAACGTATTTATGCCAAACTGAATTGTTTAAATTAGAACTGTTTTGACATTTAAATAGCATACTTGTACTAAACTGCATTGCTCGAAATAGAACTGTTTTAATATCTAAATTGTGGATGTATGCTAAACTGAATTATCTGCAATAAAACTGTTTTAATATACTGTGTATTGCCCAGTCGGCTGGGGCTATAGAATACACCGAATGCACCCCCAAAGAGGGGTAACCCCCCAATGAGCGTCCTGTATATGACACTAAACAATCTGATGGTCAGGTTCCAGTGATTCTGGAGCTTTGGGGAATACGGAGAAGCCCTTCAATACTATTTCTCCCGGGTCCACTCTGGCCCGGAATGGTAGCATCTGGTAAGGCCCTATATATGGGTTAAATAGAACTAACTTCATTCTTATGCTAAACTGAATTGTTTGAATTCGAAGCGTTTGACTAAAATGAATAGCTTGAAACTGAACTGTTTTGACAATTAAACCGTACTGATATTTCAACCGCGTGCTTATGGTAAACTGATTTGATTGAAATTGAACTGTTTTTGACATTGAAACTGTACTTACACTAAACTGAATTGTTTTTTTTATATAGAACTGTTTTGACATTTAACTGTGTATAAACAAAATCTGTACTTATACTAAACTGAATTAGATGAATTAGAACTTTTTGACTAAACTGAATTGTTTGAAACAGAAATGTTTTTATCAATGAAACTGTGTACTCATGCTAAACTGAGTTGTTTGAAATAGAACTGACTATTTGCATAAAAATGGATTTGGCGTTAAATAATTTACAAATGTTGATATGCCATAAAACCTAACCAACTAACAAACCAGAATGAATCACAATATTTTCTATTACATTTTACAAGATCAATCTTATCATTCCATATTTTTTACTTTATTCTATAATATTTTCTTCTACCTGATTGTAGAAAAAATATACCATTAATTTCGTTAATTCAATCTAGTTAGATAAAGGAAAATTTTATGAAGCCAGAATTTTCAGCTATTGACTAAAACGTTTTTGTGACTTATCTGTTATTAGTTTATTTACTGCTTAACAAATAACAATAGGGAACATCCTCTACGTTTTCTAATTCCATAATTTTTGCCAGGCCCATGTGAAAAACTTTGTCTGTCCCATCATTAATGAGCTCAATGAATAGCTATAAATTCTATCAAAGATTCTATCGCACACCGTTTGACATGAAATAGAATATTCCACTGTCCGATGAATTCCAGTGATCCTAAACGTTCTCAGGGATCAATCCTGCCTAGTTTACATGGGATCCCAAAATCAAGTCTGTATGCGTGCAAAATTAGACCTCTGGGACTTACTGTTTGGTTATGATCCACAGACACACGAACACAAAATGTAGCATAACAAGTAATTCGTTGGCTCAAAATAATTGCTATATGTGTGTCAATTATATAGTTGTACAGATGAAGGAATGTAGATAGGCCACAGAACTTCGTAATTGTCCATGTCAATAGAACATATCAATATTCAACGTACTTCGATAGAAGAAAAGGACGTGATCAGGTTACGTTGTTCTGTGTTCCTATGACTCGTTGGTTTTGATAATGAACATGAATAAAAGAACAATAAACTTGCTATGGTGGACAACTGGGATAAGCAGCAAGATGACAGCAAGGTGATAGTTCTAGAGCAAAGTCGTAAGAGAGACAGGTCAGCAGTCAGATATTGTAAGACGAAATTGAACGATAGAAAGAAAGAAAGAAAGAAAGAAAGAAAGAAAGAAAGAGACTGAGATAGATAGATAGATAGATAGATAGATAGATAAAGAAAGAAAGAAAGAAAGAAACTGAGATAGATAGATAGATAGATAGATAGATAGATAGATAGATAGATAGATAGATAGGGACAGGGAGTGGAAAGAAAGAAAGAAAGAAAGAAAGAAAGAAAGAAAGAAAGAAAGAGACTGAGATAGATAGATAGATAGATAGATAGATAGATAGATAGATAGATAGATAGATAGGGACAGACAGTAGAAATAAAGAAAGAAAGAAAAAGACTGAGATAGATAGATAGATAGATAGATAGATAGATAGATATGAAATGTTGTCTTTCATATAATTGAGATTTAATTTTAGGAATATACTTTTGCCGTTTAAAATAGTACCTTATAAATTTCGTGGTGCTTTTAGAAAATAGTAAAATGATTTCTTACTAACACTTAATTTAAAAATTATTTTTAACACACTTCACTTTTTTAATTTGCTATCAATATGCCATCAATAACATTAATAACTGTCAATATATCAAATTTTCAATAAATATTTTTCTTTATGATTACAATTACATATCAGATGAATAAATGTTTACATAAGATTTCACACATTCATTTCAATTAAAAGAACCAAAAAATTGTTCAGATATTGAATACGTTTTAAAACTTTTATTAAAAAGTGTGTTATCAGCATTTTTTATTTGATAATAACCGAAAATCCATCTCTACATTATGGGCTCCATGTTGTGTAAAAGCAAGATTAAACATGTAAATGCAATTCCCTCTCACGCCATTTTATTTGGACATATTTTAGGGTTATCTATGCGAAATATAAAAGGTGTATTTGGTCTTCACTTTCAGATATGAGAAAAAACGAAGCATGACATCTTTTATGTGCTATAAAACTGTAATATATACATATGAATAAAAGATGCTTAAATGTTTGTTTATATATGTTTAAAAAGCCTATTTAAAAAGCCTATTAATATACATATTAAGGTATATATATATATATATATATATATATATATATATATATATATATATATATATATATACATTAGTTGTTTTTTTTCTTATCCTGATACATTTTTGTCATATTGCGCCACATAAAATTCGATCGATTGTAACTTTTACTTCAAAAAGACTGAGCTTTAAGCATACGAATGTCTTTTCTGTTCTATCGTAAAATCTGCAAAATGGCTTGGATAATTCAAAAACTAAACCTTTTCATTTGTTTATAACTAGAGTAAATGGCTCAAAGACAGAGGTACGAAGTCAATGAAAACAAAATAAAACAAAACAAAAAACCCGATAAAACAAAATTCATATACAGTCCATTAAACACACAAATATTTTGAAGTATATAAAAGACATTAAAAAACAGGCCAAATAAATAAATAAATAAACAAAAATAATACAAGCACTTTTTTAATGTAATATAATGTTAGAGAACTTATCTGAAAAGAAATATGTAAGTTTTGAAACCATAAAAAATTCCTCAGCTTTTCATTTGTATAGAAATTTCGAATGACTTTAGATAAAATCTACAGAAACTAACATTCTAAATGTATTCGTTGGCCAACTAATTTCTAAAGCTTCCATTTATTTACATGAATGATCTCTATTCTCCGTGAAAATTGTTGCTTTCGCGATGGAGTAAATCTATGTGAAGAAGGCTTGCATATGTTGATCTTAACCGTTTTTTTTTTCTTTTTTCCCCCAATCGTCTATTGACTGTGAAAATAAAGAACAAGGAACGATAAACAAGCTCGAGATTTACAGGAGGTGGAAAAAAAACGTTAAAATAAATTTAAACTCAAATCTTTTATAATTGTTTGTTGCAATGTCTCTGATATGGCCTTTATTCAAACTTGGATGAACAGTTATTTTAGTCGTTTCTTTCGGCTGAAGTTTGTAACTCATTGTAGAGTTCGATAAGTAAACCTCACCGTCGTGCCCTTTGTGTAATGGCTATCGTCGTAGGAAGGGGAAACGGTGACACGAGTTCAAAGCCTGGAGGAGGCAGAGTGCTTTTCATGTAGTACTAACAGCCTTGGGAAAGGTATCATCATCATCATCATCATCATGTCGTGCTGGTAGCACGGATATCCCTGACCCTCTCTCGCCATTTCTCCCTATCGTTCATCGCCTCTGGCTGGTCTTCAGGGATACATCCCGTATCCTCACATAGCTGCTGTATGTATGTTCGAGCTGGTCGTCCTGCTTTTGCTCGGTCATATGTGGGGATCCATAGGAGTACATCACTTATGAGCTCGTCCCTGCTTCTCCAGCAGTGTCCTACATGTCTGGTTCGTCTAGCTTGGATAGTTTTCGTGATGGGAGGTAGGTGGCCGTATAGTTGGTGTCTTGTGGGGTGTTGCCTCCAGGACTTGTTCAGTATTGCTCGGAGCATTCTTGTGTAATTGCCGTCTGGCTTTTCTCCAGCCGTTTTGTTAGCGTCCAAGTAGTGCATCCATACAGCAGTATCGACACGACCGCTGCTTGGAAGAAACTTTGTTTCATTTTATCGGTCAGTTCTGACTTCTATACGATCGATAGCTTATCGATAGCCGTCCATGCCTTTGTTAACCGCGTGTCGATGTCCTTTTCGGTTGATGAGACACTGCTTCCTAGGTAGGTGAATTTGTCTACCAGTTTCAGAGAGGTTCCATCTAGTGTGGAAATGAATCTGATTATTCTCCATCTAATAGGGCAGACTGGGTTCTTTAGCCTTGGTTAGGCTACCGGTCTCGGTGAAAGAAGACTCTGAATACAAATCTCTTAAAATCCACTTAAAAATTGATCTTGTGTCGCATCCTGCCCATGCAGGAGAGTTGGGTAAATACAATAGTAATGATTTTGATAATGACGATAGGTTTATTAGTAAAGTTAGTCGAAATTGTAACTGCTTAAATGATTGAAGCGGTATATATTTGAGTTATTTTCTGTTGGGTTGAGAACTCTTTTGGGTGAAATGTAAGGAAGAAAAAGATTAAAAAGATAAGCATAAAAGTTTTGCCTCTTTTTCAGCGGCAGCAGCCAACAAATTTTCACGGTTGATAAACCGGTAAAACAGAAGAAAACAATTTTTGCTCGTGTCAACCAACTGATGTCAAATCTAATTGTTAGTGCTACATAGCAATACTTGAGCCCATTTAATTAGGTTGTCTGGTTGGTTGGGGTTTATGGCATAGCAACTTTTTTAGGTTATTTAACGCCAAATCCATTTTCATGTAAATTATCCGTCCTCTTTCAAACAATTCAGTTTAGCATGAGTGCACCGGTTAATTGTCAAAAATATTTCTATTTTAAGCTATTCACTTTATTCAAACAGTTCTAATTCAGCTAATTCAGTTTAGCGCAAGTACAGATTTTGTTTACACAGTAAAATGGCAAAACAGTTCCATATATAACAATTCAGTTTAATGTAAGTACAGTTTCAATGTCAAAAAACAGTTCAATTTCAAACAATTCAGTTTAGCATAAGCATGCAGTTTAAATCTAAACACGGTTCAATTGTCAAAAATATTTCTATTTCAAGTTATTCAGTTTAATCAAGCAATTCAGTTTAGCATAAGTATGCAGTTTAGTTCTATTTAACCCATAGATAGGAACCTTATCAGGTGCTACCACGCCGGGCCAGAGTGGACCTGGGAGCAATGGCTATGAAGGGGTGCTCCGTATTTCCCAAAGCCCCAGCATCACTGGAACATGACCATCAGATTGTTTAGTGTCAAGTCAGGACACTCTTTGGGGGGTCTAATCCTTCTACAGAGAAGCATTCGGTGTATTCTACTGCCCCCGTCGACTGGGCAACCAAGAGATTAGGGAATGGCTTTCATTGGACATTAATATTTTAATTTGTGTTTAGTTGTTTCTCAGGAGTTTTGTAGGCATCGGAATAAGATATCAAGCATTCCAATTTAATAAAAATAATTCGCACACAGTTGTATGGTTTTAATTGTTCGTTTGTTTGGGTTTTATGACATATCAACCCTTGTAGGTTATTTAATGCCAAAACTATCCTCATACATATAATCTGTTCTATCTCAAACAATTCAGTCAAGCATTAGTACACAGTTTAATCGTCAAAAATATTTCTATTTCAAACTATTCAGTTTAGTCAAACAGTTCTAATTCACAAAAATTAAGTTTCGTATAAAAATAGTTTTTGTCCACGCATAGTTAAATGTCAAAACAGTTCTATTTCAAACAGTTCAGTTTAGCGTAAGTACAATTTCAAAGTTAAAAACAGTTCTATTTCAAGTAATTCAGTTTAGCATAAGTACGCAGTTTATTTGTTTTTCATCCATAGATAGGACCCTATTAGGTGCTTCCACTCCGGGCCAGAGTGGACCTGGGAGCGATGGCAATGAACGCACATGCTACGCATTCTCCAAAGCCCAAGCATTACTGGAACCCGACTATCACCTTTTTTGTGTCATATTCAGGACACTCGTTGGGGTGTCTTACCCCTCAGCAGAAGTGCAGTCGGTGTATTTTACAGCCTCAGCCGATTGGGCAAGAATGGCTTCAAGTATTCCTATTTAATACAAATAATTTGCATACAGTTGTATGATTTCAAGTATTCTTTATCATCATCAAGTCGTTTCCCAAACACTCATTCTCTCTCTCTCTCTCTCACGATCCGTCTCTATCATCCATCGCTTCCGCCATGTCTGCCAGGCTACCTTTTTCCTCAAGCTGTGTATTGTATGCCTTGTTCGTCTAATTTGGATGGTCTTCGGGATGGGTGTTAGGTGGCTGTACAACTGCTGTATGTTTAATATAGCTTGTAGCATCCTTGTGCAATTGCTATCGAGCTTTTTCTCTATACGCTTAGTCAGCGTCCAAGTGGTGCATCTATACTACTGTATAGATGCACCACGACAGCTGTTTGAAAGACTACCTTGTATTCTTATCTAATCCTAATAATCATGTGGCCAAGTAACTGTTTCTATTTGATAATAATAGGGACTTGTTTGCATACACGTATATGCTTTCAAGAAACTAATAACAATAATCCTTAGTAGAAAATTATGGTTTTAATTATTCATATTCATTACTAATAATTATATTTCTTCAATTGATTATTTCGATTTAATAATCGTCATTTACAACCCGTTATATGGCTTCAAATAACTAATTATAATTCTTAGTAAACAGTTATAGCTTCAAGTATCTATTCTTAATACAAGTAATTTACAGTTATATGATATCAAGTATTCCTATCAAATACAAATAATTTTCCCTGTTGTGTGGCTTTAAGTATTCCTCTCTAATACAAATAATTTGCACACAGTTGTATGGCTATAAGTATTCCTATCTTATACAAATAATTTGCACACAGTTGTATAGTTTTAAGTATTCCTCACAAATACAAATAATCTGCACGCACTTGTATGGCCTTAAGTATTCCTGTCTAATACAAATAATTTGCACACAAATATAAAATATAACCAGGCGCTCGTAGTGTAATAGTAACCATCGTGGAAAATAGATATGACGAACCGTGGTCATAGAGCGATAAAACCTGAGGTGAAGGTATGAATTCAACTATACTCCCTCCAGCTATGCGTAAATATTGTCGCAGACTGATGTCACGTGGTGTCCCCCTGAGTGAGAAGAAATAAGATTACTACTAATTCCTCCGTATTCGAATTAACAGTTGCAAGCCATCAAAGAATGACCGTTAAGAGAGATAATGCAGGTAAAGAATGAGGGTCAAGCTAACAGATGTTTGTACTTTGTGACCTGATGGGTAAAGAATGGGATACGGGGTGACATATAGTAGCCCTAACGAATCGCCTGACCAGGGAGAAGAAGAGAGAAGCCAAATGATTGGCCGGAGCCCTAGGGCGGAAGTAGGAGCTCCTTCCGGTCAGCAGAAGTAGGGAGGAAGAAAGTTAGTCTTGAATGAGACATCGTCGTGACCAGATGGGGTGAAGCACGTGCCAAGACTCCGGGAAAAGAAAGACGGAAATATCTTGGACAAGTAAGAAAAAGAAACTCTACTTTCAAGCCAGACACCAAAAATAAAATAAATGCCGTCAACCCGAGAATAAAGAAAAAAAAAAGGAGAAAGAAAAATGCTCTCCTAAGGAAATTCGTCTAAAGATAAGTAGACTTTAAAACTGTTTCTCTCTATACCCAATTATATATCCTCTGTCTCTCAAGTTGAAGAAAGACTAAAAACAAAAGAAAAGAGAAGAAGAAAGACATTTGTGTTCATGTACTATTCATTTATAATATAGCCGACACGTTAAAGATGTGTACCTATGTGTAGTAAAAGATTGATGTATTTTAATGTTCCCACGTGCTCGAGTCGTTCTTTGTATCGTCTACTACCAATTTGTTATTTCATGTTTCTTTTTCAGCTTCTATTCGCCTTATGTTATGCTTGCTTAGAATTGTCCTATAAATTCCTTTAATATTCTTATACGGAAAACCGGAGTTGTTGACTACTACAATTAATAATATTACTTCTAAACCTAGAGGTCCATATCTTCCATTGTTCTAGGGGAGGAAGAACTAGTGGCCTTGGTGGGTGTGTGTGTGTAGTGTGAAATTTGGAAACCCCTTGCCAACGGCGGTCAGTCTAGCCATAAATTAATCCCCCTCATAATATGCCAGTTCCTATATGCCCGAGGAAAAACTCTGAACGAGTACTTATTCTACAAGGGATCAAATGCCAGTCTGCCCCGTCTTCACACGTGCGAAAAGTAGAGTCCCGTTTTGGGATTCTAGTAAATTTGCCGTCACACTGGGTTCTTTAATCTTAGTGGGGCAACTCTTCTCGGAGTATGAAATCTTTGAACTCAAACATGTTAAACTCTGTTCAGAAATTGACATGGTATCACATCCTTCTCCTATGAAGTGGTTAGGTAAATATATAAAGCTAACTACATTGCTATATCTATTCTCTTTGGGCATCTGGTGGCGCCATAATTGCTAGCCAGCTCGTCTTGTAAACTCTTTATATCTAAATAATGAGTTCTGTTTCCCTACTTGTTATGACTTGGTGCCAAATGTAAGCAACGCTTTGTTTTTAAGACACCTCATGTGGTGTAAATCCCCACAAGAAGCAGTTCTAGTCGCTTTGTTTAAGAACATATCAACGCTCGTGTTTTATTAAACGCCAAAGCCATATCAAATACATAGCAGAGAGTTTAAAAGGGTTCATTGTTTTCTCTAGGTTATAAGTCAGAAAGTGAATATAATAGCGTAACTGGATTTCGAAATTGCTAACTACGATTTCTCAATCATTCAGGTTAGCCACTATACTATGACGACTCTTATCGACAAGAATAAGTTGTAGTAGTAACGTAGAAGTATTATAGTAATAGTTGTATTCACCTGTATATTTTTTTCTGATTCCATAATTTGGTAAATTCAAGTCTTCGTATTTTGGTAGTTTTAGGTATTATTTTAGATTTAGCCTCAAAACTACTGCAATTGTTCTCTGATTAAATGTAACGGAAAGAAATGAAATAATAAATATAGTAAATTCTGAAATTAGTCTAAACGTTGTGGTGACTGGACCCTTGAGAAAAAAACAACAGCTCAAAAGTAGAATACAATCCGTTATCAATTTTGATGACTTAGAACATAAGCCTGAGGAGCACCCTGCCATCGAAAATATTCAGAGGAGCTAGGACCATCGAAAGACATCATCTGTAAGTCATGCAGTTATCCTTTTAAAGCGGAGTTGTCCCCGTGGCCTAATGGCTGGACTGCTGCCTCGAAATGAGCGAGTTCGAACTCCAATCGTGGCACTATTACGTTCACTTTCAGACTGATATATTTCGGAAAGGTATGAATCCTCTTATCCTCCAAGCCATGTGTTAAATATTTTCACTGCTTTTCTTTTATAAGGATAGCTTTGGCATTAAATAACTCACGAAGTTTGATATGCCATTAAACAAAGAAAGCCGATATTTTCTTTCTAAAAAGGTTGTGAAAATTATCCCAATGCAAACGTATGCACAACCCCAAGAACAGCCCAAAGTTTTAGGCTCAGCAAATCGTTTATATGCAAGGGCATGAGATGTGGAAAATTATAAGTGAGTTCGACTTTCATTAAGTACCACATACTTCTGGTCTTGTGCTAAATTAAGCTGAGCATAGAAAATGATCAGATTCTTTCTCTTTCAAAAATAAGTTGAAAGATAAACAATTCAAAAATTAATAATGAAAGCACTTTATCTCTGCAATCAAGGCAGCATTTATTCTAAGCAGCATATTGTTGTGTTTCTCACAAATTTTCAAATTTTAGATTTCAGTCAACACCTTTGATCCATAATTTATGTGAAAACAGGTTTAAAAAGATATTTTTCTTCTGTGGAAGGTACGAGGTTTTCTAGTGTATTCTAGACTTCTAGACACCAGAATTAAAGATACAGAGATAGCTCCCATCATATATATATATATATATATATATATATATAGTCTGAGTGAAAGTTATATGTATATCAACCAAACTAAGAGTCAAGCATAAAGTTTCCTGGGAAACATTAGTAGTCAAGAAAAAAAGTAGAAAGCGTGAAAGCAGCATCCCTATGTAGTAAAATTCAACTAATTCCAACGCCCAGAAACTTAAGTAGGCACAAAATGATAGCCAAATCAATAAAATCAAATTAAAAAATTAAAAATTCTGCAGAAGATAGACAATCTTGAATAACGTGGCAGACAGTAAATGAAGTCACTAAAAGGAAGAGTACCTCCATAATAATAATAATAGCACTACTGTTCTTCTACAAGGGTGGCTTTGGCATTAAATAACTCACGAAGGTTGATATGCCTTTAAACAAAGAAATGATAGCAAACCAAAGACCTTTAATGTTGTTTTCTTTAACAGAATACTTTGATGTTATTGGGAAATAACTATAGCTTTGATGAGTAGGACAAACTAGTTTTATTTCTATGTAAAAAGAAAGATTTCAATATTGCAATTAAATGCTATTCATTTGCACGCAGTCAAACGGTTACATATATTGCTGTGTAATACCAATAATTCAATTTTTACACACAATAAAGCGGTTTCAAGTGTTCCTACCAAACACTAATAATACTTTTTAGTATTAATTGTTTGTATGCACACAGTTGAATTGTTTCAAATATTGCGAACAGCAATGATTTCATTTGCACACAGTTAAATGGTTTCAAGCGTCGCTATGTTACACTATAAAATTCAATTTAACATCAGTTATTTGTTTGCACACAGTTAAATAGTTAAATAGTTCTATTTGACCCATATATTAAACCCTGACAAGTACTACCACTCCAGCTCAGAGTGGAAATGGGAGTAATTGCTGTGAAGGAGTACTCCACCACAGATTGTTTAGTGTTATTACAGAACACTTATTGGTGAAAGGGTCTTACCCCTGTGTAGAGATGCAGTCAGAGTATTCTACAATCCCAGTCCAGAAATATTTTAACGAGTTCAATTCAAAGATTTAATGGATTTAAACTAGCGGTAAAAACTTACTGAGTCAAACACTAAAGTAGCCTCAATCGTCAAGTTTTATGTACGTGTATGTCAGCTAGTTTTTTTTAATACATGGTTAAGTGTTACCATGTAATTTTTTTTCCTGATTGGTGTTATTTTGTATATATTTTTTTCCTGATTGGTGTTATTTTGTATATATTTTTATTTTTTTAAGTAGAGTATTGTAAATTTGAATTATCATGACCAGAAAGGCGTCACTTGCGTACGATATGAACTGGTGGCCCAGTTGTAGCGTTTCGGCACTGAAGTCTGTGATCGCTGGTTCGATCTCCTAGTGGTGGAGATTACTGCACACACTGCTGAAGAGACCTAATACGTACGTAGGTGTTCGGCAAAATTTTTGGTCATGGTCTTACTTTGTATCACTTTTTGATGTTAAGAGTATAACATTTTCACAAGTAACCCTAAATCTATACGCTAGTCTAAAACCTGATCCTAAATACGAAACTGAAGAATACACCCTAACTCTAACATTCTGCTTTTGCTGGATTAAGTTGTGCTTCTATGTCCAAGGATTACAAAAATCTTTATTCTTCTAAAATATCCGACATCTAAATGCTGGATACCAAAAACCCATCCGAGTGTCGATATATCTGAGTTTTTTTGGTTTTTTTTTTAAATAAATGATTATATTCTTGTGAATCGATTTTTTTTCTTTACCGTCCAGTTCCCGTAAAATATTTTCTGAGAGTTTTAGTGCGATTACAATTCAGGAGAAAAGTAGATCTACTTGAGTATTTCGATGTTATTTAGGACTCAACGACGTTTGTTGCACAAGGAAATTTTAACGCTTAATATTACCGTTTTTTTTAATATTCATTGCTACCATCTTTTTTCTTCCTTTGAACTATTTTCGTGATGGTATTAGCGTCTTGTTAATCTTCAATTATTATGACACTTGCATGGCTATACGCTTGATCGATGTTTTGTCGTAAATATCTATTAATATTGATATTTTATCAACGTTTAATCTTCATTCATGACACTTGCATTGTCTTTACACTTCATCGATGTTTTTATAAGAAATATATGTTAATATCTATATATTATCAACGTTCAATCCTCAATTATGACACCCTGCTCTACATATGATCGATGTTTTGTTGCAAATATATATTAATACCAATATATTATCAACGTTTTATCTTCAGTTATGACACATTGCTCTGAACTTGATCGATGTTTTGTAGCAAATATATATTAATACCGACATGTTATCAACGTTTAATCTTCATTTATAACATTTTTCTGGCTTGATGCTTGATTGATGTCTTCGTAGAGAATATATATTAATATTAACATGTCATCGACATGAATATTGCATTCTCAGAGAGCATCGAAGCTGCTTTTTATTTTAATGCTTATGGCTTAATATTTGTAAAGTTAACTGTTTTGAAAGCGATGAATTATTTGAATTTATTGTAAATAAGAGAACCGAAATATATTTTATAATGTTCTAGCTGAAGCAAATGTAAAAGTTTACAACTTGCATCAAAGATGCAGAGAAACTATGAGATTCTTTTAATCCTTTCTCTTTACGTCATTTTTCAAACAATGTATTCCTTATCTTTGTTGTCAATTAAAAGTTCTTATCAAACAGGTATAAGCAGTATTTTTTAATGTGAAATTTTACTGTTCGTGTGTATTGGTTCGTCAGGGAATTAGCCTTTTGCACAGATGATGAGACATAGAATCGACACAGCAAATAGATTCGTTGTGTTTCCTTCGACCCAGACACGTACGTTATAATTTATTTTTCTGGGATATATATATATATATATATATATATAAAGAGAGAGAGAGAGAGAGAGAGAGAAAGAAAGAAAGAGATAGAGAAAGGAGTATATCTTACTGCTGTTAGAAATGGACACGAGGACGTGAGTTCAAATCCTGGACGAGATTGTTTGCATTTCACATAGGGTTAATACCTTTGGAAACCGTATGAAAAAATTATCCTAGCGTGGCATCTTTCTCATGTAAAAGAGTTGGATATATATATATATATATGTATATATATACTACCTGTCAAAAGTATTTGGCCACCCTCAAAAATTTCTATTTATCACCCTAAAACTGTTATTTTTATGAAGCAAGTTAATCACCAGAGTAGTTTTACTTATTATAGAAAATACAGGCCTTCCTGGACACATTAAATTCAAATTAAACCTAAAAACTAAAAAAGACGACTTAAACTTTTGATTTATCAAAATTACCCCCTTTGGCCGCTATCACTCCTTCTCAGATTCTCGATATTCTTTTCATCAAAGACTGGATGTAGATTAAAGATAGCTCTCAGTTTTCCAGCAAGAGTTGCCTGAGCTGAGCAGCACTTGTGGATTGTTTAGCTCTGACTTTACGGTCAAGTTCATCCTTCAGCAGCTCAATGGGATTTAAGTCGGCTGATTGCCACGGCCATGATATCAGCTGAATGACATGCTGTTCCTCTTTGCTTTTAATGTACTTCTGGCAGAGTTTACTAGTATTGCTTTGGGTTATTATCTTGCACGGGTACAAATCCTTAAGCCACAAACCGCATTCCAGATAGGATCGAGTGATCATGCGGTATGATGTGATTGTCGGCCTGATTCAATTTACCTATTTACCTGGGGCAAATCCCCGATTTTGCAATTGGCAAAAGGCTCCTACACCATAACATAGCCTCCTCCATGCTTTATGGTTGGTGTGATTGCAGTTCTTTCACCAACTCTTCGTCGTTGATAGACTCTCCTACATGACCCAAAAATGTCGAACTTTGATTCGTCAGTCTAAAGGACTTTATTCCACTGCTCCATTGTCCAGTCGTTGAGTGACTTGGCCAACAAGAAACTTTTGAAATTGTTTTACTTTCTCAACAGTGGTTTCTTGACAGCAATTCTGCCATATGGGCCAGCTTCACAGAGTCTTCTCCTCACTGGATGTTGAAAAATTTCTTTCACGACATTTGTTCAGTTGCGTAGTTAAACTTCTGCCACGTGAGCTTGTGACTCTGATGAAATTGTCCTCTGCATAGGTAAAACAGGTAGTATCTAGCAAGGAGTAAATCAACACAATATAGTCTAATATAAGTTCAAGTTATTGTATAATGTAACTTTTCGAAAAGGTTTCACTCATGCCCCGAACTAAAGAAGAAAAATGCCTTCAAATTGATTTTTCAAAAGATATGTGCTTATACTAAACAGAGTTACTGAGAAAGACCTGTATCTAGGATAATAAATAAAAACAATGTGGTGCTTAACTTGTTTCATTAAAAATAATACTTTTAGGATGAGAAATGAAAATTTTTGAGGGTGGCCGAATACTTTTGACTGGTAGTGTATACATGAGATCATTAAATAAGTTTCCAGACTGTTTTCGTATGGGCACTTTTATTGATAGTACACACATGTTCCCTTCGAAGTAATCTCCTCCAGTTACAATGCACTTGTACCATTCTATTGTATTTTGGCCTTCGACCCGACCAAAAATGCCATTCCAAGGTGATGCACCGGAAGGAGGTGACACATTCTAATGGCAGTTATGAGAGGAAATCGCATGGGCGGAAATTGGCTGATGAAATGGGACGAGGTAAAAAAATTCCCATGGTACACTCATAGATTGACGCACCGGAAGAGAGTGATCTCTGAACTGCATGACAGTTATTTCCGCTTGATGACGATCAATCGTGCCATTCCAAAGATCGAGTAGGCGATTGAGTGGACGTTGAACTATTATATAACTCAGTCAAGACAGAAGTCAGAGTTGCAGTTACAATTAGAGATCGGACGGAGTTATAGGCGGGATGTGGTAGGGAAAGCCACACCAGGCCGAAGGGGCTCGGGGCCCCCAATTGAGTTGGGGCCCAGAGAAGTTGCTGATAAGATTCAGTAAAGAAAGCCATCATCCAGCAGAGAGCTGGGCCCCAGGGCCTCCAGTTGAGCATCAGGAGAACGAGAAAGACACAACGCTGACGGCCATAAAAGTGGGGTCAAAATATTGCAGTTTCTGTTCGGTCTCCAGCTCCTTCTCACACGCAAACCTTGAGTAACCCTTTTCGAACCCTTACAATAAAGTGAGAGGTACATATATTTATAAAGAAGTCTTCCTGCGTCTTTATTATTGTGCCGTTATGATACGGCATATGAGAATATAACATGTCCCCCGTTTGATCATAGCACATATATTCCGTTTTGTGTGCATTGACATAGAGTCCTTGAACAAGTCCTGGCGGCAGCACCCCACAAGACACCAACTGTGCGGCCACCTGCCTCCGATCAGGAAAACTATTCAAGTTAGACGAACCAGACATGTGGGACACTGCTGGAGAAGCAGGGACGAACTCATAAGTGATGTACTCTTATGGACCCCAACACATGGCCGTGCAAAAGCAGGACGACCAGCACGAACATACATTCAGCAACTATGTGAGGATACAGGATGTTGTCCAGAAGACCTGCCTGAGGCGATGAACAATAGGGAAAAGTGGCGAGAGAGGGTCAGGGATATCCGTGCTTCCAGCATGACATGATGATGATGATATATATATATATATATATATATAAAGAGAATCAAATTGACCTCTTAATTTATATCAAGCCAATAGGAGACAATACCCAATTAGGTTATTTATCTTAATCCTTTTTTAGCAAACGCCCATCCATTTTCTAGTCTTGAAGAAAAAACAATAAACATACAACGTACATTCAGTCGTGAGATTTTTTTTTGGCAAAGGACGAAGCAAACTTGGGCAATGATCAATCGGCTGAAATTCACATCCTTTCTAGGTTCAATGAAACTTGGGCCAAATACACGCAGGGTGACTCCCTAATCAGGCGTCACTCTGGTGCATAGATAACAAAATAGCAAACTGAGATTGTCGTTTGCACACCCAATAATGACGTCATTGAAACAGCAGGCGTTTACACTCTGACTGTAAACAAATACAAAACAAAAGAATGGAATTCTCTAAAAGAGGCTTGTCTTTAAACTGATATTTCTTAGTACATTTAAAGATGTGGAAGCTCTTTTGATTATTATAAGATTGTTATTTTTACTCTGTATTGTGTTCGTGAACATGTTATGATAAGAACTGAACCTATGTCAATCTAATAATGATAATAATAATCGAAAAGATAGACAAATAGTTGGACCTCGCTAGAGAACTAAAAAAGATGAGGAACATGTGGGTGACGGTGTAACCAATTGTAGTTAGTGCACTTGGAACGCTCCACCAAAGCTCGGAAAGGAGACTGGAAAGATTGAAAATCAGATGAATAATCGAGACTATCCAGACTATAGCATTGACACAATCGGCCAGAATACTGAGAAGAGTCCTGGCGACCTGAGAAGACTAACGCTGGCGGGAAAAACTCGTAAGAAGTATAATAATAATAATGATAATAATAATAACAATAATAATAATAATAATAATAATAATAATAATAATGGGAAAAGAAAGATAAGTACTTCGACCTTGCTAGAGAATTGAAAAATCTATGGAACATTGAAGGTGACAATTATACCAATTGCGATTGGTGCTTTTGGCACGGTAACTAAAGGATAATTAAAGTGGTAGCGTTAAAATTGGTGCTGGGGGAAACTATGGTAGTATATTTGGTAGCGTGCCGAAGATAAGGTCCCATATGGTGCAAAGGAACCCTATGAAATATGTTACATAGCCAGATATACAAATATGTGAAATAAACATACGGAATCTAAAAACACGAAACTCACGAAATTGGCTTAGGTACGAAACTTTTTATTACCTTTGAGTTTAAAGGTTCTTCGACATAAGGTGAGAGATCCTATTTACCCAACCCCTCCGCTCGGGCAGGATATGACACAAGGTCAAGCGGAGTTTAGCAGGTTTGAATTCAGAGTTTTCCTTCTCCTAGACTAGCTGCCTCACCAAGGCTGAAGAACCTAGTCTGCCCAACTATTTACCCATAGCTCGAGGGAAAATAACTGGATTCATACCTTTCCAAAGGGTATTAGTACTATGTGAAATAAGGAGAGAGATACACATTCTTTCTATTCTGGCTTTTCCATCTGCCTAACCCCATCTCGTGCGACACCTGCCCAAGGCCTCGGCGAGCAAGCGAAAGTCACCTTTCTTCTTCGGACGGCGAGACTCAACTACACTAAATGACTTTTTCAAAATCCCCAAAATCTTCCGCGCGCTTCTGGTGCGTGACGTCACCCGCACTCTGTAGCCCCATTTCCCATCTGGGCTATTGTGACATCTCTGAGCGACAGGTCCGCTCCGCGCGCGTGTGCGTAAAAACCTGCGTTAATGTTGCACCTAAGTAACCCATGCACTGAGCCGAAAGGTTCTCAGCCTAACTAAACTTCTGTCAGGCATAAAACGAAATCTCTCGGCCATTATATTACAAATATAGTCAACGTTCTTATGTCTTAGAATATAATATCAAAGTTATATTTCAAAAACTCCTGTTTTATCATAAATTAACTATTTAAATTTCCAATTTATCTGTTAACATCATAACAATTTAATATGTTTTAAGACTATAGGTGGATATTTACCAACCCCTCCACTCGGGCAGGATATGACACAAGGTCAATTTTTAAGCGGAGTTTCACATGTTTGAATTCAGAGTTTTCCTTCTCCTAGACTAGTTGCCTCACCAAGGCTGAAGAACCTAGTCTGCCCTACTATTTACCCATATCTGGAGGGAGAATAATTGGATTCATACCTTTCCCAAGGGTATTAGAGCTAGTGTTTTAAGACTATATGTGGCTCAATTGTTTCTTTAAATGAGATGACGTAAATTACAGTGTCGATAAATATTTGGCCTTTGTCAGAGAACTAAAAAAAGCTGTGGAACATGAGGATGACGGTGATACCAATGGTAGTTGGGACAATTGGAACGCTCCGCAAAGGCTTGGTAAAAAAAAAAGGCTTAAAGAATTTGAAATCAGAGGAAAAATCGAGAACATAGGATTGGTAAAATTGGCTCGAATACCTAGAAAAGTCCTGGAGACTAGAGGAAACTTGATGTGATACAGAATTCAATGAATGACCACCAATTAAAACTGGTGAAAAAACTTGCAAGGCATGAAATAATGAACGCATCAAACTGACACAAAAGAAATAAAAGAGAAGGCATGACTAAAAAAGAAAGGTGATCGACTGGAAATTGCACCAGAGATAAAAATTTGAACATGCTAAGAAATACAATATGTATAAACCAGAATCTGTCCAAGAAAATGTTACCCATAAAATCCTCTAGGACTTTGAAATACAAACACATCTCGTATTGATCTCAAGAAGAAAAGAACTTGCCATCTAGGAGAGTTTGCCATTCCAGCAAGCCATAAAGTAAAAATAAAAGAAAGCAGAAGGATAGACAAATACCCAGATCTTGCTAGAGAGTACAGATGAAATTGCCAAGAATAATTAGAAGAGTTCCGGAGTCTGAAGACAACTTCCTGCCACTCAAGCTTCTGTGAAAAACCACTTTTCAGACTCCAATGAGAGATCACCAATTAAAACTGTTGTAAAAAATCTCGCAGGGAGTGAAATAATAAACATGTTAAACCGCTGCTAATCAGCTCTTTATTCTTAAAAAATCTGTGGTGCCCGCATAATAATATCTCAAATATCCATTCTCGGCTTTGCAACGATGTGTGTGTGTGTGTGTGTGTGTGTGTGTGTGTGTGTGTGTGTGTGTGTGTGTAAAGGAGTGAGAGTCAACTTCGTTATCTAGCGAGTATCATACCCTCCAGTTCTGCTTCAATCAGTTATTGTTTTAACAGTAATATTTTGAGTGAATTGTTTTTATTAGACACTAAATATGGAAACGATGAAAATTGCACAAGACAAAAAAAAATGGCATATTTAATTAAAGCAGCAGTAATCTATTTTTAAATCTAGTAAAATTTTAAATATATAAATAAATAAAGAATAAAAGTATAAAGGAACATCTATTTAAGATCTTCTAAAATAATTACTTCTAATTATAATGTAAGAGGAATGCTGTAAAATTGAATTACTTGAGATACTAGTGAATTTTCACGAAAACTTTTGTGCATATATTCGAATTTCTATCAAATTATTTTTAGGAAAATAGCGAAGAGATTTCAGTTAACGAGGGCGCCATTTTAATGTTGTTTTATGGTAAGTTAAAAGAAGTAGACTACAACGAATTGCTGTTTTGATGAATTGATTGATTTTGATGACACGTCAACCCGTTTAGGGTTATTTTATATCTAAAATTTAGAGAATTGCGAATATAGTACATTAATATTCACAATTGTGGGGTAGTTGCTTGGGAGTTTCTTTTTTCTTTTTTTGTGTGTGGGGGGTTGCTTTTAGTACGCAGTCCTATCAAAAAAGATTAATTTTTAAAAAGATCTACCATTAATTACGGCGTATAAGTCGACATTAAGATTTTCCTCAAAACTCCAGGTTAGACCTATTACCTGCTGTATAGGTCGACCTTAAACATGCAGTGGAATACTGTGACTTTTTTGTAAGTGCTTACAATAAGAGCATCAGCTATTGGGAATCGAACGTTCTTTACGAAGAACACCCCGGAGCCTGTTCTGAACTTCGGTCTGGAGCGTGGCTCTGCAAATGGAACAATGGCAGACTTGAGGCCTTTAAGCTCCTAACTTCGACTAGGCTACCTCCGGGTGGGCGAGCTACAGTTTTGTCTCCTTTGTAACCTACGTATGGCACTAGACCTCGCGTCTAATTTAAGCCGTAAACTGGCATACGTGCCCGGACCCACATTTGGGTTCGTGAAACTGCTTGCCTCATCAGGCTCACATTGCACCAAGTGAGCCGATGAGCAGCATAGACCAGCAGGGTTCGAGTCTCGGCTCGTTCCCGACCTCCCCCTCCCCTTTATCCCCACTTTAATCGGCCTTCGGGCTTTTGACCTTGTGTCAAGCCTCGTCTGGTGGGAGACATTGGCAAATATCGGCACGTGATATAGTATAGGAAGTGCCCATGGTGTAATGGTTATCGTCGCAGTAAATGGACATGGCGATATTAGTTCAAATCCTGGACGAGACTGATTGCATTTCACATAGTACTAATACTCTTTGGAAAGGTATGAATCCAAGTATTCTCCCTCCAGCTATTGGTAAATAGTGGGACAGACTGTATTCTTCAGCCTTGGGGAGGCAACTAGTCTAGGGGAAGGAAAATTCTGAATTCAAACCTGTTAAACTCCGCTTAAAAATTGACCTAATGTCATATCCTGCGCGAGTGGAGGGGTTGGTAAATATGGATATCATCATCATGTCGCGCCGCCTGCCGGATATCCCTGACCGTCTCTCGCCATTTCTCCCTATCATTCATCGCCTCCGGCAGGTCTTCAGGACTACAACCCGTGTCCTCACATAGCTGCTGTATGTAAGTTCGTGCTGGTCGTCCCACTCTTGCACATCCATGAGTGGGGGTCCACAGGAGTACATCGCTTATGAGCTCGTCCTTGCTTCTCCAGCAGTGTCCTGCGTGTCTGGTTCGTCGAACTTGTATAGTTTTTGTGATGGGGGGCAAGTGTCCGTATAGTTGGAGTCTCGTGGGGTGTTGTCGCCAGGACTTGTTTAATACTGCTCTCAACATTCTTGTGTAATTTCCGTCCAGCCTCCTCTCCAGCCGCTTCGTAAGCGTCCATGTGGTGCATCCATATAGCAGTATCGACACAACCGCTGCCTGGAAGAAACTGCGTTTCATTTTATCTGTTAGGTCCGACTTCCATATGATCGAGAGCCTATCGATAGCTGTCCATGCCTTCGTCAGTCGTGTGTCGATGTCCTTCTCGGTTGATGAGACGCTGCTTCCTAGGTAGGTGAATTTGTCGACTAGTTTCAGAGAGGCTCCGTCTAGTGTGGCAATGTTGCCTACTTAATTTCTGTTACAGTTTTATTTTATATTAATCTCTGTGTTAATTAGTTAAATATGTTTTCTAAACATGTTTAACTTGGGAATGTTTAGTCAGTCTTCTGGATTTTGGTTTGGTTTTATGACATATTAAATTTGGAGTTGAATTATCAAATAGTTCGATCTCAAGCAACTCAATTTAGCATAAGTAAACAAAGTTAAATGGTATTGCTATGTATTACTAACAATTCAATCAAAGACCAGTCTTTTGTTTATACACAGTTAAATGACCAGACAGTTCTATTTCAAACAATTCAATTTAGTATGAGTCATTTGTTTCCACTAAGTTTAAATGCCAAAGAGTTCTATTTGACCCTAACCAGTGCAATTACTCCGGGTCAGGGGTGACCTCGTGGAGTAATGGTTAAAGCGATGGACTGAGAAATCGTAGTAAGTGAGTTCGAACTCCAGTCGTACTATTACGTTCACTTTCGAAAAAATACCCTTGGGAAAGGTATGAACCCCCTTATCCTCCCAGCTATTGGTTAAATAGTACCACTTATGTTCTTCTAGGAGAATGGCTTTGGCATTAAATGACCTAAAAAGAGTTGATTTGCATTAAACAAAGAAACCAAACCAAACAATTTTCCGGGTCAGAGTGGAACCAGGAGTGATGGCAATGAACGGGTACTCCGCATTCCCCATAGCTCCAGCATTATTAGATCCTCACCATCAGATTATTTGATGTCATATCAAGACACTCGTTGGGGGAGGTCTTACCCCTCTGCAGAGATATCGTCGGTTTATTCTACAGCCCCAGCCGATAGAGCTACAGCCTGCTGGAGTTACAGTAAATGGTGTATATCGATACGACCCTAACAAGTTGAATCTCTCCAGTCAGAATGAACCTGGGAGTAATGTCAATGAAATAGTACTCCACCCTTCCCAGATCTCCAGAAAAATAAACCCACCATCAGATGTAGTTTAGCGTTATAAACAGCACACTCTTTCTTTGTGGAGTAGAGATCTTATCTCTCTGCAGAGTATACAGTCAACGTATTTTTAGGTACGTAAATTGCTGTTTTTATTAAATCTGCCGGTTTTTTCTATTTTTAAAAATTCATATCAGTTTTTCTCTGCTTGATGATTGTCGTATAAAAGCGGCATGAAGCCAGTGGTTGCAGATAAGCATTCATGCTATTAAATATATATAAAAACTAATATATATTTATTTATTATTATATAATAGTTCTGTTAGAGATATTGAGCATTCTCCAGATTATACTGCATTTGGTTGGCTACAAACCCACCAAGTGAGAAAGTGACAACCATACACTGTGTAATATATTGACCAATTTGATTTCAAATTGGTCAATATATAACACAGTGTAATATATATATATATATAGGTTCAACAAAATAATGGAAACACCTAGAATCTTTGTATCATAATTTTGAAACTCCTATAAAACCTTCAAACGTTTGTTATTTTTTATACGTTTTGGTTTATTATTAATTATCCTCGTCTTATTTAACTAAATTGTTATTTTTTACTGATATCAACAGAAGAAATGAATCAAAATCTATTGAAATGTCAGATCTATCAGACTTTAAAAGACATCAAATTGTTGGTGCTCGTATAGCAGGTGCTAGTGTAACAAAAACTGCTGAACTATTTAGAGTAGCAAGCAGCCCTATCTCGAAAGTAATGACAGTATTTGAGAAAGAAGGAAATGAACACGACGACACGAATTCAAATCCTGGACGAGGCTGATTGTATTTCAAATTGCACTAATACCCTTGGGAAAGGTATGAATCCAATTATTCTCCCTCCATTATGGGTAAATAGTAGGACAGACTGGATTCTTTAGCCTTGGTGCGGCAACTAGTCTAGGAGAAGGAAAACTCTGAATTCAAACCTGTTAAACTCAGCTTAAAAATTGACCTTGTGTCCTGCCCGAGCGGAGGGGTTGGTAAATATGGTATTTGAGAAAGAAGGAAAAACCTCCTCACGGAAGCAAAGCTCTTTAAGAAAACGAAAGCTGTCTGATAGAGACTGTCAGACCATTACGCTGATTGTTAGCAAGGATCACAAAAATACCTCTCTGAAAATTACAGCAGAGCTTAATAACCATCTTGAGGAAATAGTTTCCTCAAAAACTGCCCAAAGCCGGATTTCACGGGAAGGCTGCAATCAGAAAACCATATTAAAATAAATTTGTTTGAAATTTCCTGGTGTTTCCGTTATTTTCACCTACCCTGTATGAATTTAACTTTTGTAATAATAGTTTCAGACGCTGAATTCAAATACGCCCTGTCTTCTAAAGTTGTAGAATATGCCGACTGTACCTCTACAGGGAGGTAAGAACCCTTCAATGGGTTCACCTATTGACCATGGGCGGTGACCCGTGAGGCTCTAGGACGGGATCCTGGTAGTAAAGCAGTCATTGATCCGGCCAGAGAGTGGTCAATGGCTTGCAACACACAACTTTGACCCTTACCTGATCTGACGGGCTGTCGGATAGGCCCGATCCGATAAATCAGCTGGTCATGTCAGACCCTAGCCCCAATATGTTTTAATTCGACCGTACTTTTAAATCTGCACTTACAGCAAGTTCCCGACCCTTATCTTTTAAATGCTAGAAGGCGGTGGCTGAAGGTCAATTGCGTTAAGAGGATATGATTTTGACCAGAGCTGAGAACCTGAAATTAGCAACGGTTCGAAAACCTATTCTCAGTTCGAGTATAGCAGTCGTGTATCCCCGTCTCAACCAAGGCGAATAGGTTTCCCTCTTGGTACATTTTCAACACAAGTTGAACTCCGTGGTGAGTGGTGGAGCACCGAGCCAGCGAAAAATATACAGCTGCTATGGCGGCCTTTTATTAAAAAAAACGAAACCTGTCCGAATCAGATTCGGAGGGTGAAGCATCAGACTTCTCTAGATCCATTGCCACTGAATCTTTGGAGGGAATTCTCGCCTTTCCTTATAGAAAAAGTATTATCAACAAGGACTACTCTGAAAAATGTGAAGAAAATCCGAAACGGAAACTTGCTTGTTGAAGTGAAGGGCCGGGGGTAGGCAGAAAGTATATTAAAAATGAAAATCTTCAATACAACTAAGTGCAAAGCCTACCTGCATGGGAAACTCAACACTTGCAAGGAGTTATAGGAGTAGGGAGTTGCCGTTGGCAAAACAAGAAGAGATGTCGGCAGGCCCGGAAAAACAGGCGGTAACAAACAAAAAGAATTATTATTAGAAAAGAAGAAAAAATCGAAACCAAACCTGCACCCTGACATTTAACTGTTGCGTTCTGGTTAGTGAACGCTTGTAATATTAAATAAAGGACAAACCACGATATGAGGGGAAATAGAGATATATTCTCAGGAAAAAGTATATACAATAGAGAGACTATTAGTAGACAAGAACATAGAATTAGTGAATACAGAATGAAGATATAGTAGGGGCTTCCGTTATTACGGTAGCAAGTAAGGTGATCTAGTGCGATCTCCGGTCTCCAACGCTCTAATACTATTCTTATAAGAAGCTGCTCTTTACCTTCTAGTCTGCCCTGGTATTAGTAGCTACTGCTATATATGGCAGATGGACTAATTCATTATGGGGAAAAAGGTGGGTGATACCGAACATTAACCAACCCCACATTCCCAAGGAGGTGAAGATAGGCTATTGTGTAGAGAAGGTGGAATGCTATGTCCCGGCTCCCTGTAGAGCACGATACTCCTGTCAAATGAAGGAAGATTGCTTGAAGGAAACTAGACGTGCGAACTACCGACAAAATCAGCCCGCTTACGAAAAAAGAAAAAAGACACTTGAGGTGAAACACAAGAGGAATGTGTCTTTTCTGGAAGCAAGGAAAATAGTAGGTACCTACATGAGCTAAAATAGCTACGTTTCTGTTGCACAGAGGGAGGTTACAATCAATCAAGATAGCAGATATAGATCTCTTGTGGAGAAATTGATCCAGCTGAAACCGAATAATTGGCCAAAATTCCAGGAACAACTGAAGAACTTGCACTAGGCTGAACTTCAAAGCCAACCAAGACGAGTCAGGGCAAATAAAGTGTCGGGTATCACCCACCTTTTTCAACACAATGAACAAGTCCCTCTGCAATAGTAGCTACTAATACCAGGATACACTAGAAGGTGAAGAGCCGCTTCTTATAGGAGCAGCTTTTTGCTGATTCAGTTGTCGGGGTGCATTTCGGTCGGCCGTGCTGGCGGCGGCACGGATCTGGCCGGGTGTGGCTCGGTGACTGAAATATTTCCTTCGGCCTCAGGGGGCCTTCCACAAAAAAAAAGGCCTTGGGCCTCACTTTCACGTTCGATGGGGCGTGGAACAAATACCACAGCTTCTTATAGGAGCTGCATTCAGTTGTCGGGTAACACTTCGCCCGGCCGAGCTGGCTGGTGGCGCGGATCTGGCCGAGTGTGTCTCAGTTGCTGGATTTTTCCTTCGGGGGGTGATAGCCCGGCGCCTGAGGCGCCCCTAATAAGGGGAATGCCGACGGGGCCGTAGGCATTTTTGGGAAATGCCGGGCGCGTGTGGGCTACGCCCCTGCACCCGGACCCACCAAAAAAGAGACCGGGTGCCACACTTGCTCGCTAGGTGGGGCGTGCAACAAATACCGTTGCTTCTTATAGGAATAGTATTAGAGCGTTGGAGACTGGAGATCGCACTAGATCACCTTACTTGCTGCCGTAATAACGGAAGCCAGTACTATCTTTGAACTGCTTATTCTGTATTCAACTTTTTCCTGAGAATGTATCTCTATTTTCTCTCATATCGTGGTTAGTCCTTTATTTAATATTACAAGCGTTCACTAACTAGAACGCAACAGTTGGATAACCCAAACTTCGAGCTGAATTGTGACAAACATGAACGCTCCCTACAACCCAAAATGGATCATGCCCCCTTCTTCAACTAGAGGAGAACGACTGAAAGTGTCGACCCTCCCAAATCAAACCGCAGAGATTAAAAACAGATTTCATTTTTAGAAAGAAAAGAAACAGAAGAATCAAATAATACCAGAAACAAAAAGAAAAATACCTCTAATCCATCATAATAAACTCCAACAACTCAAAGAAAACATGCTGCCAAACTTTTATACAGCGGGACTACAGAGGAATCCGGGCCAATTATGAAGAACTCCAAACCACAACACTAAAATAGTTTGCCTCCAAGAAACATTTCGGAAAGAATCGAATACAATTAAATTTAAAAACTACACACTGTACAGTCATTTTAAGAAAGATGGAAACAGAGCTTCCGGAGGAGTCTCGATCCTAGTTAGCAATGACATACCGCAACACCAAATCCACATTGACACCAGACTTCAAGCAATTGCTGTCATGGCGACCCTACATAAGTCAATAAACATCTGCAACATCTACATCCCACCAAACGACTCCATAAGTGATACTGTTGTGGACCAGTAAAGGGTCCGGAAGAAAGACACGAAGTCGGGTTTACGTGGAACAATGTATATTAACGAAAGTATAATACAACATAGATAAAAAGTTGTTGAACGTCAGTCTGACTGCCAAAGTGTTAGGCTGGGAGGAACTTCACCACCGAGATGAATATTCTCCCGGTATTAATAGTCACGGAAGAGTTCATTACAGTCCGCAGGTTGGGTACCATAACAGATACCAAAATAAATAAACAGAACAAACACCTAAACCCTACTAATTGCTGGGTGACCTAAACTGCCACAACACTGTACGGGGGAGTCGGAAAACCATCAAAAAGCGCAAAGACCTTGAAAAAGTCATCAATACTAATAACCTCTTTATCCTAAATAACAAATCCAATACTTACCTCAACCCATTTACAGGCTCCTACTCAGCCATTGATCTAAACTTATGTGATCCCGTAAGCTATATTGACTATGGACGGAAAGTTCATAACGATCTCTTCAGCAGTGATCACTTCCCAATAATACTCGAACGTTTACAACCTCTCCATGAAGGTAGACTGCTTCACTGGAAAATAAACAAAGCAGACAGACAATTCTTTAAAACCATGTGTAAACAAAAACTGTTAAAAGACCCTAACATCATAAACCAAAACAAAACACTTCACCGAAACCCTCATCTCAATAGCAAACGAAACAATAGCAAAAACCTCAGCCTCAAACAAACACACCATTCCTTGGTTTAAAGATCACAGCAGAAAAG
This sequence comes from Sepioteuthis lessoniana, assembly GCA_963585895.1. Classification (NCBI taxonomy): domain Eukaryota; kingdom Metazoa; phylum Mollusca; class Cephalopoda; order Myopsida; family Loliginidae; genus Sepioteuthis; species Sepioteuthis lessoniana. The sequence continues at coordinate 17,333,587 of OY757906.1, read as the reverse complement.
CTATCTGCCTACGTAAGGCTGCCTTACGAAAATGTAATAGAGAACCAACTACAAATAATCTCAACGCTTTCAAACTTCTCAGAGTAAAAACAAGAAATATCCTTAAGGAAGCCAAGAAGAAAAGTTGTCAAAATTGTCAACCAACTTGGTTCCTCCACTAAAACAAACACTATCTGGACGATGAGGAGGAAAATATCCGGTAAAAACCAAACAACTGCTCTCAAACACCTCAGAAAAAACAACACAGAAGCAACTTGCAAGAAAAGACATAACAGACACATTAGCAGAGACATTTTCAGCAAGTTTTTTCATCAACAACTCCAATCCACATTTCTTTACTTTCCAAAACAACCTAGAGAAATAAAAACTCAACTTCAAGTCCGATAATTTGGAAAAATACAACCAACCCTTTCCACCAGCAGAACAACAGGAAGCTATCGAAACATCATACAACACAGCTGTCGGCCCAAATGAAATCCATTATGAATTTCTAAAACATTTACTAAAATCTTTACTCGTCTACCTTCTGACAATATCTAATGATTTATGGATAAACTGTAACTTCCCAGAATCAGGGACAATAGCAACAATCATCCCTATACCTAACCAAGGGAGATGTCTCAAATCCAGCTAACTATCGCTCAATGGCACTAACTAGCAGCCTCTGCAAAACTATAGAGCCTATAACCAACAAAAGATCAGTCTGATTTCTCGAGTCCAACAAACTTATCACCAATTCTCAATGTGGATTCAGAAAACGGAGATCAACAATCTATCATGTGATCAAATTGGAAACCTCCATAAGAGAGGCTAACATCCCAAAACAACACCTTATAACAGTCTTTTTTTATCTGAAGAAGGCTTACGACACCTACTAGGGGTTCTTAATAATGAAAGATCTGCGTAACATGGGGTGGCGAGGTAGATTGCCCAACTTCATAAAGAGTTTTCTCTCGGAAAGGAAATTCCGTGTCCGAGTCGGATCAACCTTTTCTAATCTCCAAAAGTAGGGAGAGGGAGTCTCCCAAGAAAGTATTTTGTCGGTAACACTGTTCAGTTACAAAATAAACATCACCAAGTGTCTCCCTCCTGGAATTGAAGATTACATCTACGTTGACGACTTCTGCATCACTTCCAGATCAAAATATATGCGAACTGCCGGAAAATTACTCATTGGGCTAACACAAACGGTTTCAGAATCTCCAAAAGCAAAATACGATGCGTAGATTTCTGTCAACTAAGAAAAATGCCCAATGAACCTCTCATCAAACTTGTTGATACAGAAATTCCTGTCGGTGACGAATATAAATTCCTTTAGCTCGTGCTATAGACTCAGCGCTTAACATCATCTCGAAGAGCAAACATAAGATATTTATCATATTCTCTGACTCGCTCTCGAATTTACTATCTTTAAGTAATAAAAAACTTAAGGATCCTCTAATTATTAAACTGTTGAGTCGACTTGACCCAATGTCCAATCGTAAAGAAATAATTATACGTTGGATCCCAAGCCACATTGGAGTGATAGGAAATAAAAGAGCAGATTCGACAGCAAAATCAGCCTTAGATCTGACCCCCGACAATTTCAGGATTCCATATAAAGTAAAAAGTAAAGTTGTCTCCATTTAGTCGAGGGCGACGAGAAGGCCCCCTTTTCAAAAGCGAGGTGTAGGGGAGGGCGCTACTCTTTTCCCTGGATTGCTCCACTTTACCCTCGATACGTACCTTATATTGCCGAGTGTTAAGCAAGGAGGTATCAAATACCATTTTTAAAGTCTTTAGTATGACGCGACCTGGGATTGAACATAGATTTCCCAGACCATTGGCGAACACTCTATGCTAACCTGAAACCCAAAATCAATTAACTCCTTCACGCAGAATGACAACAACGCTGCAATAATAACACCCACAATAAACTCTTTCAGATCCAGCCAATTTTGGAAGAATGGAGACGAGCCTTGCTAAAATCAAGAAGAGAACAAGTCACAATATCCCGATTGCGTATTGGTCATACAAGGCTCACTTACTCTTTCATACTGAAACAAGTACAAAAACCGAAGTGTTTGACATGACAAACACCTTGCACCGTTAAACACATTCTCATAAAATGTAAAACTTTCGATCTCATCAGAAAGCGATTTTTCAAAGGTAATAGTTTAACCGATCTGTTTGAGAACGTCAAAATGGAAGACGTTCTGCCTTCTATTAGAGAGACAGGATTGTACCAAAAATATGATGAACTGAAATCATCTAATTCTCTACAAACAAATGAGATCCTATTTATCTAAAACGCTATCTACAAAATATTCATTTAGAAAGCTTTGGTTAAACACACACACACACCCACACACACACACACACACACACATATATATATATATATAAAAATATAAATATATATATATATATATATAAACTGATTTTGGCATTAAATAACCGATGAAGGTTGATACGCGATAAAACCCAAGCAACCAAACTACCTGAATTCAAAATATATAGATGGAAAATATACAAAATTGAATAATTAACTATACTGGGGTGGTTGCCATACCAAGGTTAAAGAGCCAGTCGTTCTGACAATATACTGACCGCTGGAGGTAGAATAGTTGGATACATGCCTTTCTGAAGGGTATTAGTGCTATGTGAGATGCAAAGAGCTTCGACCAGGATTTGAAATCGAGTCACCGAGGCTACGACAGTAAACGTTATTTCAAGAGCGCCTCTATCTATCATATTCGTAACATAACAAAACAACACGAGCATAGCATGAGACAGGAAAAGCTCGAACATAAAATCTGAATATGAAGAATTGGATATTTTATTCCATGTCTTTCTCATGAATATGAACTAGGAATGATGCCAGCAGTAGCTCATCTCAATAAGAAACCGTTTCCTTGATTTAATTTCTTGACGGTCTAATGTTTTCGCCCTTTTATACTTCATAGGAAAGTCGCAGATTTATTGAAACTATTAACAATGCAATCAATGAAATAAAGAGATATACTCATAATGATATATTCTCATTCATTCGCTCAAGCAACGAAAACTCAATACACATTCATATAATGACTGTCATATACTTACATAAATTTCTTAATAGTGCCAACGACTATTTTGATATGATGATCAGAAATTTCTAATTTTAAGAATTGGCACGTGTCCAGAAACGTTATTCTTTGAAGCTGGTACTAACGTTCAAACGAAAAACTAAAGAAGAGATATTTATTGAAATCAAGCGACGAGTGGGAGTAAATTTTTAAAGAAGCTAATACGCTAAATTTCAATAAACAAAAAATCAGGAATGAAAAAAATTCTAAAACTCATGGGAGCTGCTCACGCAAGCAAAAACCAAAATCATATGCAAGATGCATCTCCTTGCAAATTGCTATGTGCAAGTAAAATTCAACTTCACTTATCCTCTTTAAACAGGAATGAAATTTCTGTGACAGCTAAAGTATTGCAATTTATTTTTACTGTCCTCCTTACAAATTCCAAACTACACTAGCAAGAAACAAAGTTGTAACAACCAGAAGGATGTGTTTTTTTTTTTTGCTCTGGATGCACTATGTATAGGCTAAAAGAAAGTAGATACTCTGATAAAGTTTTCGAAGTCTTCGATCATCTCGTGACGTAGAAACATTCATGCTGGTACTCTGTACTGTATATTCCTTTCAGTCGATGGTTAGTTGGTTGTTTGGGTTTTATGGAATATCAACCCTTGTAGGTTATTTAACGCCAAATCCATTTTTATGCAAATAGTTCTATTTCAAACAATTCAGTTTAGAATGAGTACGCAGTTCAATCGTCAAAAACATTTCTATTTCAAGCTATTCAGTTTAGTCAAACAGTTCTAATTCAGCTTAGAATAAGTGCAGATTCTGTTTACACAAAGTTATATGTCAAAACAGTTCTATATTAAACAATTCAGTTAAGTGTAAGTAGAGTTTCAATGTCAAAAACAGTTCCATTTTGAACAGTTCAGTTTAAACAATTCAGTTAAATGTAAGTACAGTTTAATTGTCAAAAACATTTCTTTTTCAAGTTGTTCAGTTTAATAAAACAGTTCTAATTCAAACCATTCAGTTTAGCATAAGTATGCAGTTAGTTCTATTTAACCAATAGATAAGGCCAATTAGGTACTACCATTCCAGGTTAGAGTAAACTTGAGAGCAATGGAAATGAATGGGTACCCCGCATTTCCCAAAGCTCCAGTATTACTGGAAGCTCACTTATAAGATTCTTTAGTGTCATTTCCAAGATACGCATTCGGCGGTTCCTACTCCTCTGAAGTGATACAGTCGGTGTATTCTACAGCACCAACCGACTGGGCAACTAGAGAGATCTGTTTTCTAATAATTCGTATTAGGTTGGTTGGTTGTTTGGGTTTTATGACATATCAAACTTTGCCGGTTATTTAACGCCAAATCCATTTTCATGAAAATAATTCTATTTCAAACAATTCAGTTTCAGATAAGTACGCAGTTTAAATGTAAGTACAGTTTAATAGTGAAAAACATTTCTATTTCAAGCGATTTAGTTTAGTCAAGCAGTTCTACTTCAGCTAGTTCAGTTTAGTATAAGTACAGATTTGGTTTAGACACAGTTAAATGTCAAAACAGTTCTATATTAAACAATTCAGTTTATTGCAAGTAGAGTGTCAAAGTCAAAAAGCAGTTCCATTTCAAATAATTCAGCTTAGCATAACCTTGCAGTTTAAATATAAGTACGGTTTAATTACCAAAAACCTTTCTATTTTAAGCTATTCAGTTTAGTAAAACAATTCAGTTTAGCATAAGTATGCAGTTTAGTTCTATTTAACCCATAGATAGGGCCCTATTAGGTGCTACCAGGCCGGGCCAGAGTGGAATAGCAGTGAAGTGATGCTCTGCATTCTCCAAAGCCCTAGCCTCACCATCATGTTTAGTGTCATATCCAGTACACTCATTGCGGGACAGGGTCCTACTCCTCTGCAGTGGAGCAGTCGGTGTATTCTACAGCCCCAGCCGACTGGGCAACATTTGTATTTAAGAGGAATACTTGATACCATATAAAGTAAAGTTAGCGACCATAGTCGAGGGTGACCCGAAGGCTCCCTTTTCGATAGCTACTACACCAAGGTGTAGGGGAGGGCATAACTGTGTACAAATTAATTGTATTAAGAATAATTAATTGAAATTATTAAGTTACTAAGGATTATCATTATTATCAGTTTCTCTAAACCATGTAACATTGTGTAAAAAAAGGATTATTATGAAATAGAAATAGTTACTTGAAATCATATAATTTCATATAAATTATTAGTATGAAGTTGGAATACTTAATATCAAATCATTGTATGCAAACAAATTGTAGTATATTGACCTCCGACCCGGCCAAACATGGCATTCCAAAGACGGCGGAAGTTGTGTATTCCATTGGTGTGGGCGAGCTTGGCTGACAGTATGGAACAGGGTTAACATCCCACGGTAAAGTCACAAACTAATGCACCGGAACAGAGTGACCTTTGAACTGCATGACAGTTATTTCCGTTCGATGATGATCAAAACATGCCATTCCAAAGACGGCGGAAGTTACATGTTCCGTTGGCCATTTATGGGAAGAGATTGAGTGGGCGTCGAATTATTATATAACTCAGTGCACAGGAAGTTCAATGAAAGTTGGAAAATGATGCTGTCGAGAAAACAGCACCTGGCAGAAGGGGCCCTCGGGACCCCCGATTGAGCAGTTGGGGATCAGACAAGTTGTAGATAAGATGCAGTAGAGAAAACCCGCACCCAGAGAGGTTGAGCCCCTAGGCCTCTGATTGAGCAACTCAGGAGAACAGGAAAGAAACGCTGATGGCCATAAGAGTGGGGGTCAATTTGTTGCAGTTCTGTTCGGTCTCCAACTCCCTCTCACACTCAACTCTTTCAATAAAGTGAGAGGTATATTTTTTCTAAAAGACTGTGTCACTCGTCGTTTATTGTGTCGTCGTTATAATTTTGCATGCATATGCATATGTGTTTGTATAGTTGGTCATATAGTTTTAGCTCTCTTGTTGTCTAGTTTTTACATATTCTAAGATCAAGTATATCATTGGTGTGACATTATCTTACTAAATCATTGCATCACATCATCGTGATCATCACACGTGTCCTAAATTTTCGTAATTTAATTCCCATCAAACATTAGATACGACATGAATCCATTTTATTTACATTTGGCCCTCCTGTCCCGAGATGAAAGATATCCTTTGTCATATCGTCGCACGTGCATGCGTGTACTCCCCGACCTCGGCGCCGATTACAATTGAACTAAAAGATCTCTGAACAGTTACAACAATCACCAAACTAAATCATAAAATAATCAATTCTCGATGAAATAATTAATATGATTGATTACCACCTTGATTATTTTATACCTCTCCAAAATCAAATCCAAAAAGAGAGGCTAAGATGGTCGATACATGATCAAGAGTGTTTTGCTCCTCTTACTCAATCTGTGATTCGAAAACGCATAATCCAGTCAAAAATGATAGAAGGAATTTTTGCTTCACCTCTTCGATCACTGTGAATGAAAGCACGGTCGTCATTGACAGACCAATAAAATGCGATAGGACATGTGTTGTATAGCCATAATACAAATATAAGCGGAAATATAATCAAACATAATTTACGAACTTCAATGAACGAACGAACATACTTCTTTATAAAAATATACCTCTCATATTTTATTCTCGAAAGGGTTGATGTTTCTGTGGTGTGTGAGAGATGGATGGAGAGACATATACTCAGAGAGAGGACTTCTTCCCGTGTCTTTTTCCAGGAGCCAGGGGGAGCCAACGTTTGGACCCCCTTGCAAGCTCGTCAGAGACCCCTCTGATCGGCTGCGTGTCCCTCGCTCATCTGTGATTCTCTGCACTCTGTCTAAATCTGACTGCGTGGTTCTCATCACGTGGTCTCCTCCCGGTTACACATCTGTTCTACCTGAGTGCCCTGATCGTGCTGTCCTGTTTATTAATCACGTGACAAAGTACACATGGTTACTAGGAACGAAACGAAAATCCATGGCATATGTTATATAACACATGATCCATAATTGGCTGACCAATGAAAAATATTTACGTGTAAAAGGTTTTCTGAAGGATTTGTAAACTGATTCTGTAGAAGACAGATCCAAGAAAAAATACGAGAGGCCGAAATTTGCCGCTGGAAGAACTCGCAGGAAGAAAAAAAAACTGACAAATAAAGACACAAAGTTCCAGGTCACCAGAATTCTTCGAACTGCACCAATCTTACCTTTTTTGGCTCTGAAGAACTCCATGCTAATTAGCATAAAGTAAAAACGGTAATCAAATCCCTCACTGTGTCTCTTCTCTCCTGCCTAGGGTGCGAAATCTTTTCTTTTTCTATACGGTTACATGGTCATATTGCAATAAAAACTTTTATTATTATAGTTACCGGTAAGTTGTCTCGTACTCGGAGTTGCCAACATCATCGGTAACTTATTCCTATTAACCTCCCGACTCATCACAAGATGTTCCGACCAAGTTGCGTTGATCACCGTTCTGCGATTCTTTGAAATTGCAACTTGGGCGCTGAAAGTATCGATAAGGCAACCAGTCGAATAACGCATGTCGTCATCCCATTGATTGGGTCACAAAATTCTGAATTCAAAATATTATTCCGCTTAAAAGAATTAGCGTCAACATATTTTAATATTCCATCACGATTATTTCGTCAAATTCCAACTGGGTAATCTTTAGAGACCTTCAAAGTAACACCCCCTCCCCATTCCAGCAAAATTTCCCCCCTACGATAATATATCTCGGTTGCACTATTTTTTGTATAATTATCTATATATACACATATTTACATCGTATTTTCTACTGATTATGTCTTTGGGTCTCGTAGGTTATTTTTTTGGAAATTAGGATACACGCGGAGCTTTTTCTGTTTTTACTTTAGATGAAATACATGAGTTAGAAACCGTTACAATTCGAAGAGCACTAGCATCAATGAATAGAACTGTAACTTTCACGCACCATATTTTTGTTAGTTTTTATGAGAATTCTTGTTGCCCAGTCGGCTGGGGCTGTAGAATACACCGACTGCACCTCTGCAGAGGGGTAAGACCTCACCAACGAGTGTCCTGGATATGACACTAAACAATCTGATCATGAGGTTCCAGTGATGCTGGAGCTTTGAGGAATCCAGAGCACCCCTTGATTCCCATCGTTCCCAGGTCCACTCTGGCCCAGAATGGAGGCACCTGATAGGGTCGGATCTATGGGTTGAATAGAACTAACTGCATACTTATGCTAAACTGAATTGTCTGAATTAGAACTGTTTGACTAAACTGAATGCTTGAAAAAGAAGTGTTTTGACAATTGAATTGTACTTACATTTAAACTGCAGGCTTATGCGAAACTGAATTGTTCGAAATGGAACTGTTTTTGACATTGAAAATCTACTTACGCTAAACTGAATTGTTTAATATAGAGCTGTTTTGACATTTAACTGTGTCTAAACAAAATCTGTACTTATACAAAACTGAATTAGCTGAATTGGAACTGTCTGACTAAACTGAACAGCTTGAAATAGAAATATTTTTGACAATTAAACTGCGTACTCATGCTAAACTGGATTGTTTGGGATAGAACTGATTATTTGTATGAAAATGGATTCGGCGTTAAATAACCTACGAAGGTTGATATGCCATAAAACCCAACCAACTCACCAACCAACAACTGTACATTCCTGGTATGTTTTCAACTATTTACTTTCTTTCAATTCTAATTTATGGTTTGCAGGAACAACAATATTCAGCTACATAGGCGAGAGTTGACCACTGGCTGACCATGTGATAATGGCTGAGTAATTCCAATAGCCAGGTGGTTGAAAGAAGAATATCAACGACAACCATTGATTCTTAAAACGGGTCCTTTGATGCTTATTTCCTTAGACTTCATTAGTAAGGTTGGGTGTAAAAGTTAGAGATTATCTGAAATAAAAATATAATGTTTTACTATCGGAAGATATCGTAGTTATAGGGAAAATTTGTGGATGGTATCTGACCGTTTCTTCGACGTTTCTCTCAAGTCTGTCTTCGACTACGATTTCGTCTGACTGATCCTTGAACCCCCGCTCTCTCTCTCTCTCTCTCTCTCTCTCTCTCTCTCTCTCTCTCTCTCTCTCTGTGGGTATCCAACTTTTCCTTTTTGACCAAATACGCAAATCTGTTATATATCAAAGAGGCTCTATTTCTTGGTTCTCTTTTTAAAGTGTATTGTTATATTTTGGATAATATATATCTTTTTTGAGTTGAATATGAGATCTAATAGATGAAAGTAAGACTTTATCAGCAGCAGCAGCAATAGTAGAGTTTTAAAACAAACGCTGCTACTGCTGCTGCTGTTATATGCTCATCTGCTGATTCATGCAGAAATATACATATATATGCTGGATACATACCGACGCAATGAACAACAGACGCAAGAATAAACGATGCAGGAAGACTTCTTTACAAATATATATACCTCTCACTTTATTTGTAAGGGTTCGAAAAGGTTGTGAGGGGTTTAACTGTGAAAGGGAGCTGGAGATCGAACATAACTGCAATATTTTGACCCCAAACTTATAGCCCTCAGCGTTGTGTCTTTCTCGTTCTCCAGGGCTGTTCAACCGGAGGCCCAGGTCCCACTCTGCTGGGTGTTGGCTTCCTTTACTGAATCTTATCAGCATCTTCTCTGGACCCCAATTCAATCAGGTCTCCCGAGGGCCCCTTCGGCCGGGTGTGGCTTTCCTAACCACACCTCGTCTATCTCTTCTCCAACTGTCTGCAACTCAACTGGCTGTCGAACTCAACTGCGTTATATAATCGTTCGACGCCCACTCGATCTTTGAAATCGAATGTTTAATCGTCATCAAGCGGAAATAACTGTCATGCAGTTCAGAGGTCACTCTCTTCCGGTGCATCACTCAGTAAAGGCACAGTGGGACCTTTACCTTGTCCCATATTATCAGCCTTAATCCGCCCACGCGATCTCTTTCGATTACTGGCCATTGGAATGTTTCTCTTCCTTCCGGTGCATCACCTTGGAATAGCATTTTTGGGCCGGGTCGAAGGTCAGAATATTACACTGCTGCAGCTGTTGCTACTTAATATACTATATAATTCCTTGGTTGGCGTGGTACGCTTGTTGGTCGAGCGGTGTGATACTAAGTCTAACGTAAAGATGGGCGGGTCTAGCTCCCAGTTTCAAGCGCCCTACGTGTCTAGCCACATTGAAGAGTTGTGATACAACGAAACAGTCTGTCTGTGGATGACAATATATATGTGTGTGTGTGTGTGTGTGTGTGAGATAGTGCAAGCTAGATGTAAATAAAATTTTTCCAGCCAAAATTCCCTGAAATTTTTACACTCGCCCAACGGGAGAGAGTGAGAGAGAGAGAGAGAGAGAGAGAGAGAGGGACAGTGAGAGAGAGATAAAAAGAGAAAGAGAAATAGCATGAGGTAGACAGAGAGATAAGGCAGTGAGTGAAAGAAAGACGATACTTGAGATCGATGAGTTTTCTCATGAGAGCAATGAGTCGAAGTTCGAGCCCAAGTAAACGCTAGAACTTGGAAACCCTTAGGTCAGTCATGTTTACTTCCCTTGAAAAGGTTCTACAATGCATTATTGTCTTTTTCGTCTCTATTGTCACGTGATATCCCACTGGGAGGAGGGAGATAAAATTACTACTCCTCGTATTTGAATTGACAGTATCAAGCCGTCAAAAAAGTGACCGTTAAGGAAGAATGTAGGTCACAGAGGGGTATCAACAAGTGTTGGTACTTAGTAACCTCAGGTCGCCGGACACCGGAAGGGGAAAGAGAGAGAAGCCAAATGATTGGCTGGGACCCCAAAACGGAAGTGGGGACCCCTTCCCCTCAGCGGAAGTAAATAGTAAGAAAATCAGTTTTGGAGCAGGTTCGTAGCGGACAGACGAACCATAGCCATTTTACTCCGGGTTGAAGACAAAAGAAAAAAACTGAGACACGAAGGACCCCAGGTTCTTCAAGCCAGCGTAAAAAAAAATAGAACAAAGTCTATTAGCCCGTGAAAGAAGAAAAGATTCTCCAGTGGAACCCCGTCGAAAAAAATAAGATAAGTAACTTTGGGGCCATTTTCCTTTATACCCAAATTTCGTTTACCACTCTCTCTCTCTCAATTTGAAGAAAGATAAAAGTCAAGAAAAGACATTTATATTCGTGGACTGTCCAATTATTATATGTTTTGACACGTTGAAAGTGTATATAAATGTAGTAAAGGAATTCATGTATTTTTATGTTACCATTTGGTCTATGTTGTTATTTCATGCTTCTTTTCAGCTTCTATTCGCCTTATGTTATCTTGCTTAGAATTGTCCTATTAATTCCTAAAATATCACACGGGAAACCGGAGTTGCCGACTACTACAATATTAATATCATTACGACTAAAACCTATTGGCTCATTATCTTCCATTGTCTCGGGGAAGGAAGTTTAGCGGCCTGGTGGGTGTGTGATAGTGTGAAATTTGGAACCCCTTTGCCAGCGGCGGTCAGTCTGGCTCTAAATTAATCCCTCACGTAATATGCCAGTTCTTATATGCCTGAGAGAAAAACTCTGAACGAGGACTTATTCCATAGGGGATCAAGTGCCAACCTGCCCCGTCTTCACATGTGTGAAAATAAAGTCCCGTTTTGGGATTTTAGTCAATTTCGCGTCACACTATTAAGAAAACCAACAATAGATAGCCAATCAGGCTACCTTCGAATTGCATTGAAAGTCTGAGAAACTATTTGCAGTCATCATAGATTCCAGTCTTCCACATCGCAATTTAGAAAACTTTTTCTCGTATTTTTTCAATGTTAATAATGTGTTTTTGATAAATGTTGCCACATTCTTCTTGTCATATTCCCATAGATACTCTGTCAAATTACCCGAAAATATATAGTGTACAAAATAGAAAAAGACAATTTCAAAAATTTAATAAAAAAGCTATTTTACCGCAATATCTAAAAAGATGTCCTTGCATGATGTTAACAGAATTCATTTTACTTAATTTAAGCACACAAGATGCCTTCTCGAAAGCTAGTGGTATTGGCACCGTGAGTGAACACCTAGTACAACTAAAAGTTTTAATAATGTGTTCTTTACAGAACTGTATATCGTGAGTGTCAATATTTTTTAAGTACATAAATCATCGAAATGGTCTTTTTCTTTCGTAGACACCTTGCAATTTGCGTAAAGTCGTCATCGAAGTGTAATCTAACTAAAAATTCAGATTTTAAAGTGAAAATTAGACGTTGAGACGAATTAATTCTGAATTTGCTGAGATAGATAATTCTGAATTCATAAAATATTTAGATTCTAGGTTCTTATTCACTGTCTGTAAGCCACTGATATTTGTTGTCAGTAAAAAGAGGTCAGGGCTAAGTTTATTGCCAAGCGCCAGACGTAACCTAAAATGGGAATGCCGACGGAACTGAGCAGTTTTAGCCCCACCCCAATGGGTCGGTTAAGTGTTTTACATCTTCACTTAACCGACCTTATGTCACATTTTGACCTTGTGGATAAAATAAACCCCTATGCCTATTTATTGTCAATAAGGTTCGTTTTTAGTTATTTGCTATTACAGATAAACATAATTTAAAAGAAATGAAAGATTCTATGAAGCATTTCATAAATATTTTCATGATGTCGAGAATTTTGAAGATTAAAAAACAATTTTCAATGCAAACAAAATTATTATTCAGTTACAACTTCTACTGGAAATTCCTTTACAGTAAAATTTAGAGCATTTTAAGAGATAAAAATCTCTCTATCAGTCTCTGACCGAAAGTTGGCCGGGTTTCGATCCCATTTTGAGGCATCTCGCGTGTCTAGCGACACTGATATGAAAAAAATCCTATGGAGGGACTCTTTTGGCGTTGTGGCTAACGTGCTAGACAGCAACATCGTATTTTGCGAGTTCCAACTCCAGTCACGTTACGACATTCACTCGTGCACAAATGGCATTGGGAAAGATATGAATTCTTTTATCACCGCCCCGCCACAATTATGGGCATTCCAGTTGGTTGGTGCTGTAGAATGCACCAACTACATCTCTGCAAAGGGGTTAGACCCGAAACGAGTGTCCTAAGAGATCTGATGGTGAGGTAGCAGTTTTTGGAGCTCTGGGGAATAGGGAATACCTCTTCATCGCTATTACTCCCAGTTCCACTCTGACTCGGATTGATAGTGCATGATAGAGTTCCATCTATGGGTCAAATAGAACTTTTTTCTCATTTAACGGTGTGCAAAACAACAAACTAATGTTAAATTCCTAATGTTAGATAGCAATAGTTGAAACCATTTAACTGTGTGCAAAGAAATGATTAATATTAGATAGAATTATCCGTGTTAGATGAGAATGCTTGAAGCCGTTTAATTGTATACAAAAATTGAATCATTGGTATTACATCGCAAAACTGAGAAGCATTTGCTTGTGCAAATTACTGAATAATGTTGAATAGAATTATTAGTGTTAGATAGTGTTGTGATACTAACAAAAGAAAGACACGAGGAACACAAAAAGGGTTGATGGAAAAACATATATATTCAAGTAACAGAAACAAGATACAAGTGAACCTGTTTAAACAGTAGTTAGTTGATAAGAAGCTGAGAGTCCAGTGGGGTAGTGACTATCAGCCCACTACACAAACGGTATCCTATTTACCAACCCCTCCGATCGGGAAGGATATGACACAAGGTCAATTTTTAAGCAGAGTTTAACAGGTTTCAATTCAGAGTTTTCCTTCTCCTAGACTAGTTGCTTTACTAAGGCTGACGAACCTAGTCTGCCGTGCTATTTACCCGTAGCTGGAGGGAGAATATTTGGATTCATAACTTTCACAAGGGTATTAGTGCTATGTGAAATGCAATCAGTCTCGTCCAGGATTTGAACTCGTGTCACCGTGTTCATTTCCTACGACGATAACAATTACACCACGGGCACCTCCACTACGCAAACGGTATCACACGTGATTGTGTCACGCTGATTTGGTTAACTCCGTCTGATGCTCTCGTTGATGTGTATCTATGGAGGAAGGGGAATCCATTATGTAGGGAGTACAAGTTTCTCAATGGAGTCACCAGAATTGTTTGAGATAATTACCTTCTTTTCAATTTCTCAAAAGCTATTTCTTCTATTTTTGCCAATATTTTTCTTTTCGCTTTTATCTTACTTGCAACCTGTTGGCTCTGATAGGTATGACCTTTGATTATGTTGTGATGCTGATAAAAGAAAGACACAGGGAATACAAAAAGGGTTGATAGAAAAACATATATATTCAAGTAACAGAAAAAAGATACAAGTGAACCTGGTTAAACAGTTAGTTGATAGGAAGCTGAGAGTCCTGTGGGGTAGTGACTATCAGCCCACTACGCAAACGGTATTACACCTGATTATGTCACGCTGATTAGTGAACTCCGTCTGACGATCTCGTTGACGTGTATTTATAGAGGAGAGTGAGTCCATTATGTAGGAGTACAATAGATAGTAATATTTGAAACCATCAAACTGTGTGCAAACAAATAAGCTTTAACTTTTTTTTAATTAAAATTACCTGCAAACTATTCATTAAAAATCATATACGTATGAACATTTAACAATGTACAAACAAATGGATGATGTTAAATTGAATTGTTAGTGTTAGATAGAAATACTTGAAACCATTTAACTATGAGCCAGCAAATGAGCTCAGGCTCGTTTAAAATTTTATCTACAAACTATTCGTTTGCAAATCAAATATATTCAATATATATATATATATATAAGTGTGTGTGTGTGTGTGTGTGTGTGCGTGTGTGTGTGTGTGAAAGGGACTTGGCATTAAATAGCCTATCATCATCATCATCGTGTCGTGCCTCTAGCACGGATATCCCTGACCCTCTCTCGCCACTTCTCCCAATCATTCATCGCTTCTGGCAGGTCTTCAGGGCTAAATCCCGTATCCTCACATAGCTGCTGTATGTATGTTCGAGCTGGTCGCCCTGCTTTTGCTTGGCCATATGCGGGGGTCCATTGGAGTAAATCACTGATGAGTTCGTCATTGCTTCTCCAGCAGTGTCCTGCGTGTCTGGTTCGTCTAACTTGTATAGTTTTCATGGTGGGAGGCAGGTGGCCGTATAGTTGGTGTCTTGTGGGGTGTTGCTGCCAGGACTTGTTCAATATTACTCGCAGCATTCTTGTGTAATTGCCGTCCAGCTTCTTCTTCTGACGTAAAAACCAATCAAACTAACAAGGGTTAAATAGTATCGCTACTTTTTTACAAGGAGCTTTGGCATTAAATAATTCACCAAGTTTGATACGCCATTAAACAAAGAAACCAAAACAAAACCATATCTATAGATTACAAGAAACTTATATTCGACATTTCTATTCAGTTGGTGATGATTTTAAGCTTTACAAAGATACAAAGTTCCCCATCATAGAAAGAATCTAAAAAAAGTCCAGCATAGAAAATATTTCGGCGATTATAAAAGCCTATGAAAATAAATGGATCAAGCGTTTTCAAACCCTCCTCAAAACAACGCTTTGAAATATATTACATTCCAGTTCACAAATGAATATCTAAATAAACAAATGTAACATATTGACCTCCGACCCAGCCGTCGATCAAGGAACAGGTTCATCCGATCGAAGATATCAGGGTATAACCTTGACTGTGGACGGGTTGAATTGAGTGCAGATGTGACGCCCACAAGAAGCAGGTGTACGGCAAACAATTATATAACCCGGTGCCACAGACAGGTTCAGTTAGTTGGAATCAGTTAGTTGGAGATAAGATGCTGTAGAGCAGAGGGCTATGTCAACAGCCCCAGCTGAGGTCTATGTCGACAGCCCAATTGGTTGGAACTGTAAAATACGCCGATTTCATCTTTGCAGATGGGCCCCCAACAACGAGTGTACTTGATGTAACACTAAACTATCCCATGGTGAGGCTCCAATCCTGGAGCTTTAGTGAATGTATAGTACCCTTTCATTACCATTACTCCCACGTCCACTTTTACCCGGAATGGTAGTACCTTTTAAGGTCCCATCTATGGATAAAATAGAACGGTTTGGCCAAGAACTGTATTACTCTTTTGTTGTATACTACTCTCTTTGTTCTTCCTAAGTGGTTGCCCACTTCAGCTGTAATTGATAATAAAAAGAATGAAGAACACATGTATATAAAAAAATACAACTTATTTTCTTTGTTTCTTTGGCTTGCTACGAATGTGGAATCTAAGAGAGAGAGAGTCAAAGAGTTTATGAGTGTATACGGGGTCTTGACGGGAGATCTCTTCACTTCGACCGTTAGCCGGGATTTGCTTGACATTTGAACATTGCTGCTTTTATAAACCCATCTATGCGAGTTTGACAACTCACGTCAGGTCAGCCACCAAAGTATTTTCCTTCCAGCTGGCGACCCCGGTGCTTTTTGTTTCTGGGCCTTTGTCCACTATTTTCGTAGCCTTATCTTTCGGTCATCTCATTTCTTATTTCATTGAGTCACGAATACCTGGTTAATTAACTTGTCAACTTGTCCCTCATTTCCTATTTCTGCAAGCCTGTGTCATCTTTATCCATTAAGCTTTTAGCCACAAAGGCGTCTATCCTTTTCATCATCATCATCATCATATCGTGCTGGTAGCACGGATATCCCTGACCCTCTCTCGCCACTCCTCCCTATCGCTCATCGCCCTAGGTAGGTCTTCAGGACAACATCCTGTATCCTCACATAGCTGCTGAATGTACGTTCGAGCTGGTCGTCCTGCTTTTGCGCGGCCATGTGTGGGGATCCATAAGAGTACATCTCTTATGAGTTCGTCCCTGCTTCTCCAGCAGTGTCCTGCATGTCTGGTTCGTCTAACTTGAATAGTTTTCGTAATAGGGGGCAGGTGGCCGTACAGTTGGTGTCTTGTAGGGTGTTGCTGCCAGGACTTGTTCAGGATTGCACGCAGCATTCTTGTGTAATTGCCATCTAGCTTCTTCTCCAGTCGTTTTGTTAGCGTCCATGTAGTGCATCCATATAGCAGTATCGATGTGACCGCTGCCTGGAAGAAACTGCGTTTCATTTTATCGGTAAGGTCTGATTTCCATATAATCGATAGCCTATTGATAGCTGTCCATGTTTGTCACATTCCAATCAACTGACAATGCAACAATCTAACTGCGTGTAAATAAATGACTGATGTTAAATTCTATTGTTAATGTAAGATAGCAATACTTCAAACCATTTAATTGTGTGCAAAAATTAGATTATGGGTATTCAAATTTATCATACAATATGTACAAGCATGTGGGATACCCTGTCCTCATCAGCCACCAATCAGGAGTGATACCACAGTTTCTGTGGTTAAGGTGGTACTAATACCCCTGGCGCTACCAACAGCTTTTGTCTCCAGACAGGGTATGAAGACAAACAGAGCGAAAGTTCTGATATTGGTATTATATAGCTATACTTAGAACCATTTAATTGTGTGCAAACGAATGAATAGTGTTGAATAGAATTATTAGTGTTGAATAGCAATACTTTAAACCATTCAACTAAGTGCAAATAAAACAATTAGTATAAGCATTGCTTGAAATGGAGTTGCCCGTGGTGTAATGGTTATCGTCGTAGGAAATGGACACGGCGACACGAGTTCAAATCCTGGATGAGACTGATTGCATTTCACATAGCACTAATACCCTTGGGAAAGGTATGAATCCAATTATTCTCCCTCCAGCTATGGGTAAATAGTAGGACAGACTAGGTTCTTCAGCCTTGGTGAGGCAACTAGTCTAGGAGAAGGAAAACTCTGAATTGAAACCTGTTAAACTCCGCTTAAAAATTGACCTTGTGTTATATCCTGCCCGAGCGGAGGGGTCGGTAAATATGATAAGCAATACTTGAAATCACTTCACTGTGTGCAAACGAATGATTAATTTTAAATATCATTATTACTGTTTTTTAGCAATACCTGAATCTATTTAGCTGTGTGCGAACATTAGCAATACTTGTATGCGAATAAATTAGCTCTAATTTATTTAAAAACAAGATTAGCAACAAACTATTCTCTCACGAATCATATGTATAAATATTTAACTATGTACAAAGAGATTATTGATGTTAAATTGAATTGTAACTGTTACTTAGCAATTCATGAAACCATTTAACTAGAAGAAAACAAATAAGCTTGGACTCGTTTAAAAATGTTAGCTACAAACTATTCATTCACAAATCTTAAATTTAATATATGTATTAACAAGGATTTGGCATTAAATAACCTTCAAGGGTTGATATTCCATAAAACCCAACCAACGATACAGAGCATTGTTAATTTGAAAAACAAGTGCCCTTGTTTAAGATTTCATCACCATCATCATGTCGTGCAACAAGCACAGATTTCCTTGACCCTCTCCCGCCACTCGACTCTATCGTCCATCACTCCTGGCTGGTCTTCCATTCTGCATCCTGTATCAGTACAGAGCTGAGGTGCCCGTGGTGTAGTCTTTATCGTCGTAAGAAATGGACACGTCGACACGAGTTCAAAACCTGGATGAGACTGATTGCATTTCACATAGCACTAATACTCTTGGGAAAGGTATGAATCCAATTATTCTCCCTCCAGCTATGGGTAAATAGTAGGAGAGACTAGGTTCTTCAGACTTGGTTAGGCAACTAGTCTAGGAGAAGGAAAACTCTGAATTGAAACCTGTTAAACTCCGCTTAAAAATTGACCTTGTGTTATATCCTGCCCGAGCGGAGGGGTTGGTAAATAGTATCAGTACAGAGCTGTTAAACATAGATTCTAGCAGGTTACCCAACCCTTGATCGTCCGTGTGAAGGGATCAATACATTGCTTATGAGTTCTTCCTTCCTTCTCCTGCAGTGTCCCGCTCGTCTTATTCGTCTAATTTAGATGATTTTCGAGACGGGGGGGTTGATAGCCGTACGGCTACTGTTTAGTGTGATGTTGCCTCCAGGATTTGTTCAATACAGCTCGTAGCATTCTAGTGCAATTGCCGTCAAGCTTTTTCTATATACGCTTAATCAGCAGCCATAGGGTGCATCCATATAGTTGTAGGGACACCACCACAACTTGAAAAAGCTGCGTTTTATTATATCAGATCGGTCTGACCGAGAATTTAAGTCAACGGCATTTGTCGACAGGGTACACTTTACTGCTTTAATCCAATAGTATGTTAAACATATACCTCCCATATAGAGAGGTCAGTGCCATGAAGATAGCAAGGGTTATAAAATGTTCAGTTGGAGACATTTGGATACCAAAAAATAATGTTCATTCAATTGATGGATATGCTACGCCACCTGTTCTTTTTCATCGTTTCTCTTTGAGTCCACGTGGCGTAATGGCTATGGTACTTGACTGTGGCATCAAAGTAAGCGTATTCGATCTTCGATTATGCTATTACATTCACTTTTGGACTATTTTACTTTACCCACCCTCCCTGTTATGGGTTAAGTTGTATCACTGGAGATCTTCAGCAGAAATGGCTTCGGCATCAAATAAACTATGAAGGTTATATGCCATGAACTAAATAACCCAAAT
>OY757906.1:17076497-17308997 GCA_963585895.1 Sepioteuthis lessoniana | reverse complement strand
TATGAAAGCAAAAGTGTCTTTGAATTCTCCTGGAAAGAATAAATTGCACCCATCGACATTCTTCGATGTTTACTGAATGGTTGTGGAAGACAAACAATTGACGTGAACACAGTTAGGCGGTGGGTATACGCTTCAGTGATAGATGTGACAAGCTACTTTAACGCAGAAGTCAGTTAACCAAAAAAAGAGTGTCTTAATCAGACCACCTGTGTGAATCAGTCTTCGAGGGTAAGATGGGCTACGAGGGCAAGATCTTCCTAGAAAACGACGTCACCGTTCCTGCTCTGGAAAAAGTAGGTCCTCTTCTGCTGGTGTGCAATTCAATTTCTTTCTTTTTATATATATATATATATATATATATATATATATGTGTGTGTGTGTGTGTGTGTGTGTGTGTGTGTGTGTGTACAAGTGTCGTTCAAAAGGTTTTGAGTCTCACCCAGAAAGAAAAGCCATAGCTGAATATTTTTGTTGTGGTAACACACTAATTCTTATAAAACCCAAAAAAAAATAACTCAGATTTCGGTTTTAATTTCTGCCTACGTGATCATATTTACCAACCCCTCCGCTCGGGCAGGATATGACACAAGGTCGATATTTTAAGCGGAGTTTAACAGGTTGGAATTCAGAGTTTTCCTTCACCTAGACTAGTTACCTCACCAAGGCTGAAGAACCTAGTCTGCCCTACTATTTATCCATAGCTGGAGGGAGAATAATTGGATTCATACCTTTCCCAAGAGTATTAGTGCGTACGTGATGCCCTAACAAAACTAAGAGGTGTGCGACAAATCTAGGTTTAGAACTTTTTGAACAATTCAGTGGGTAGAGTGTTCAATAATGGTCTGGGAGACCGGGGTTCAATCCCAGGTCGAGTCACACCAAAGACTTAAAAAATGGTACTTGATACATCCTTGCTTAACACTCAGTAATATACAGTACGTATCAAGGGTAAAGTGGAGCAATCCAGGGAAAGGAGTAGCGCTCTCCCCTACACCTTGGTGTGGTAATTATCGAAAGGGGGGGCCTTCTGGTCGCCCTCGACTACGGGTGCCAACTTTCCTTACTTACTTATATATATATATATATATGTGTGTGTGTGTGTGTGTGTGTGTTACAAATGACATGGCCTTTATCAGAAAATGATACTAATCACTCAAAAAAAATGTTCAAAAAACATACTGTACTTACATCAAGGGCCGTTGCAAGAGCATTTAAAAGTAAATATGCTTTTTGCCCAGCGATGATAATAAAAATGAAATCGGTATAAATTTAGTCCGATTTAAGTTGATGATTTGTTTTAGTTTCAGTCTAGATTGTACTTAGAAAATGTAATATCTAAGTTGTCAATATGTATCTTTTTCTGTTTGATTTATATTTCAAAAGATGTGTCATCTCACATTGACGTTTAGGTCACCCGGAGATGCCTGTCACGAAAGCTTTTGTGTCTCTTTCAGAAAATATTGTCATTCTATGACTATATTAAGTTGTGTTTGTATGAATGTAATTTGTGAATCAGCTTTGTTTATTCATTTGGATAGAAGCTAATATACGTGAGCTATATCGGGATATATATTTGTATACACACACACACATATATATACGTGTGTGTGTGTGTGTGTGTGTGTGTGTGATAGCAGAAGGTTGCTACCTAGATTTTACTGAAAAGGATCAACCGAAGACCTTCACCAATTTTCCTGAAGATCTTTTTTCTTGTTCTATAAATAGTTACTTCCTTTTACTAAAAACCTATGTGTGTGTGTGTGTGTGTGTGTGTGTGTGTGTGTGTGTAATAAGTTACAAAATTAAAACAATCTATATAAATAACCACGCAGTATAAATCAGACTATCCTTCCGAGAATTCCCAACAAATTAAATAACTTACCGCATTATGTCCCTAATAATAGTAAATAAAGGGATGCTCTCTGCGTGAGGACAACTTGCTCAGATGATCATAAAGGCAAAAAAATAGCAGTTACGAAACGCTGTTGATTCTTTGTGTAAGCTATAATGTGAGTATATATATATAGAGAGAGCTAGGGACAAAATACAACTTAACATCTTAGAGGCGATCTATATTGCCATAGATCACCCCTCTCTATGTAGACAGAGAAGCATTCACATTTTGAATATATTGGGGGACGCATGAGACACAGGTGTGATATGAATTTTTTTTCCGCAACCCAGTCCTTTTCCACTTTATATTAATTACCCTTTTTTACCACTTTCAGGTGTTATTGCATGAATAGACCCGGACAAAAGGGCCCATGCAGTTTTATTTTTTTTAATTGTTTTCCCCATCTCTACCGATGATTCCGTTAATCCTTTGTATATATATATATATATATATATATATAGTTATCCACAGACAGATCTGTTTCGTTCTATCAGAACTCATCAGTATGGCTAAACATTAGCTTCCCGTAGCTGGGACCGAAACCCAGTTGACTCAAACGCCAAGCCAAGCTTCTAACCATTCAGCCACGAGGAGCCATTAGCTGCGAAGTAAATTTTAAACGGTTATGAATCACAATTACTATTGTTTACATACATCCGTTCAACGGATATATATATATTATTATTATTTTTAAGAATGAAAATCAGAGTAGATATTCGTTCAATTGAAAAAGTTAGACATGTTGAATATTAGCTGACCAATGGATCTAAAGTGTGAAACTCTAAATCGAGTGTTGAATCTAGTTTTATTTTTCATCTCGATGCATGAAATATATTCTTATATTGCTCGGTATTTTTGTGCATTGATCACGTTAAAGATTTTATGAATTAACGCTATTAGCATTAAAAATTTATCCAAATCATATATGTATTTTGAATATATATATATATATATATATATATATGTGTGTGTGTGTGTGTGTGTGTGTGTGTGTGTGTGTGTGTGTGTGTAATGCTTATAAATAAGTAAATCTTTCCCAAATTTTGTAAAAAAAAGCGTAATTTTCTTTTAAAATAAAGATACTAGCTTTTCATTATTTGTTGTAGAACATTACACAGTTAAAACAGATATCATTAGGTATTATTTGTCACCAAACTGTACAGCATTGAAATTATTGTAATGGGACCGTTACCTGCCCATTCATGGACTCTTCCAAACTCTATATTAATCGAGAGCCCTGTACTCTCGATGATATTGGATACGCTACCGATATTCGACTGACAAGTAAGCCTAGCTTACTCCACCACTTTTCTCTGTATCTTGTTACTTCAGTATATCTTTGAACTTATACAGTGTTCCGAATTGTCTTTTCGTGGTCCCATCCTGGGTCCACATCAATTATGTATCAAGCCATCCCTTTCACAACAGGCAGGATGTGTTACAGGGTCAAGCTAGTTTGAATTCGAGTTTTTCCTTTCTACTACACAGGTTGACTTACCAAGGCTAAAGAAGCCAGTCTGGCCCAACATTTACTCCTATCTAGAGAGGAGGTGAAAGGGTGGATTCAAACCTTTCATAAGAGCATTTGAACGAAAAGAAATGCCAACTGCTTCATCCAGAATTTGATCTCGGATAACTGATTTCATTTTCTACGATGATAACCGATACTCTACTCACGCTCTAAACTATGTAATGAAAATATATAACAAAAAATAAGACTGTATGAATATGATAAAGGGGTGTACTTATTTTGGGACTGTTACATATATTTTTTTTATCAAACTTTTCAACGCTGATTTGCTTTTTATTGTATTTTAGTTGAGAAGAAAATTAACTCTTTATAGATATTTGCTGGAGTGTATTTATAATTATTCATTATTTACGAGTCAATTACACACACACACACACACACACACACACACAAACACGTGCGCGCAGAAATATATATATATATATATATAGTATTCTGATTATTGCCACGTATGTCAGAGTATTCATTGTATATTAATGTATATGAATGCACACATTCAGGTATTAT
Source organism: Sepioteuthis lessoniana (assembly GCA_963585895.1). NCBI lineage: Eukaryota > Metazoa > Mollusca > Cephalopoda > Myopsida > Loliginidae > Sepioteuthis > Sepioteuthis lessoniana. The sequence goes on along the minus strand of OY757906.1, from coordinate 17,305,065 downwards.
CCGCATCGTGTGTATGAGTGTATTGTGTTGAATGTTATTGCTTCATTCATGGTGAGCGCATTGATTCAATTTGACAGCAGGCACTAAACAAGATTTCCCAGCAGAAATCCGTTATTTGGACTCTCCAAAAGAATATTCCGAAAACTCCCCTCTTCCAGTCATTCCTACACATCATGTTGCCGGTAAAAATTACTTATTCACATTTGTGTCTGTATTAACTATCAAGTCCATATTATGAGTCCTTTATATATATATATATATATATATATATATATTATTTTTTACTTTCTTTTTCGATCATTCTAAATAAAAAAAAGCCTTCGAACAAATTCATTTTAATGCACATCTATTTATCTACCTTGTTTTATATAATACCACAAACATACGAACTAGTTGGTTGGTTGGTTGGGTTTTATGGCATATCAACCTTTGTGGGTTATTTAACACCAAATCCATTTTTATGCAAAGTTCTATTTCAAACAATAAATATGCAGTTTAAATGTATGTACAGTGTTATTGTGAAAAACATTTCTATTTCAAGCTATTCAGTTTAATCAAGTAGTTCTAATTCAGCTAATTCAGATTAGTATAGGTACAGATTTTTTTTGCTCACAGTTAAATGTCAAAACAGTTCTATATTAAATCAGTTTAGTGTAAGTACATTTTCAATGTCAAAAACAGTTCCATTCCAAACAATTCAGTTTAGCATAAGCATGCAGTTTAAATGTAAGTACAGTTTGTCAAAAACATATCTATTTCAAGCTATCCAATTTAGTCAAACAATTCAGTTTAGCAAAAGTATTCTGTTAGTTCTATTTAACCCATAGATTGGGCCCTATCAGGTGCTACCAGGCCAGGCCAGAGTGGACCTGGGAGCAATGGCAATGAAAGGATGCTCCGCATCCCCCAAATCTCCAGCACAACTGGAACCTCACCATCCAATCGTTTAAAGTCATATCCAAGACACTCATTGGGGAGGTGCAGTCGGTGTATTCTACAGCCCCATCCGACTGGGCAATACGAACGAGTATTCTAATTTTAGGATTTGTGATTTACGAAGTTTGTTTAGTCTGGTGTGTAGGTCTCAGATCGCTTACGGTAATTGATTTTATAAGCCTTCACCCACCAAGGTACTGAATAGGCACATCACTGATTAACTTCAATGATCTAATTGGAACAGATGCTTTTAGCGTAACTTGACGATCAGCCATCCTCCCCTTAAATGTGGGAGTCCTTGTGGTGTTGTGGCTAACGAGCTCGAGTGCGGCATCGAAGTCAGCGAGTCCTAATTCCTGTTGCGTTATAAAGCTTGCATTCGGATTGATACTCTAGGGAAATATATGAACCATCTTTATCCTTCAATAAGTAGGACCTCTACTGTTTTTCAACAAAATCGACTTTTGCATAAAATAACCCACGAAGCTTGTTTATCGCAACGTTTCGGCCGTTGTACCCCCCGGCTTTCTTCAGGTGGTTGGAATGTCGAACTTAGCCCTTCATTTTGCTCACCGGGTAGACTGTTCTAGTTCCACGAGCCATGTTTAATGGATGACATTCCAACCACCTGAAGAAGGCCGGAGCGTACAACGGCCGAAACGTTGTGATAAACATGGCGACAAAGATGAGGACAATAATCCGAAAAATGTAAATAATGTACATAATACCTCATCTAAGAAATGTAGACAGATAACCCACGAAGGTTGATATGCCATTAAACAAAGAAATTAAATATCTTAAAAGTTGTCTAGATAATTAAATATATTTTTTGTGATTTTTTTTTTTTTTTGCTGTTGATTAATTGATTTTAACGGCATGCCAATCTGTATAGGGTTATTTTATGTCTAAATTTTAGAGAATCGTATTCGTTGTACGTTCATATTACATTTTTTGTATAATTTTTAAGTTTTTCTTGCTTTCGTTTTGCTTTTTACACCTTCCTTTGGTTTACGAATAATTGTTAAATCGGTCTATTGAAACCATAGTTCTAACCTTAAAATATACCATCACCTCAGATCAGAGTTGACATGGTAGTAATGACAATGAAGGGATACTCTACACTCCCACAAAGCTCCAGAACTTCAGTTTATTGTTGTACCAGGACGCCCCATTTTCTGGCAGCGGCTTACCTTTCTGAGGGGATAGAGTTCGCGTATTGGGGTATCCTCGTGGTGTAATGGTTAAAGCGATGGACTGCGGAATCGTAGAACGCGAGTTCGTACTACAGTCGCGCTATTACGTTCACTTTCGGACAAATACCCTTGGGAAAGGTATGAACCCCCTTATCCTCCCAGTTATGGGTTAAATAGTACAACTACTGTTCTTCTAGGATAATAGATTTGGCATTAAATAACCTGCCATTAAAAAAAAAGAAAAGAAATTTCGCGTATTCTAAGTTCCATTTTCATACAGTTAATAACACAAATTTTATCAGGGTAAAATGAATATATTACAATTGTACGATGTTTTACACTTGACATCCGAATATTCATAAGTTCGACTGAAAAAAATATCTTTTGAATATGGGAATATATAAATTCATGACAATAGTCAACGATATGTATCTGTATATAAATACATACTCGAATGTCAAATATACTTATTAATACCAAATTTATGTTGCAGAAGTAAATTCATCGACACCTCCCAGGCATATATAGAAAAGTGTGTATTTTATGCCCTTAAACGTCGATCGAAATATGTTAACATAAAGTTGATATTACCAACATTAGCGCATCAGTCGCCTTCGATCTTCTTTTAAGTTGTCCGCTACAAGACACAAGATCTCTCACTGTACCGCTTACTTAGATAAGATGCACACCAATATCTCCGCAGCATCTTTGAACTTCTTTCCTTAAGAGTTCTTGCATAAAGATTGAAGAGATACAAATGTTTTCCTATTTATCGAAGTAAGGTGGTAAGTGATGTCACCACCCGAGGAGAAAAGTCCATTTGTGTTCTGAGTACAACAACGCTTAACATTCTTGTTCACCTTCCACAAAATACAGTCGTTCTATCGTAGAACGGAACAAATACCAGACGCTAACGCATACCCACTGGTAATGCGCATGTGCAAAATGTGATGAAGTGTGTGCATGCGCATGTATACCAAAGGGAGATAACAGATGTATAAATTGAATAAATATAACTAAACGAATGCATGTATGATTGAGTACATCTCTCTCTCTCTCTCTCTCTCTCTCTCTCTCTCTCTCTCTCTCTCTCTCTCTGTGAGAGAGCGTGCTCAAGGAAAATAATTGATGAGTCTGCGTGAGGTTTTGTAAAACTAAAAAGCACTCATAAGACTAAATTTTGGTTAAAACGAAAGGTACTCAATAAAAAACGAATGGTACTTTATACCTTATCAATCGAAAGTATGACAAAAGACTTTTAAACATTTATTTTTATTCCTGGATTTCTTTTGAATATCTCCTTTTTCTGTGGTATACTCAATCAAACATAATTTACGAAATTCAGTGAACGAACGTAACACTTCTTTATAAAAATATATCTCTCATTTTATTCTCGAAAGGGGCCCACATTTTGCTGTTAGTTGGGAGATAGATGGAGAGACATCATATACTCAGAGAGGGGACTTCTTCTTGTCCCATATCTTTTTCCAGGGGCCAGGGAGTGCCAACGCTTGCACCCCCTTGCAAGCCGTGTCATCAGAGAGGTCAGAGACGCCTCAGATCGGCTGCGTGTCCCTGGCTCAAATCCCGATTCTCTCCTTCAGTCTAAATCTGACTGCGTAGTTATCACGTGGTCTCCTTCCGGTTACACACCTGTGGACCTGACAGCCATGACGCGCTATCATCCCCCTGTTTACTAATCACAACCTGACAGCTTGTCAAAGCACACGGGGTCCCTAGGAACGAACCAAAAATCCATGCCATATATTATATAACATTTGTTCCTACTTTTTTTCTCTTGTCTTGTTCCTCCTCTCTGCTTCTGTCAACTTAGTCTCTAAAAAATGCTGTGATTATTAAAATAAAACACCATAGAACAATTGATTGCATTCGAGCTTACATAATTAATCAGTACACGCAGTCCACGATTCCATATATAAAAGTAGTAATTTAATCAACTGTAGTCGAGGGCGACCCAAAGGTTCCCTTTTAAATAGCTACTACACCAAGGTGTAGGGGAGAGCACTGCTTCATTCCCTGGATTGCTCCACTTACTTTTGATTGGACCCTTATAATGCTGAGTGTTAAGCAAGGAGTTATCCACAACCATTTTTGGAGTCTTTGGTATGACTCAACCTAAGAGTGAACCCCGGTCTTCCGGACCATTGGAAAACACTCTAACCATTATATATATATATATCCACTCTTCATGAGCAGGATGTGACACAAGGTCAACTTTTAAACAATTTTACTAGTTTTGATTCAGAGTTTTCTTTCTCCTAGACCAGTTGCCACGCGAAGAACCTAGTTTGCCCTACTATCTACCCATAGCTGTAAGTAGAATATTTGGATTCATACCTTTCCACAGGCACGTGTGTGTATGTGTGTAAATAGATTGTTATGTGGAGAGATAATGGTACATAGCATAAAGGTCATCTTACTAGGAAATCAAGGATGGAACAGTTTGCGTTTAAGTTTTTATCTCTTCTCCCACCAGTTATGAATATCTAATAGAGCGAACTGGGCTCTTTAGCCTTGATAAGGCAACCGATCAAGAAGAAGAAAAATATCAGCATTCAAAACCCGAGGAGTGTTGTTTGAAGATTATGTGGCGAATTGGAGCACAGTAATTCTGTTATCAGTTCATACAAAAAGTGTGGTTTGTCCTAAACATGCCTTCACCCCAATAAGTTATATATATATATATATATATATATATAGGTATATATATATATATACTCATACCTATATATATCCTTATCATCAAGTCGCTCCGCTAGCACAGACCTCTCTCTCTCTCTCTCTCTCTCTCTCTCTCTCTCTCTCTCTCTCTCTCTCTCTCTCTCTCTCTCTCTCTCCATCAGTTCATATCATCCATCACTCTCGGCACGTTTTCTAAATTATATCCTGTGTCCGTACAGAGCTGTTGTAGGTAAGTTCTTGTTGGTCGGCGAACACTTGCACGACCATGTAAAGGGGTCCATAGGAGAAGGTCATTTATGAATTCGTTCTTACATCTCCAACAGTGCCCTGCATGTTTTGTTCGTCTTACTTGTATAGTTTTAAAGATTGGAAGTAATGGACCGTACAGCTGCTGCTTCGTGGGGTGTGGCTTCCAGGATTTGTTTAATATGGCTCATAGCATTCTTGTGCAGTTTCCGTCAAGGTTTTTCTCAATATGTTTTGTCGGCGTCCATGTCGTTCATCCGTACAGTAGTATTCACACGACCACTGCTTGGAAAAAAACTCCGCTTTACTTTATCAGGAAGATCAAACTTTCATATGATTGTTAGCCTATCGATAGCAGTCCCCGGCTTCAAACGATCATCATGAGTCTAATTCAAACGACTGAATAACAATTAGAAATCATTCAATGTCGGATCAATAAAATTAGAAACCTGATAGAAGATAGACAATCTCGAATAGCGTGGCAGACAGTAAATGTAGAGAGTAAAAGGAAGAGCACCTCAAGAGCTAAACTAAAAGCTGCCAGCCAAGAAGAACGAATACAGATGACGAAAGAATATTTCAAGAATCTGCTTGGAAAATTCCCTAAAGTTACAGATAAAGCTATCTCAAAAATTATTAATAACTAACTAGATGTCAAACTACGAGAGTATACACAAGAACTCGACAGACTACTAACAAAAATTAAAAACAGAAAAGCTGCCGGTCTTGATGTCTTCCATACCTCTTGAAGATGTTTGGAATACATCAAGACCAGCAGCTTCTCTGATGTTTTCCATACTTCTTTCATTAGTATGGAAGACAAAGAAATTCGAGGACTGATTTCTCTGATACTGCAACCCCGTATACATAACTAGAACACAATAAAGAGATGGATAAAAGATTGCATCCTCCCCTTTCACAAGAAAGGTGACCTTGGAATTGCCAAGAACTACCCAGATATAACCCTTACTTCCATAGGGGCTAATATTTATAATGCTCTGCTACTCAACCACATCGAACCAGAAATTGAGAAAATTCTTATAAAGAATCAAAATGGTTTTCAGAGAAATCAATCCATAATATCACAAATTCTGACAAGCTGTTGAATGTTGAATCATAGAAGGAGTTTGTGCAAAATAACTCGAGGTGACACTTATTTAAAGATTTCTCGAAAGTATTCGACTCCAAGCACAGAGAGAAGATGAAGCAAATGCTTTTAGCGTATAGTCTCTCCAAAGAAACTGTCAAAACAATAATATTGCTCTTTAAAAACATGAAAGTAAAAGTTTGCTCACCGGATGGAGACAGTCTTCTTTGGCATTGTTGCTGGTGTTCTGCAAGAGGATACATTTGTCCCATATCCCTTCATAATCTGCCTAGATTACGTACTTCGAATATCAATTGATCTAATGAAAGAAAATAGCTTTACACTAAAAAAAAAAAAAAAAGCCAAGAAGACGTTTGCTAACAAGTGAATCTATTTTACCAATTAGCCATTGGGCAGTATCAATATCAGCAACATGGTGGCCTCACCCAGTCCGCTGGAGCTGTAGAATACGCCGACTGCATCTCTGCAGAGGGGTAAGACCTCCACCCCAATAGGAATCATGATTATGACACGAAAACATTAAGCTCTAGGGAATGTGGAGTACCCTTCAAGTCCACACTGAACTGGAGTGGTAGCACTCATTTCAACTATTAAATATCGCACAGTTTTATTTGACCTATTGATAGAGACCCTATCAATTTGTCATTGCCCAGTCGGCTGGGGCTATAGAATACACTGCCTCCACCTCAGCTGAGGGGTAAGACCTCCCAATGAGTGTCCTGATATGACACTAAACAATCTGTTGGTGAGGTTCTAGTAATGCTGGAGCTTTGGAGAATACGAAGTACCCCTTCATTGCCATTGCTCCCAGGTCCACTCTGGCCCGGAATGGTAGCACCTAATAGGGCCCTATCTATGGTTTAAATAGAACTAACGACATACTTTTATGCTAAACTGAATTGTTTGACAAAACTGAATAGCTTAAATAGAAATGTTTTTGACAATTAAACCGTACCAACATTTAAACTGGGTATTCATGCTAAACTGAATTATTTTAAATGGAACTGTTTTTTGACATTGAAAGTGTACTTCCACTAAACTGATTTGTTTAATATAGAACTATATTGATATTTAACTTTTCAAAGAAAATCTGTACCTATACTAAACTGAATTAGCTGAATTAGAACTGCTTGACAAAACTGAACAGCTAGAAATAGAATTGTTTTTAACAATTAAAATGTACATACATTTATTTAAACTGCGTGCTTATGCTAAACTGAATTCTTTGAAAGAGAAGTGATTATTTTCATAAAAATGGATTTGGCGTTAAATTACCTACAAAGGTTGATATGCCATAAAACCCAAAAAACCAACCAACCAACCAACAATTTGTCAATTAGAACAGTTTGATATTTAAACTGTATGTAAACAAATGACTGATGTTTAATTGAACTGTGAGGGACACATAGCATTTGATAGTATGCAAATTAATGGATAATGTCGGACAGAATAATAAGTGTTAAATAAAAATACTTGAAACCACTTCACTGTGTGCGAACAGATTATTAATATCTAATAAAAATATTTATGTTAGATCGCAGTAATTGAAACCATTTAACTGGATAAAAACAATAGCAATACTTGTGTTCGAAACAAATTAGTATGTACTCATTTAAAAACAAAATTACCGACAAACTATTCCCTTACAAATGGTATAAGTGCAACCATTAAACTGTGTGAAAATAAATGATTAGTGCTAAATTCAATTGTTTGCATTACATAGCAATAAAGGAGCAAAGTTGGCAACCATAGCCGAAGGCAACCAGAAGGCTCCCTTTCAATAGCTACTACACCGAGGTATAGAGGAGGGTGCTACACCTTACCCTGGATTGCTCCACTTTACCCTCGATATGTACCTTATATTGCTGAATGTTAAGCAAGGAGGTATCAAGTACCATTTTTAAATGTCGCGACCTGGGATTGACTCCAGGTCTCCCGGAACATTGGCGAACATTCTACCCACTAGGCCAATACTTGAAATCATTTCATTCTGTTCAAAAAGTAATTAATAGTAAATAGAATTATTTGTGTTAGAAATACTTGAAACCATTTAACTGAGTACAAAAGAATGAGCTCGGGCTAGTTTAAATATGTTATCAACAAAATGTGTTTACAAATCATATATATTAAATGTATACTCATAAAAAAGATTTGCCATTGAATAACTTGCAAGTGTTGATATGCCATAATATCCAACCGAACCAAACCCTGGTAGCTCTCATGGAGATTTTTTCCTCGATTGATTATCGAATTCTGATATGATAACAACCAAGTATAGATTTATGGACGCCCAGAATTCTTTGCAAGGACATTTTTTTTACTCTGGTGACACGTTTGAAACGAGACAAATAGATAAAGATTCAGTTCCGACAGCAATGGTAGAAGGCCAGATGCATGTATTTGCTGATATTTATCAAATCTTGTTTCGGTTAGCACACGGGTCTATATATATTGTCAGAACCTGTTGTTACTATGTGATCCCCTATCTAAATAATGATAAGATTCAACAAAAACCGATACTTTCAAAGTGACTTGGCTATACGCACTATTGTATGTGAGCGGTTATGGAGAACGAATATTTGATTTATTAAAACAAAACCTGTAACCGTAAATGAAACGAGGGAACGAAGTTCAAATTCTTGTACAGTCGGCTTGCTGTAACAGGCCTTGTATAATCTAGTACTACAGACTGAAAAATTTACTGATTTGTGTCTATCTTTTTATTCTGTTGTTTATCTATTAAAATTAAAATTAATCTTATTTTATAATAGTCATTTATTTTATATTCCTAATTTTGCTTCTGTACCCTGTATATTTATATCCATTTTTATGAGAATGTCACACCTACTTACATCTTATCATGTGACTGTACTTCACGCTTTATAGACCTGCTTTTAGATACCTTCCGCATATTTCAGTCTGATGGTTTGGAAACTTGAAGTGACAGATTTTTAGTATCCATAATTTGAATATTCTTTGATCTTATACCTGCTTTGTCATAAATAGTATTGAGCACTTTTCAATGCTAAAACATTTCTTATTTTCATTTCTACGATTATTATTATTATTATTATTAAGGTAAAATAAAAAGTAACGATATGATTTATGATTTAAATACTGGTTTATTTATTTTTAGTTCATATTCGCTCGTTGAAAAAAAAAAGATTATTTTTCCTTTTCAATTATCTCACAAAAGCGAATATTTCAGAGAATCTAAGAAGCTTACTTTTGGACATACTGATATTTTAGAAACAGTTAGTAGAGTAAGCAATATGATACACTATTTTTACAAGGAATATCAATTTTTAGCTTATCATCAAGACAATCTGATGTCGTTGCTTTCACCCAGATCAACGTCATTGCCTCTTAACTTCTGTTTAAAAGGCAATGAGTCTGATCTTATACTTAGATGAGAGGCCACAAAGGAATTACGTGTACTACAAGTAATCTGAGGTACGCATAGGCGTGTTAAGAGGTGTAACGGTTATCAAGCTAGACTTACAGAACATCGTTACTGAGTTCGATTCTGACTGTGTGTCCTATACTTCTGGCCTTCTGCTAAATGAAGCTATGTTTAATATATAAAAAAACCGGAAGATATGTGTGTCACACCAAGCAAGGAATATCTAACTCGGTTTCGGTATCTTTATTTAATAACGTATCACCTTAAATTAATTCCTTCTGTAGTGCGATATGCACGCCAACAGAATAAAACCCTTTGATTAATGACGCAAAACAGAAACAAAACCGTTGTCCTGAACATTTATATTGCCTTAAATAAAAGAGAGAAAGCGATAGCCATGTTTGCTCGATGCAATGTACAATAATCCCCACAATATATAGACTCAATCTCCATCGATGTTCAATAAATGTATCACTGAAGCATAATTAGTTCTGTACAGAATATGACCCAATCTTAATCACTAATATAAATAACTGATTTCTCTGATAAAATTAAAAATGACTTCTTCCAATCCGAGTCAGTCGATGTAACACTGGACTCTAACAAATCACTTGAAGAAAAAACTAGACGGTGCTACACTACGAACTGTTTTGAACAAATCAGCAGCTGTAAGGTCACTTGCATCCCATCATACAAATCACTCAAAGAAGACGAACGAGACATGCTGGTCAATGCTTAGAAAGATTTGGGATTCTGACTGTTGTATCCTTAATCAGTAGAGCACTATGAAAGAACTAGAAATAGTGAGATGGAATCTAATGCAATAATAATGTATAATTATACAAAGGGCATATCCATCGGTTTCCTACTGAAATTTTATCTGAAATGTTCGCTATGTAATGTTCAATATATGCGATTAATGAAGAAGTCTTGAGTTCTGCAAATGGACAATAAGAAGCTTATTTTGTAAAATTAATGTTGTGTAATATGAATGCTATTTCACTATTATTCTATACCATTATATATCATCATCATCATCATCATGTCGTGCTGGTAGCACGGATATCCCTGACCCTCTCTTGCCACTCCTCCCTATCGTTCATCGCCCTAGGCAGGTTTTCAGGACAACATCCCGTATCCTCACGTAGCTGCTGAATGTATGTTCGTGCTGGTCGTCCTGCTTTTGCACGGCCATGTGTGGGGGCTCCATAAGATTTCATCTCTTATGAGTTCGTCCCTGCTTCTCCAGAAGTGTCCTGCATGTCTGGTTCGTCTAACTTGAATAGTTTTCGTGATAGGAGGCAGGTGGCCGTACAGTTGGTGTCTTGTGGGGTGTTGCCGCCAGGACTTGTTCAAGATTGCTCGCAGCATTCTTGTATAATTGCCATCTAGCTTTTTCTCCAGCCGTTTTGTTAGAGTCCATGTAGTGCAGCCATATAGCAGTATCGATGTGACCGCTGCCTGGAAGAAACTGCGTTTCATTTTATCGGTTAGGTCTGATTTCCATATAATCGATAGCCTATTGATAGCTGTCCATGCTTTCGTTAACCTCGTGTCGATGTCCTTTTCGGTTGATGCGACGCTGCTTCCTAGTTAAGTGAATCTGTCTACTAGTTTAAGAGGGGTTCCGTCTAGAGTGGAGATGTCCCCCGTTTGATTATAGCACATATATTCCGTTTTGTGAGCATTATAGAGGCCTATGCCTCCGGCTGCTCATTCCAAACTATGCAGTAGTGTTTCGGCTTGGTCGGGTGTATTTGCCAGTATCGCTATGTCATCGGCGTAGTCGGCGTCGGTAATTGTTGTTGCGGGGTACCTTCTGCTTCTTTTCTTCGTCAGTTCGAAGCCATTCTGTCTGATTTTGTCAATCGATGTTCTAAGTACGTAGTCTAGACAAATGATAAAGAGGTACGGGGCTAGCGTGTCCCCCTGTAGTACCCCTACTACAATGTCGAAGTATTCCGTGTCTCCATCTGGTGATCGTACTTTTACTTTGGTGTTTCTATAGAGAATCGTTATTGCTGCTACGGTTTCTTTAGGTATGCCGTATGCTAGTAGGATTTGTTCCATCTTTCCTCTGTGAATGGAATCGAAGGCCTTGGTAAAGTCGACAAATATTAATGTCGCTTGTAGGTTTTTTGTCCGGACACCTTCAAGTATTCTACGGATGGTTAATATTTGTGAGGTCGTGGATCTATTTCTTCGGAAGCCATTTTGGTTTTTCCTAAGTATGTTGTCGATTTTGGGTTCTATGCGGTTTCGTAGTAGGGCATTGTAGATTTTGGCTGCTATGGATGTAAGTGTTATGCCTCGGTAGTTTTTGACTAATCCAAGGTCCCCCTTTTTAGGGAAGGGGAGGATGCATCCCTTCATCCATCTATCTATCGGATTTTGATTGTATTCTGGGTTGCAGTGTCGGAGCAGTATGTCGTCGAATTGTCTGGTCTTCTATACTTCTGGGGGAATCTCGTCCAGCCCTGCAGCTTTTCTATTTTTAATTTTTCTGAGAACCGAGTCGAGTTCTTCTTGTTTGAACGGTCCTAGTTTAATGGCTAATTGTTTACTAATTATTCTGGTGTCTATATATATATATATATATATATATATATGTGTGTGTGTGTGTGTGTGTGTGTGTGTGTGTGTGTGTGTGTGTGTGTGTATTTGAATTATGATGAGTAGAAAATAAACACCTACATGCGACATACGGAACACTGAACGGCTGTTTCGACCTTATTGGGTCTCATCAGCAGTGCATACCGTGATCTCCACCACTGGAGATCGAACCAACAACCACAGAATTTGTAGTTATGATAATTCAAATATAACATTAGTTCTTCCATTTAAATATAATTCTATTTCCTGTCCATGAGCTTAACGTTATATGGATTCATAACATCGAGTTGGGAAGACGTAGCCCCGGTGGTGGCCGTGTCTTCTGTAGTTAATATGTACCTTCAAGACACATGAGGTTAAGTGGTCGGGCATTGTCACCATGACTAGTTAATTCGGCATCGTTAATATGTGATATGAACCGGTGGCCCAGTGGTAGATTTTCGGCTTCTGCGTTCTGTAGCTGTTGGTTCGATCTCAACTGGTGGAGATCACGGTATGCGCTGCTGATGAGACCAAATAAGGTCGAAACAGCTGTTCAGTGTTTCGCATGTTGGTGTTTGCCAGATTTTCTTTTCAGGAAATAGTCTTCATTTTTCTACAGTCATATATCCTCACTACATATATAGAGAGAGAGAAAGAGAGAAAAAAATTTAAAAAACAAGTAATTCAAAGTGAAGAATTTAATGAGAAAGAAAGTCGGCGCTCTAAGGTTTTGGTTTTAATGAACCATCATCAGGAATTTAGAAAAGATGATATCGACAGTCGTTAGATCACCAATGGATGTTTATTAAAACTTAAGCGGTATAGCATCAACTTTCTTTCGCATTGAATTGTTCACTTTGGATTACTTTGTTTTTCAATTTCCCTCCATATTGTCAGATTCTTTTCCATTATTTACTTTCATATATATATATATATATATACACGCACGCACTGACATGTATTTTGGGTGATGATATCAAATATGGTTGTTGTTTGAGAATATATGACAGTAGAAAAATGAAATATTCTTATTATATGTTTCGCTTCCCACATGGATTTTTGTCAATGACTTTGGTGGTGTTTTGGTTAATCTCATGGATACAGACGTTTAACGTTATTTGTTTTGGTTTGGTTGGTTTGGTTGGTTGGTTTTTATTGCATATCAACCTTTATAGGTTATTTAATAACAAATCCATATTTATACAAATAATCAGTTCTATTTCAAACAATTCAGTTTAGCGTAAGTACAGTTTCAATGCCAAAACCGTTCCATTCTAAACAATTCAGTTTAGCGTACGTACGCAGTTTAAATGTAAGTACACATATGAATTCTCAAAAACATTTCTATTTCAAGCTATTCAGTTTAGTCAAACAGTTCTTATTCAAACATTTTAGTTAAGCATAAGTATAAGTATATTTTTTTCTTACCCACAGTTAAATGTCAAAAGAGTTCTATTTCGAACAATTCAGTTTAGCTTGAGTACAGTTTCAATGTCAAAAACGGTTCTATTTCAAGTAATTCAGTTTAGCATCAGTAAGCAGTTTGGTTCTATTTAAACCATAGATAGGGCCCCACCACTCCGGGCCAGAGTGGACCTGGGAGCGATGGCGATGAAGGGGTACTCGACATTCCCCAAAGCTCCAGCAGTATTGGAACCTCACCATCAGATTGTTCAGTGTCATATCCAGGACACTTGTTGGGAGCGTCTTACCCCTATGCACAGGTACAGTCGGTGTATTCTAACCCCAGGCGACTGGGCAATATTTCTTTTAAAGTTTTGATATTTTCAATTTAAAAATCAATCGAAAATGTGTTTGGGGTTTATGTTCTTACTATAAAATATGTCTATAGATTATTACTACAGAGCTATATTGCTTGTGATTAATCATTGTCACTATACAATATAACTAAAGATTATTATAAAAAAAAAACATTGTTTATTATTGATTAATTCAATAAGTAAAGTTGGCGACTGTAATCAAGGGTGACCTGATGGCTCCCTTTTCGATAGCTACTACACCAAGATGTAGAGGAGGGCGCTACTCCTTTCCTTGTATTGCTCCACTACCCTTGATCCTTACCTTATAATATTGAGTGTTAAGCAAGGCAGCATCAAGTACCATTTTTTCAGTCTTTGACATGACTCGACCTGGGATTAAACCCGATCTCCCGGGCCATTGGCGAACACTCTAACTACAACTAAACATTATTATAGATTATTTGTTATTAACAATATAGAATATAACTAAAGGTTATTATAGAAAAGAAACATTGCTTGTTATTCATTATTATAATATATAACTAAAGATTATTATAGAAAAGTAATATTGTTTATGATTCATTCTAACACAATAAGATATAAGAAAAGATTATTATAAAAAGTGATATTGTTTGTTATTGACTAACACTATAAAATATAACAGAATGTCATTATAGAATATGATATAGTATGTTATCGATTATATAAATGTGAATGTATATTACAATTCCTTCTACTCCTGGTCATAATTCTTTCACATTCACTGTTTTCTACTCTTACTTCTACTATTTTTAATTTCTATTTTTCCAATTTCCATTCTTATTCTTTGTACTCCAACTTCCTCTATTTCTTCATCTCTTTTCCGACTTCTATTTCTACAATCATTTCCCTTCATAACGCTTGCTCCCTCAAATTTTCTATTTGTATTTCTTTCTCTTCTTTCTCTATTTCTTTCACGTCCACTGCTTCTACGTTTCTACTCTTTTTCTTTTTCTACTCATATCACTTCACTTTATACTTTTACTCTCATTGTTCTTTTTACTCCGACCGCCCTCAAATTTCTTCTTGTTTTTCTTCCATTTCTTCTTGTTTTTGTTTTTGTTTTTTTTTGCTGGCATTCTCACTACTACTACTACTACTACTACACTTTTTACATCCATTTCAAAGCATTCGACTTTTTCCTCTTTTAACTTATAAACTAGATAATTCAGCGACATATAGATCTGGAAAGGTCAGGATAGATAGATAGATAGATAGATTACTATAGAATAATATGATCATTTTGTCTCTTTTCTTTTCTTTTCTTTTCATCATTTTTCTTTTTATCTTTTCTTTTTTAAACATTATCTTTTCATTTTTTAGCTAATTTGTTCGTTTGCTTTTGTTTGTTTGTTATTTTTAGGAAATTTGCGATGACTCTCTACAGCCAACTGACAAGCCACATTCAGCTAACGGATTGGAAGCTTTAAACTCAAAAGGAGTCGGTATTTTACGAGCGCTCTGAACAGCACAATAATGGATGCAAGCAATCGTAAAAGAAAAGCATCGAAAGAAAAAAAAAAGTCATCAATGTCAAGAAACGAAGGAAAACGTGGCCTTCGCCCAACTTATTTCGAAAGATCTGAATGCGAATGATTGTCTTAAGTTAGGCAATCCTTTGTGACACTACACAATCAATTCGAACGTGTCATTTGAAATCGTGCAGAATCATCGGCTTAACAGCGGCTAAAATATATTGTACGCAGATTAACGAACACAAAGGGGATGATCTAATCCTAAAGATGTGTTTGTTCAAACAAGTGGGCCAATTTGGTTGGACGATTAATCGCTAGCCACAAAACCAGGAACAAATAATGGTCATCTTAATGCCAAATTTCTACTCGCTAAGACAACACTGCTACCGTCAACCTTCTTTATACATTCGGACGAATATGACGATCTGAACAGTAATTTCTGCGAAAACCCTCTGTTGTATAATATTTCTGCTCAGGTCTTTTATTGCTACTTGTAAATTTACCACTTCACACTTGCCGCTGAAATTTTCAAGAGCAGAAAGCAGAGCTTTAACATTTCCCAGGCGACGTTATTGTAGAAAATGTTTGTCACCTCGTTCTACCGATTTTCTCACCCTGGCATCAATATTTTAATAAGTGACACGTAATATTTATACGAGTGAAAATTTTCAAACAGTTAAAAGTCCACTTTTGCAGGTTTTGTATTCGTTTCCTCTTTTTTTTTCTTTTTTTTTTTCTTTTCATTGATAACTTTGCCGACCTGCAAGGCTAGACAGGCCAGCCTGATCTACGATCTGAAGAGGGAAGAGATAGATTCATGCCTTTACAAAGAGTAATACTGTGAAGAAAAAAGGAAATTTCCTCATGTATTACTTGAACGTGGCTTTTCAGGTTCATTTCCTATGTCTGCAAAAGGCAAATAAAGATTCTGAAAACTATATTCCAAGGTAATTTGTTTGGTATGGCTTGTTGTTTTTTTTTTGTTTTTGTTTTTTTAATTTTCTTTCTTTTTTTTTTTAGTTTTATGAAATATCAACCTTCGCGAGTTATTTAATACCAAAGTTATCCTTGTAGAATTCCAGAGGTGGTACTCTTCAACCCACAGCTGAGGGAGTCCATATGGCGTAATGGTGAAAGTGCTGGACCGCGACCCCGAAGTAAATAAGTTTGAATTTCAGTCACATTATTACATTCGGACTAATAATACCCTTGGGAAATATATGAACTCCCAAATTCTCCCAGCTATGAGTTGAATAGTATCACTGCTGTTATTCTAAAAGGATGTCTTTGGCATTAAATAACCCTCGAAGGTCGATTTGCCATTAAAGGTGATTGATGTTTAGTTACGGTTTCTTTGTTTGTTTCATGGCATATCAATCCTCATGGGTTTTGAACATTTTTCATGGATGTTAGTCCGAAAGTGAACGTAATTCCTGTACTGGAATTTGAACTCGCTTACTTTGGGTTCGTAGTCCATCACTTTAGTCATTAAACCACGAGGTCTACCGCACTTGATATTGTGCTTGGAAAAAAATTTTGTAAGATGTAAAATATATGAAAAGAACTAAGGTGTTATTGAAAAAGGAAATTCGTAGTTTGTTCTCGATATCCAAAATTGTATATAAAAAGTGTTTATTCTGCAGAGTAATTGATGACTGCTATGTCGGTGATGTCAAATCATCAGATGGGTAAAGAAAAACCCAGAAACACAAATTCTCTTAAGCATTAGGACCTCGGTTGACTTATTCTATCCATTCAGTCTTTGAGGGCATGGAGTCAGGACGAAATAGATAACGGACACAAGGTGAATGCTAATTTCTTCGTTCTTCAAGGAACAGGATTCTCTCGTATCTTTATTCCGTTCTGAGTTCACATCAACGTGTATCCTCTCCTATCCAAGACACAAAAGAGAAAAATAGGCAAAATCACTTATATTGGAGTTCACAAAACTCCCTAACTTCCGCCTTGGGTGAGTGACACCGTCTAGCCAGCCTCTGTCATCAATTCGATGGCCATCAACGATGACCCCGGTAAAACCCGGCCTGGAATACTAAATCAAGCATATCATGTTGTATCTACCCACTGAACGTGATATTAAACTTAGTCAAATTGTCTATTTTCAGGCTGTTAGATTTTTTATTTGGTTAACCAAATCCACAGTAAAAGACTGAACAGTTCTATGATTGGTTGGATTTTTGGACGTATCAAACCTTGCAGGTTATAAAATGCTAAATCCTATATATATATATATATATATATATATATATATATATATATATATATATATGTGTGTGTGTGTGTGTGTGTGTGTGTGTGTGTGTGTGTGTGTGTGTGTGTGTGTGATTTATAAATGAATAGTTAGTATGTAGTATTTTAAACAAGCCAGAGCTCATTTGTTTCCACATAGTCAAATTATTTCAAATATTCTAATCTAACACGAATAATTCTATTTAGTATTAATCATTTGTTTGAACGGGGTTAAACTGTTTTCAATTATTATCATCTATCGCAAATAGTTTTAGTTGAATATAGTTAAATGGCTTCACGTATTGTTATCTAACACAATCCAATTTAACATTAGCCATTTGTTTCTATACATTTAAATAATCGAACGGCTCTATTTAACCCATATATGGATGTAATAATAATGAAAGGTTACTCCAAATTCCTCAAAGCTGCAGGACTGATGTCACATCATTTGATGGTTTAGAGTCATAACGAAGTTACTCGTTGGTGGGGGTGGGTCTTAACCGTGTGCAGAGATGCAGTTTGCCGATTCTACAGCGCCAGCTGACTGAACTCGGGAACTTTTTGATTACTTATCTATTCACAACTTGGTATCATTCGCTTACAATGTTACATTATCATTTAAAGGTTTTTTTTAGAATTAATTCTTTTTGAAAAAAATATCAACTGGGTACATCAGTGTAGGTATTTACTAGCCCCTCCGCATGGGAAGGATATGACTCAAGGTCAATTTTAAGCAGAGTTTAACGGGCTTCAATTCAGAGTTTTCCTTCACCTAATGTAGTTGCCTCATCAAGGCTGAAAAATTCAATCCGCCCTACTATTTACGTCCAGATTCTACCAAATCTCACCTTACCTGGCGAACATCATACAGAACAAAAACAAAATCAAAATAGAAAACGGATGGGAAAAAACAAAACATAACAAAATATTTTTTCGCTCTGTGCCACCATACTTTTGAGAATCCTTTCCTTTTGATTTTCTTAATCATTTGCCTTTTAGCCCTTCCCTCATCCTATCAACAACCCAGACACTACAATAAAGACAATTTTCTGTGACATCACATTATAGTCAATATCTTTTCTATAAAACAAGTCATGCGAAAACGCTTTTCACACAAACCCTTCCCGGTTTCCTTCTTATTAACTCCCTAAAATCTATCTCCACTTTCAAAGCAAAAAAGTCTGTAATGAAACCTGATACATTTGACTTTAAATCCCTCCCAACTTTTCCTGCTACAACTATACTCCCTCCACTCTCCTCACAGAAAACAGTCTCTGTCGTGAAGAAATTCGTGAAAATGAAATAAAGCCGAATGAAATATTACACATCTAAATTTGAGTTTAGTGTTTGATTTATCCAACTTTTCACATATTCCTATCATACTGTCAGATTCCCAACAAATCTTTTCAACACACACACACACACACACACACACACACATATATATATATATATATATATATATATATATATATATATATATATATATTACAATTGTAAAGTATTAATATATATATATAGTTATACTTTACGTCTGTATATACAGTAAAATAAAATATTTATATCGTAATGTACCCCATGGCTAGTTCTGGTGTCTTTATTTATTGTACTTTTCAACTTACGGCTACCTTCCTGTCAGCTGAGGCTTTAGAATTTGCTAGCAGCACCTTAACTTTTACCATACTCCCAGGTTCACTCGACAGGGTTAACCCTTAACCCTGCCGAGGTAGTAGTAACTTTTAGGATAACATCTATAGGTAATTTAGAATTGGGACTGTAGAATACGCCTACAGAACCTTTTCATAGGGGTAAGAGCTCCCTCCAGCGAGTGTACTGTATATGACACTAAACTAAATCTGATAGCTCGGCTCCTGTTCTGGAGTTTTATGGAATGTGGGTTACTCCTTCACTTAGTAGGGTGATTTCCAATTGCTACTGTAACTGTTCATTTGAAGCTGGAATCATAAAAATTGGTCAGTCATCTCATAAGATGTATAGCAATAACATAGTGAAATTTCAAGAGTCTACGACAATTTTAAATGCCTGTACAAAAAGTCTGGAAACTTATTGAAGGCACCACGTAACTGTGAGCAAAAAAACAATTAATATCAAATGGAATAATTCGTGTTGGATAGCAATACTTTAGAACATTCAGCAGTGAGCAAACAAATAAATTATAACACGTTTAAAAATGTTTCAAGAAACTATTCTCTTAAAAATCATATATGTATATTATATATATATATATATATATGTGTGTGTGTGTGTGTGTGTGTGTGTGTGTGTGTGTGTGTGTGTAAACAGGAATTGACAATAAATAACCCAGCAAACTTGATATGTTATAAAACGCAACTAAATTAAACCAAATTATAACAAAAAAGTTGTTAAATTCCTTAATACATTAACGGAAGTTATATTTTCTCCACGCGTTGTTTACACTAATTGTAGGGCGTTTGTTGTCATATTTAAATCATTTTAGGGGCAAGATAAACAATATCATTTAATTAAATGTGTTCCTTATTCTTTTTAAAATATTTCCAAAATGTGATTCTCGTATTATTTTATGTTAACCAATACTTGTATAATTTCGTGATGTGTCTAAGCTAATTTTATCGTATTTGTTCTAATTTGAAGCCAATTTGAAGGCAATACGTAGGGTTTACGAAACAAACAAGGTAAATCACGGTTTTTGGAACCAACTGATGGCATACTGCGAGGTATATATATATATACACACACACACACACACACACATATATATATATATATGTGTGTGTGTGTATGTGTGTTTGTGTGTGTGTGTGTGTAAAATACTCATGAATTAAAAATCAGATCATTTGATGAAAGATAAAAGTGCTTTTTTATCATGTTAGGTGATCTAAACTTTTAACAAACAATTAAAACTGAGACTCAGAATTTCACGCTATGCAATGAACGACAGATAACTATTGTAACATATTAACCATTGACAGACCAATTAGTTTGGGATTTCTAAGCAGGATATTGCACCGGTGTAAACAAGGGACTACGGAAATGAATCGAGTGAATTGAAAAGCGGAAGGAAAATGTGTGGGTGTTGAGAAAATTATAAAATGACAAGGGAGTCACGCAGTCAGTCATTCGGAGAGCAGCCAGCGAGTAGACAGGTTTGTTGGTGGTAAGCCAGGCGGACCTCCTGCAGAGAAACCGTTCTATATCAAACTTTGCACCAAAGAATCAAGGCTCTGAATATGTGTGTCGTCATGTGGTGTCAGTCATAGTAGTCTCCTGTCTCTCACACACTTGCAGCCATTTCGACCCTTTCGTGGCAATAAAGAAGAGAGTTATGTTTTTATAAACAAATATTGTCGTTCCTTCATTATGGCTATATAACATTACCGCAAATCACCCCTTACCGTGAAACTATGAGTAACAATTTTAATAATTTCTGTTGTCATCACACAATGAACAGCCATCCTCATGCCGAATATCTTCTTGCTGCGACAACACTACGTGTCAGACTTCTTTTTTCATCAAGACAAATATGATAACTGCTGGTTCATAATATCACACGGCCCCATTGAATATGAATGATCTTCAAACAGATTCATAGATGAGACCCTAACAGGTAATACTACTCCAGGTCAGAGTGCAACTAGGAGTAATGACAATGAAATAGAGCCTCACCATCCGGCACCGTTTAGTATTATATTCAGGAGACTTCATTTGGGGTGGGTTTTACCCCTCGACGAGGGAAACAGTGTTGTAAGCCTCATCGATAGAGCAAGAATCAAGAGAGAGAGAGAGGGAGCAGGGGTCTGTGTGCATATGAGAGGGAGACGGGTGTGAAGCAAAGAACAGAGAAATAAAGTGTTATAAGAATATGCAGGTAACAAGAGAAAGAAATTCCAGTCCAACCCGGGACACCCCCAGTTTTCTTATTGGGGAGGTTATGCCTACTCCCAGCAGAGGTTACAGTCAGTGTATTCTCAGCCCCCTCCCCTACGACAGAGTGAGCAGCATAATTAAGTATTGCAGCTTACTTGAAATTTTATAACTTCACACTTAGCCATGGGAAAATTCAAGAGCGGAGGAGCGAACCTTTTCATATCCCTCGAGGAATTGTTATTGCCGAATATTTTTCACCCTTTTCTTCGAAGTTTTACTCCTTTGTCGGGTTCCACATTTTGACACCGATATGTTAAGTGGCAATCAATGTTTATGCAAGTGGAAATTACCAAATACAGTTGGACGTAAACTTTCGCTGGTTTAACATGGGCGAAATTTATTATTCTATTTATGAATAATTAAATGATTTTTTGAGTTTGACAGCCGACTGTGAAAAATCAAAGATTACTTTTGTAGCCTGTAAAGAAATCTATTGATAAACACTTCGAGATATCATATATACATTAAGTATATGTATCATTAATCTAGTTTATCATTTACTCGCATATGGGGTCCTCATGGCATAGTGGCAAACGTGCTGGCCTGCAACATCGTAGTAAACAAGTTCGAAATTCAGTCGTGCTATAGGGTTTACTTTGGGACTAATACGCTTGAGAAAGGCATGAACTCTATTATATCTCCGTCTATGGGTTAAATAGTAATACTTTTGTTCTTCTAGCCCGGTGGCTATGACATTAGACAACCCATGAAGTTTGATATGCCTTTAAACAAAGAAACCAAACCCCTTACAGCCATAAATATACGTAGGGACCGTACGACGTTTAAAGTGAGATTATGTCACACTGGATGGTCTGTATTTCTTACTTTGTGCCGAGATCCACTTCATAATAAACAATTGCCGGATACTTACATTTATACGAGGATCATTAAATAAGTTTCCTAAATTTTTTCCTATCGGCACTTTTATTGATAGTACTCTAATCCCCTCCGAAGTAATCTCCTCCGGCTGCAATGTACTTGTTGTACAGTTCCAACTTCTGGAAGGCCCCATGGAAGTCCTCTTGTGTGAGCGTGTCAATAACCATCGTCACAGCCTCTTTCATCTCCTCAATTGTCTCATAACGACAGCCTCCTAGCTTAGGGAATAAGCAAAAGTCACAGGGAGCAAGGTCTGGACTATAGGGAGGCTGAGGAAGTGTCTTGATGCCTATCTTGCTCAATTAGTCTGTGACAAGGATGGAGTTGTGGACTGGTGCATTGTCCTGCTGGAAATGCCACTGACCCGATTTGAAGAGTGCAGGCCTCTTCCGACGGAATCTCTTCCTGAACTCCCTTAAAACCTCAACATAGCAACCCAACCCTAACCCTAACCGTTTTGCCAATCAACTGTGGTGTATTGACTTCCTTACTTCTCCCACACCTCTCATCATCCCTCACAGACTCCCTGCCTTCCTTGAATCTCTTATGCCACTCAAAAACCGATGCTCGATTCATGCAAGATACTCTAAAAGCAGTCTGAAGCATTCCATACGTTTTTGTGGCATTTTTTCCAAATTTAAAACAATTTTATTGCATATCGTTCTTCTAAAGTGTCAGATTGCATTTTTGAAATTCCCTAGCAGTGACAATCAGGCTTTAGTAGGGTGATTTCCAATTGCTACTGTAACTGTTCATTTGAAGCTGGAATCATAAAAATTGGTCAGTCATCTCATAAGATGTATAGCAATAACATAGTGAAATTTCAAGAGTCTACGACAATTTTAAATGCCTGTACAAAAAATGTCTGGAAACTTATTGAAGGCACCACGTATATATGTGTGATTGATTGGTTTGTAACAACATGTCAACCCTTCAAGGGAGATCAGATTTCCATATGGTTGTTAACATGTCAATAGCAGTCCCTGCTTCATCTTTGTGAATGTTGACATCGCTTTCAGTAGATGAGATACTGCTACCGATGTATATGAAGTGTTCTTCTTATTTCGTTATGAAATGTTTTGGTTCAGCAGCTGGAGTAACAGGAAAAGATCTTAAATCTGTTCTCTTTGTCAATTAGATTTCTACTGATATCAGGAGGATACTTAGTTGTCAGACCCAAAAGATTTCGGCGACAAAATAGTGTAATTGCAATTTACGTGACCACATGGTTGCTAGATCACAGACACTAGGTGCTGTCTAGAGAACTAACCAAAAATGATAAGGGCATATGGCGAAAGAGAATCAAAGGAATACATGCTGTCGACACGCCTTGATGATGATGATGATGATGATGATGATGATGATGATGATGATGATGATTTCCACACATCGTAAATCATTGAGACTTGCACAGATCAAGAACTGCAAATTTTGTTTTTTGTTGGTTTTTTTGTTTTTTGTTTGTTTTTTTTTGTTTTTTTTTTGTTTTGTTTTTTTTGCTATTAATTTTTTCTCTTTTTTTTTACTTCATATTGAACTATTAAACATTCTATTTGAACGAAACTTGGTAAGTAGACATCTCTGTATTTGATCTACAATCTGTGCAAGTCTCATTGTTCTGTATTCACAGAAAAATGTAAAAGAAATATTATTTAAGTTGCTTTTTAACGCATTGAATGTTAGATTTGTGCCGATACGCACATACGTCTGAGATACAGATGTTTCAATACGTGAAAGCCTTTGTTTCACTTCTAAAAAAAAACCTGAATTTCTATATATCAGCCTTCTTATGTGATTTTATTTCTTTCTTTTATATATATATATATATATATATAAGTCTCTACCGTTTTAACTTATATTTACAAGGGTATATATATATATATATATATATATATATATATATATATATATATATATATATATATATATATATATAGCTTATAAGTATTAACATATATATATATATATAAGTTGATACGACAAAGACTTATCATCATAGAGAATCATGTTTTAAAAATTCGGATTTCTGTGTAGCTGAAGATACGTATGTAATTATTATGCCGAAAATTTAAACAGTCCTCTGATGACCGGGCGTCTTAACCCCAAGCAGCACTTTCTTATCATATAAGGCCTTTTTGCACCTAGCCACTCTAAAAGAAATCTTGTGATTTGTATTCAACATTAATGCATATAGCAACAACAAGTTTGGAATTATTCAGTTTGTCGGCAGTTATAACGTATTTCTTTCCAAAATAGAATTCTTAAATATTACACTTTTCCCAGTTGCCAGGTATAATAGATAGGGGACCGTGCTTTCAAAATACGAGATCTCAGGATGAGCTATTAATTCACATTCGCCCTTGTAAGACATAAATTTTATAGGTGGGTAATAGTACTCCTCATAAATATTCGCATTGTAGCTTGATGCAACACTTTCCTTCTGTCATTTACGAGTAAAGAAAAAAACAGGAAAAAATCGTATTTTTAGGAATTCCAATTTCTATTTTAATGCTTCTTTATTATTCAAACGAGTCTTTCCCCTTGATGATTGGTTTGATTGGTTAGGTTTTATAATGTATCAACCCTTGTAGGTTATTTAATGCCAAATACTCTTTATACATATATATTAAATATATATGATTTGGTTTTGTTTGGCTTAATGACATATCAACCCTTGTAGGTTATTTAAATCCAAATTCTCTTTATGCATATATATTAAATGAAAGTAAATATGGATCTAAATCCGACAATATGAAGAAATCAGAAAAATTCTCCTGATATCAAAGTCCTGATGAAGGTTTTTGAAACCGAAACGTTTAACGTTGAATTTACATCACAATAGATTCACCTATTTGGATTATTCTATTTTTCTGTTTTCTTCAAATATATCAAATATATTTGATTTGGTTGGGTTGGGTTTTATGGCATATCAACCATTTAATGCCAAATTCCCTTTATACATATATACTAGATTAATGATTTTTAAACATATTTTGTTCATAACATGTTTAAATGTGCCGGGGGTCTTTTTTTTCACACAGTCAGTTTTAAGTATTTCAATCAAACACGAATAATTATATTTAATCATTTGTTTGCGCACAATGAGGTGGTTACAAGTATTGCTATTTGACATTATTTACACTAACAATTCAATTAAACATCAGTCATTTGTTTACACACAGTTAAAGGATCAAACAGTCTTTTTCAAACAATTCAATTTAGCATAAGTCATTTGTTTTCGCCTGGTTTAAATCTCAAACATTTTTATTTGACCCATAAATGTCAAAACAGTTCAGTTAAATGTCAAAATAGTTCTATTTAAAACAATGCCGTTTAGCATAAGTACACAGCTTAGTTCTATTTGACCCATAGATAGGACCCTATCAGGTGCTCCCTATCTGGGCAAGAGTGGACCTTGGAGTAATGGCCCTGAAGGGGTACTCTGCATTCCTCAAAGCTCCAGCATTAGTGTAGCCTCACTATCGGATTGTTTCGTGTCATATAAAGGACAATCATTGGGGGTGGGGATCTTACCCCTCGGAAAAGATGTAGTCAGTGTATTCTTCAGACCCAGCCGACAGAGATATTTCTGTTTTAATACTGTTATAACAGGGAGAAGAAAAATTCTCTCGACATCGTTTGTATGGTTGCCCCCCAAAAATAAGAAATGACAAAAGCCACAAGGCCCCCAAATACATATATTCTTTTCCAACTCTCAATTCCAACTATCTAAATAACTCAAAGATTCCATATTCTGTCCTGTATTACATGATGGTATTAACTGAAGCAGACCCAGCTATCCTTAATAATTTCATTCCATTGTCTTCATAATTTTATTCTCAGATATCGCACCGGAAATAGTTTAACCTTCAGCTTCGAGCTGGTCTGGCCTCAAGCAGGTGTTGTAATCAGGGTCAATTTCACAAAGTGTCCACGCATCTTACATATCAACAAACCAGATGAGAGTCATTTTAGTTATTTGCTTCATTTTGATTTTGATTATTAATTTAAAAAAATTAAAAAAGTAAAGTCACAAAACTACGTTTTCAACTAAAGAAAAGTTGGTAATCAGCAATATTTCTTTAGTGTTTCCCTCTCCCAACCACTTATAGAGTGAGTCACTGAAGTGTAGTGGACTGCAAATTTGTAGTTAGTGAGTTTGAATTCTAGCTGCGCTGTAACGTTCACTTTCAGACTGTGAGAAAGGCATGAACCCCCTTATCTCCAAACTATAGATTAAATAGTACCTCTACTGTCCTTCTACAAGAATGCCTTTGGCATTACATTAACCATGAAGGTTGATATACCATTAAACAAAGAAACCAAAGCAATTTGCTTCAAATCGCTTTCTTTGAAGATTCAAAGCGGAAATATTACAAAGGAAATTTTATCACAATCAACATGAAGAAGGGCATTTCGTCATGTGAACTACCACATCTCAAAATGTTTTTTTTATATAATTAAATGGTTTAATCTTTATTTTTTTCGTTTATACTTTTAAAATCTTGTATGGAATCGATTAAGAAGAATTAAAAAATCGAACTCGCGTTGTAATTTGAAAATTTTCATAAATTGATAATTTGCTCAAATATCTATGAGCAGAACTTTCTATAAGTTAATGATTACAAAGCAAAAATGTGTAATATAATGGCCGAGGGGTTTCGTTTTATATATCTTGCCTTTGGGTTTAGTTAGGCTGAGAACCTTTCGGCTCAGCACATGGGTTAGTTAGGTGCAAACCTGAGCGCAGGTGTTAACGCGCGTGCGGGAAGGATGTGTTGTTCACAGATGTCAAAATAAAAAATCCCAGGACCAGGGGATGTGAATGACGTCATGCACCGGAAGCGTGCGCGGAGGATTTGGGGGGATTTGAAAAAGTCACTGGAGTTGAGTGTAGCGGTCCGAAGCAGAAGGGTGACTTTCGCTAGCTCGCAGTGGCCTTGTGGCGGGTGCCACGCGTGTTGTGGTGAAGGGGCAGATGGAAAAGCCAGCATAGAAAGATTTTCCCTCCCTCCTCATGTCGAAAAACCTTTTAACTCAAAGGTAATAAAATGTTTCGTACCAGAACTAAGAAGTCGTAAGTGTTTTTCGTGTTTCGGGATTCCTATGTTCTATATATATATATATCTAATGAAAATTCTATGTACGTTTCACATATCCACATCATGGGTATGTTACAAATGTACAATAGTAAATAAACCTACTACAAACTTCGTGGCACCATATCTGAGAAGAAACATCGAGAGATCTTATCTGATCATTACGGAAAAGTTTTGCTGACGTATGGACAGGCAACAACTTATCAGTCAGATTTTAAAATTTTTGCTCATTAGTACATGGTATGTACACATCCATGTGTGTGTGTGTGTGTTTTAGAAGATTCTTGTGGTGCAATGGACATCAGCGACTCGAGTTCAAATCTTAGATGAGTTTGTTTGCATTTTACACAGGACTAATAATCTTGGGAATGATATGGATCCAGGTATGAGTAAATAATAGGGAAGACATGTTCATTTAACTTTGGTATAGCAACCGTTATCGAAGAAAAACTCTGAATTTAAACCTGTTAAAACACCGTCTAAAGAAATTAACCTTGTTTCGCATCGTGTTTGTGTGGATGACTTGATAAATACATATACACACACACACATATACATACATATATATATATATATTTTCATTTATATATAATTATATATGCGCGTGTGTGTGTGTGTGTGTGTGTGTGTGAATGTGTGTGTGCATATATATATATATATATATAAATAAGAAGGTCCACGAAGAGATTTGTATTTTTTTGAATTTACCTATTTTGTTCTTACATACATTTTATATATATATATATATATATATATATATATATGTAAGTTTCCAGCTTGTTGCTTTCGTCTGAGAACATATGTGGCATAAGGCCTTCTCTGACGAAAGCAACAAGCAGAAAACATACATATATATAACATTTATGTAAGAACAAAATAAATAAATTAAAAAATACAAATCTCTTCATGGACCTTCTTATTTTAAAATATATCCTTATTCTTTCTTTGCACCTACAACAACCATCTATATATATATATATATGTGTGTGTGTGTGTGTGTGTGTGTGTGTGTGTGTGTGTGTGTGTGTGTGTTATTCAGTCCAGTTAAACTGAAGCCGGGAATAATTCCGTCAGGACATTCAACTATGAACATTCAAATTTTACAGGTAAAAAGCTCAATATAACTGACATCACAGAGCAATAATTTCTTTAAGAAAAAACAAAAACCAGTCACATGAGGATTATAACTTTATTTCCATCCTGTTATGGATATTGATATGAATCAATAACATCAAAAATAACAGGACCTCTTCAGATCTAATGGATAAAATAATCACTGTCAGAATAGACACACGAGGAAAGGGTGGGAAGGAATTGAAGAGGGGTGAAGAGTTTCTTCCCCATTTACCCACATCCGGTTTTTCTTTTTTTAATTTTTTATTACTGGTTGGAATCACTGTAATTTTTTTTAATCTATACATATATATATATATATATATAAGTTTACAAAGGAAGCCGAATTCAAACCCTGGACGAAGCTGTTTGCGTTTCGTTCAACCCCAATACCCTTAAAATAGAACGAATCCGTCTCTTCCTCTAATTCAGATATTGGTAAATAGTTGCGCAGAGTGGGTTTTTTAGCCTTGAGAGAGCAAGAAACAGGGAAATAGTGTACTCAAAATTTGTGTTGTGTTAAAAAAAAAATCTATGGCACAATTGGGCACCATTCATCTGTTATCAGCTCATCTAGAAAGTGTAGTTTGTTTAACACACGCATTCTCCTCAATAGACCAATCACATATGTAAGCAGTCTAGTAGTTGGAGTCCTTAATTGAACTGTTTGGCACTTGATACGTCATATGTTACAGGAGAGCGGTAAGATTCCCCCAACGAGACCCAATTGGCTGGGGCTGCAGAATACACCGACTGCATCTCTGAAGAGGAGTACGACTCCCCCAACAAGGCCCAGTTGGCTGAGGATGTAGAATGCACCGACTGTATCTCTGCAGAGGGGTAAGACTTCCCTAAAGATTAAACAATCTGATGGTGAGGCTTCAGTAATTCTGGAGCTTTGGGGAATGCAGAGTACTCCTTTACTGCCATCGCTCCCAGATTCAGTCTGGCCCAGAGTGGTAGCACCTGATAGGGTTCTATGTAGGGGTCAAATAGAACAAAATGGACTGCGGAACTGTAGTAAGCAAGTTCATTCTCCAGTCGCACAATTACGTTCACTTTCAGACAAATACCCTTGGGAAAGGTATGAACCTCCTTATCCTCCCAGCTATGGGTTAAATAGTACCACTACCGTTCTTCTAGGAGAATGGCTTTGGCATTAAATAACCTACAAAGGTTGATATGCCATTAAACAAAAAAAAAAACCAAACCAAACTATTGAATAACCTACAATGGTTGATATGCGATAAAACTAAACCAAACATCCGAAACACGTGCTTTAATTCTTTGAAATTTACTTAGAGTTACGATTGTTTGGTTGTCTTCTCTACTTAGGAAATACTGCAGGAGTCCCCGTGGAGTTAAGGTTAAAGTGCTGTCCCTTAAGCTAGTTCGAGCTAGAGTCGTAGAAATGGTTATTAAGAGCGACTCCACATGACTCAGAACCCTAGAACTGAAGCTTCATCACCAGATGCAGTTTAACATCATCATATTTACCCAACCCCTCCGCTCAGGCAGGATATGACACAAGGTCAATTTTTATGCGGAGTTTCGCAGGTTTGAATTCAGAGTTTTCCCTCTGCTAGACTAGTTGCCTCACCAAGGCTGTAGAACCTAGTGTGCCCTACTATTTACCCATAGCTGGAGGGAGGATAATTGGATTCATACCTTTCCCAAGGATATTAGTGCAATGTGAAATGCAATCAATCTCCTCCAGGATTTGAACTCTTGTCGCCGTGTCCATTTCCTACGATGATACACATGCAGTTTAACATCATACTCAGGACGATACTTTTTTCGAGAGAGGGTCCTAACGACTCTGCAGTGGGTACAGTCAATATATTCTAAGCCCTTGGTTACAGGGTAAGTTTTAGATACGATTTCTATGAATCAATATATATCTAACCAATTGCTTTACAATAATGGGGAATTCTCGTGGCCGAACAACTCCTGTGCTGAACTGCGACGTCGTAATAAACAAGTTCGAACTACAGTCACGCTATTACGTTTACTTTCATACTAATACCATAGGAAAAGGCATGAACCCACTAATATCCTTAACTATGAATTAAATAGTATCACTGCCGTTCTTCTAACTAGGTGGATTTGGCATTAAATATCCCACTAAGGTTGATACGCCTTAAATCAAAGAAACTGCTCCGGTCTGTGTCTTTAGTTATTTATATATCAAAAGATCTATCAATTGATATTAAATCTATCTATCAACATTAAATTTATCAATTAATATAAAATCTATCAGTCAATATTAAACTTAGATAAACTTGGTTTAAATATCAAATAACATTTTTGTGCGACAACATTCAAATTAAGTTGAGGCTGCCAGCCTTCGAAATCAGCATTTAAAATCCTTGCCTTTTAACTCTGCTCGAACACTTGTTAAATATGCAAACAATCTTTACTATCAAAGAAATTTTACAGACAGAACTTAATAATCAGTTGCCTGACGTAAATGTCTGAAATACGAGTAGCGCACAAGTAGGTGAAATAATAATAATAACAATAATCTGCTATATTATCTGTGATTTTTCGAAAGATGAAATGGTCAGCAGATATTTAAAGCCTTTGCTGTATTTTTGAACTGAATCGCATGTCTCAGGTTTTATTTTTGGTTTTCTTTAAAATTCTGTACTTTTTGTCTTTGAATACAAGAGGGGATTAGAGTAGAATTAATACATTCACGAGATGGTTTGAAGCCTAAATTCGGGGGTGGTGAGGGAGTGCTCATGATGGAACATTCTCGAAGGTCACATGTCTAACTTTATAACTTCATAAAAAATATATATATACACCCAATCCCAGACCGAAATCCCACTCTTCAGAAAACAGTCACAGAATAGAATGGCCCAAAAGAAGAAAGTAAAATCTCTACTGTATTATCTGTGATTTTTGGAAAGACGAAATGGTCAGTTGATATTTAAAGACTTTGCTGCGTTGCCGATTTAAATCGCAGGCTTTGGATTTTATTTCTGGTTTTCTTTAGAATTCTGTACAGCTTGTCTTTGAATACATAGGTTGTCAGTGAAACTTTATGTCCAATAAGAAAATCCAAATGGTTTTTCGGTCCATACAAGGCAAAGCGAATATTACAATACAATAATACCCGCAAATAGCTTAGCATTTGATTATGTCAGATATACAAAAAAAAAAACTAAGGAAAAAACAAAGTAAATCCATTCGGGACTTTAATTAAATTGAAACTTAATAATTTATAATTTTTTGTGATCCGCTGAAAATTTCTTTTACTAAAAGGGTGTCATGTCCCTTGATAGCCAACATGGGGGATCCGTCGGAATCCTACGAATTTTAGGTGTTCTTTTTACAGGTACACCAGCGACAAGCTATGCAACCACTCAGATCAGAGAAGCCAACGCAGAAAATGTACTAGGGAAGACAAATTTACACTTCACTGTTATTTTAGAAGCAACCCTACACAAAGAGAGTGTATAAAAAGAATTATAGAAAACTGGAAAGATGGTGCTAGATTTAAAACAACAATCCATTAACCTGCTGGCCAAACTACGACGATAATAAAGAAAGGTTGGTTTTCTGACCTTGAAATATTAGAAATACACCAACAAATAGACAGGAAAACATGTCAACAAGACCCTAATACAGCAAATTACAAGCTAATTACAGAAAAACCAGAACCCTCCAACCGAATCCTAACACCAAGAAATAATAATCAAAACACCACACACCCAAACACAATAAAACAAACACTAACACAAGAAAAAATAAATATAGACATTATAAAGACAATTATGAATGAAAAAGAAGACTGAATTACGATCTCTCCGGAGCTAAGACTGGATAACAATCAAGGTAGAAACTGCAAAAAAAAAAATTGACAAATATCTAAACGAAGAATATCACGAACTAATCAATGCGGGAGCGAAATTAGTCTGTGAATGAATCGGCGTTCCCTCAAAGAACGCGAACAGAAACTCAGAACCTCAATAGGAAACTAGACTGAAAACACAGATAAGAAATCTGTGACAATAAGCAAAAATGATAAGACAGGGGAAAAACGTGAGAATATGGTGTAACAAAAAAAAAAAAAAAAAAAACGATTCGAAAAGTGAACGTAGTTTGAACTAACGTACTACGATTCCGCAGTCAATGGTTTTAACCATTACACCAAGAGGACCCTCCCAACGCATTAATAAGACGCGTACTGTCCACTGAAGGACAAAAAGGATGTTGGAAGGGAACAACGAAAAACAGATCTAATATAAATTGATTTACACATCTTCAAGGGGAGCAAAACGAGACGAAAAAAATGTAGCCATGACGTGAATTGATTACTAAAAGACATACGATATGGTTTCGCAAAGCTGGATAATAGTTGGTTGGTTGGGTTTTATGGCATATCAACCTTTGTAGGTCATTTAACGCCAAATCCATTTTTATGTTGATAATCATGTTATAATTGATAATCATGTTGATAATTAAAGCAATTCAGTTTAGCATTAGTACACAGTTTAATTGTCAAAACATTTCTATTTCAAACTATTCAGTTTATTCAAGCAGTTATATATAGCAATTTAGTTTAGTCTAAGTACAGTTTCAATGAAGAAAAAAAAACAGTTCAATTTCAAACTGGAAAATAGACTGTCTCAAAATGTACAAAATATCAGAAGTCATAAAGTTTCTCGAGCAAATCATGAAAAACTAGAATTGACAGCAAAAGGGAAAAGTTAAACTGAGGTGAAAATCCAGAGAGGTATCTTCCAAGGAAATGTGCTATGACCATTACTATTTATAATAGCGATGATTCCATATGATCGCATTCTCATAAAAAATACAGGCCGGTACAAACTTAGTAAATGGCAAGAAAAATCAATCTTCTAATGTACATGGACGACAACTGACAAAACTGAAAAAGAATCGGAAACTCTAATATGGGCAATGAGAATATTACAGTCTGGACATAGGGATGGAATCTGGCATTAAGAAATATGCCATGCTAAAAATGAGAAGTTAACAAAAATCATCATCATCATCATGTCGTGCCGCCAGCACGGATATCCCTGACCCTCTCTCGCCACTTCTCCCTATCATTCATTGCTTTTGGCAGGTCTTCAGGGCTACATCCCGCATCCTCACATAGCTGCTGTACGTATGTTCGAGCTGGTCGTCCTGCTTTTGCTTGGCCATATGTGGGGGTCCATAGGAGTACATCACTGATGAGTTCGTCCTTGCTTCTCCAGCAGTGTCCTGCGAGTCTGGTTCGTCTTACTTGTATAGTTTTCGTGATGGGAGGCAAGTGGCCGTATAGTTGGTGTCTTGTGGGGTGTTGACGCCAGGACTTGTTCGACGCAACAAAATAGCAAATGTGGGTAATGTTGCATAGTCACAACCATGATACATATACATGCGGAAGCAAAATCAACAATAATGACGAACGAACACACTTCTTTA
Organism: Sepioteuthis lessoniana; assembly: GCA_963585895.1. Classification (NCBI taxonomy): domain Eukaryota; kingdom Metazoa; phylum Mollusca; class Cephalopoda; order Myopsida; family Loliginidae; genus Sepioteuthis; species Sepioteuthis lessoniana. Next base: position 17,270,897 of record OY757906.1, on the reverse strand, counting down.
GAAAAATATACCTCTCACACTTTATTCGAAATAGTTGCGAAAGGGTTAAGAAAGGGTTATTTGTAAGAGGTGAGTTGGAGACTGAACAAACTGCAACATATTGACCCTAGTTGCTTTGTCTTTAGCAGCACTTCTTCCTCGTTTTGCTGGGATGCTCAATCGAGGATCCAGAGGGTCCATAGCCCTCTGCTGGGTGCTGGTTCTCTCTACAGCATCTTACCTCCAACTTGACTGACTCCAAACTAACTGAACCTCTTGTAACACCGGGTTATATCATTGTTTGACATCCACCTGCTTCCTGCGAGCGTTGCATCTGCACCTAATTCAACCCGTCCAAAGTCAAGGTTATACCTTGATATCTTCGACCGGATTCACCTGTTCCTTGATTGGCGGCTGGGTCGAAGGTCAATATGTTATAGTAATATAGTGATAGAGACGAAATGATCAATCGCATTATAAGTGAATGCAAGAAAATTAGAGCAAAAAGAGTATAAGACTAGACACGAATGAGTGGGCAAGGAGATCCACAGGGAATCATGCAAGAAGTTTAAATTTGACCATACGAACAAATGGTATATATACAACTCGGAATCCGTCCAGGAGTATGAGACGCACAAACTTCTCTGGGATTTTAGAAATATAAATCACTTAATCTCACCCAGACAACCAGACCTAATGATAGTCAACAAAAAAAAGAGAACCTGTCAAATAGCGGAATTTGCTGTACCAGCAGACCTCAGAGTAAAATTGAAAGAAAGCGAAAAAAGAGATAAGTACTAAGACCTTGCCAGAGAACTGAAAAAACTATAAAGGAACATGAAGGTGACGGTAATACCAATTGTAATTGGTGCACTTGGAATAATCCCCAAAGGATTATTACTGGGAATGGAGGACTTGGGAATAACAGAGTGAGTAGATGCCATCCATACTACAGGATGGTTGGGATCGGCCAGAACACTGAGAAGAGTCCTGGAGACTTGAGGAGACTTACTGTAACTTAAACTCCAGTGGAAGACCATCAGCTAATGCTAATGCGAAAAACTCTCAAGAAGTAAATAAGTAAAGTTGGCGACCGTAGTCGAGGGCAACCAGAAGGCTCCCTTTTCAATAACTACTACACCGAGGTGTAGGGGAGGGCGCTACTCCTTTCCTTGAATTGCTCCACTTTACCCTTGATATGTACTTTATATTGCTGAGTGTTAAGCAAGGAGGTATCAAGTGCCATTTTTAAAGTCTTTGGTATGACGTAACCTGGGATTGAACCCAGGTCTCCCGGACCATTGGTGAACACTCTACCCACTTGACCAATGAGCCGGTAAGAAGTAAAATAGTAATAATTAAACAAAATATCAAATTTTAATTCATTTCAAACCTATTCTTTTAATATATATAATTCAGATTAGATAATGATTAAATGATCCTTTGGCGAGGCTGGTTGGTTGGTTGGTTGGTTTTTATGTCATATCAACCATTGTATGTTATTTAATATCGAATACTGTTTATTCGTATATATTTCCTACATAGATTTGTGAGCGCATATTTTGAAGATAACATTTTTAAACGAGCTGGAGCTTATTTTTTCCCTCCGTAGAATAGTCTCAGGCACTTCTATCTAACACTATCTATTTAATTTAACATCAGTAATTTGTTTGCACACAGTTAGGTAGATACACACATAATTTGTTAATCAACGGTAAGTAGATAATTTAATTTCGGAAAAAGTTAGAATTAATTTGTTTCTACACATTTAAGTATTATATTTACCAACCCCTCCGCTCGGGCAGGATATGACACAAGGTCAATTTTTATGCGGAGTTTAACAGGTTTCAATTCAGAGTTTTCCTTCTCCTAGACTAGTTGCCTCACCGAGGCTAAAGAACCAAGTCTGCCCTACTATTTACCCATAGCTGGAAGGGGGATAATTGGATTCATAGCTTTCCCAAGGGTATTAATACTATGTGAAATGCAATCAACATCGTCCAGGATTTGAATTCATGTCGCCGTGTCCATTTCCTGTGACGATGACCATTACACCACGGGCACCTCCACTAAAAATTTAACATTTAAGTATTGTTATAGTTTGCACACAGTTAAATGGTTGCAATTATTCCTATCAATCATGAATAATTCTATTTAATATTAATCGTTTGTTTGAACACATTGGAGTGGTTTTAAGTGTTGCAATAGAACAATACTAATTCTATTCAATACTACACATTTATTTGAACACAACCAAATAGTTCCAAAGACTGCTATGTAATACCAATAATTCAGTTTAGGCGCACAGTAAAATTGTTCCAAATATTGCCCTATAACAAAACAATTCATTTTAACCTAAGTCATTTTTGCCTACATTTAAATGATTGAACGATTCTATTTGACTAACAGATACTACCACTCCGGGTCAGTGTAAACCTGGGAAGGCATACTTAATATTTTTCACAGCTCCAGTTTCATGATCACATTGTTAAAGGTTATATCCAAGACACTCGTATGGGGGTTTTACTCCTCTGTAGAGATGCAGTCCGTGTATTCTAAAACCCCAGCCGACTGAGCTGGCATTGGTCACACACACACATACACACACACATATATATATATATATATATAAGTAAAGTTGGTGACAGGAGTCGAGAGGGACCCAAAGGCTTCTCTTTTCAGTAGCTACTACACCGAAGTGTAGGGGAGAGCGCTACTCCTTTCCCTTGATTGCTCCACTTTACCCTATATACGAATATTATAATCCGGAGTTTTCAGCAAGGTAGCATCAAGTACCATTTTTTTAGTCTTTGGTATGACTCGACCTGGAATTAGACCCCAGTCTCCCGGACCATTTGCGAACACTCTATTCAATAGGCTAATTTGGATAATGATATCCAACAATGTATTACACTACAGGAGTTTATATTCAAATATAAACAAATTTTATTGCCTGCTTTTAAAATTGGCATTTGTGCGTTTTACCTCGGCTTGAACACTGAAGAATATCTTCAATGTTAAAATATGCTACTAAATCACAAAAACTGAGATATTACTGTCTTTGAAGCACTTTTAGAAAGGGTTTCTCTTCTATCTGAAGACACGGTGCATCGGCAATATTTATTCCTGGCAAGTGGAGACTATAGGCACATTATTAAAAGTTTTACCTGATATGAGATTGTTGTTTTATATATGCCCGGAAGCCCAGGCGAGTATCAAATATTGTATGTGAGTATACACAAAAGTACAAACATTGTAAATAATCAGAAACGGTTGGCGCCAACTGGATACGTTTACCATTTCACACGCTCTGACACAAGCATCTCCATATTTTAATAATCTGTGAAGCTGTTGCCCTGCAGTTCCAGGTCGACATATTTTGAAAGAGTTTATTCATCAAATTGTAATAAAATACAAACAGGGTTTAATAAAAGAATTTGTAAAATCGTCAAAGGTGAGAACGTTGTGACCAACGATGCAGCAATATATCAAATCAAACAGTCTGATTTTACAAAATACAATTATTTTATGGAAGAAATTCAATAAAATGGTTAATGTAAAATGTAGGTTAAAAATACCATTTAGATAGATAGATAGATAGATAGATAGATAGATAGATAAGGGGAGAGAATGAATGAAAGATAAAAATGAACTTACTGTGGGAGTAAAAATATACTAATAGATAGATAGATATCCTGAGAAAAAAAATGAGAGAGAAACAAATGAAATATACAGATGAACGTACTGTGATGAGTTGAAAGATATGAAGAGGCTTATATATATATATGTATATATATATATATATATATGGAAAAATAAAGACAAAGAAATATAGAGACCCACATAGCTGAAAACATATGAACAAATATGTGGCTATATATATATATATATATAACCTTCACACACAAAACACAGTAACATTTATTCTATATATATTGCATTAATATATACAGTTGCATACAAACAATATTGTCACATACTGCACCGCAGGACAAACAACGAAAAACTCGTAGATATATAAACATATAATTATATTTTTATTTTTCGACAGCGACGATTGTATGTATGTAGGGATACAATAAGAGAAAGTTAGCATATATCTTTCTTGTTTCGAGTACCCTTTTTGTGAAGTAATACGGCGGCTGGAGAACACACACGAGGAGCAGACAGGTCTGCTTGAGAGACCAGCGGGTCTACCGTCAGTCCAAAATTAGAGACCTTATATTGTCTTTTCAAGTCCCATGCGGAAGTATGAACTACCTCTTCGCCTCACATATTGGCTGGTAATCGGAACTTATATAATTCCGTTTTTTCCGGTAATTTTTTGATATTATCTGCGAACGGAAATATCTGTCACTCTATCCATAGACAATAAATTACATTCTCGCCATCATCTTTTATTTTTCTCTTTCCTGTGAGACCACTTTGTTGACGCATTGAATCTGATAAGTTCATCGTCGCCAGCTAAGCAACTATATTGCAATATGCGTTAGTGTGCGCACTCGTATGTGTATAGTGTAGATAACTCTATAGTATATATATATATATATATATATATATGTCTAAGTTACGTATTTAAGCATGCAAAATAGATATGAATATCATCATCATCATGTCGCGCTGCGAGCATCGATCTCTCTGACCCTTTCTCGCCACCAGTTTCTATCGTCCATCTCTCCCCGGGAGGTTTTCCTGGTCACAACCTGTATCAACACAGAGCTGTTGAATATAGGTTCAAGTTGGACGTCCTACCTTTGCTCGTCCATGTGAAGGTGTCCATTGGAGTACATCGCTAATGAGTTTGTCCTTACTTCTCCAGCAGTTTCTCGCATTTTTGGTTCGTCTAATTTTGATAGTTTTTTAGATGGGTGGTAGGTGGCCGTACAGTAGCTGTTTTGTGGGTGTTTCCTCCAGGATTTGTTCAGTACAGCTCGCAACATTCTCGTGTAATTGCCGTCAAGCTTTTTCTCCATAGGTTTAGTTAGCGTCCATGTGGTGCATCCGTATTGCAGTATCGACATGACCGCTGCTTGGTAAAAACTGTGTTGTATTTTATCGGTCAGGTCTAACCTCAATATGGCCGATAGCCTATCGATATCTGTCCATGCCTTTGCTAGTCGTGTATTGATGTCATTCTCGGTTGATGAGACGTTGCTTCCGAGGTAGGTCCACTAGTTTCAAAGGACCACCCTTTAGTGTGGAGATGTCGCCTCTTTGATTAAAGCATATGTATTCTGTCTTGTCTGCGTTGACACGGAGGCCTCTGTCTCCTGCTGCTCGATTCAGAATAAGTAAAAGGGGTTCGGCTTGGGCGGGTGTATTTGCTATAAGCGCTATGTCACCGGCAGAATCCGCGTACATAATAGTTTGTGCAATGTATCTTCTGCTTCTTTCCTATGCCAGCTTGAAACCGTTATCTTTTTTTTTTATTAAATTTATACACATTCTGAGCACGTAGTGTAGGCAGATAATAAATAGGTATAGGACTTATGTGTCTTCTTGCAGCACACCTGCAACAATGTCGAAGTAGTCTGTATCTCTATCCGGTGAGCGGACTTTTACTTTCGTGTTTTTATATAGCATCATTATGGCTGGGACAGTTTCTTTGGAAAGGCCGTTAGCGAAAGATATTTGCTCTATCTTCCCTCGAATATATATATATATATATATATATATATACGTACATACACATTAATAAAGTATATATATATATATATATATATATATATATATATATATATATATATATATATATATATACTTTATTCGTGCATACAAAAGAGATATGAATATATATATGTGTATACTTATCTGCAAAATGTGTGTATATATATATATATATATACTTTACAGATATATATATATGTATACATATATTTTATATGTTTTGTATGCACAAATACACACTCAGATATATATATACTATAGATTTACCAATATATATACACACCCTTTATAAATGTATATATATATATATATATATATAGCCCAGTCAGTAGGGGCTGTTGAATACACCGACTGCATCTCTCCTGAGAGGTAAGACTCCCCCAGCGAGTGTGCTGAATATGGAACAAAACAATCTGATGGTTAGGCTCCATGAATACTGGAGTTTGGGGGAATGTGGAGTACCCCTTCATTGCCATCGCTCCCAGGTTCACTTTGGCCCAGAGTGGTAGCACTTGTTTGAGGACCAATCACTAGGTCAAATAGAAATGTTTGATATTCAAACTGTGTATTTTGATATTTAAACTGAGTGCAAACAAATGACTTATGCTTAACTGAATTGCTTGAAGTAGAACTGTTTGATCATTTAACTATGTGAATATAAATGACTGATGTTAAATTGAATTGTTAGTGATACATTGCAATATTTGGAACGATTTTACTTTGACATTCTAAACTGAATTCTATGAAATAGAATTCTTTGATCCTTTAACTGCGTGTGAACAAATGACTGAAGTTTAATTGAATTGTTAGTGTTAAAATTGCAGTACTTGAAAACATTTAACTGTGTGAAAACAAATGATTAAAAGTAAATGGAATTATTCGTATTAGATAGAAATTCCTGAAACCACTTAACCATATTTACCAACCCATCCTCTCAGGCAGGATATGACACAAGGTCAATTTTTAAGCAGAGTTTATCAGGTTTGAATTCAGAGTTTTCCTTCTGCTAGACTAGTTGACTCACCAAGGCTGAAGAACCTAGTCTGCTCTACTATTTACCCATAGCTGGAGGGAGAATAATTGGATTCATACCTTTCCCAACAGTATTAGTGCTATGTGAAATGCCATCAGTCTTGTCCAGGATTTGAACTCGTGTCGCTGTGTCCATTTCCTACGACGATAACCATTACACCACAGGCACCACCTAAAAACCTGAAACAATTTAACTGTGTGTAAAAATGTGCTCAGCCTCGTAAAAAAAAGGTTATCAACAAAATGTGTTTATAAATCATATATTTAATATGTATGTATAAAAAGGATTTGACATTAAATAAGCTACAATGGTTGATATGCCATAAAACTAAACCAAACCAAACCAATACATATATTGTCATCCACAGACAGACTGTTTCGTTCTATCAGAACTCTTCAGTGTCGCTAAAAACCTAGGACACTTGAAATCGGGATGAAAAGCCGTCCAAATTTACGTTAGACGTAGTATCAGACCGTACCTCGCTGACTAAGGGAATTTACAAGATATTATGTAGCAACAGCAGCAGCGTTCGTTTTGTTTACATTTTTATACCCTATCAGCTATATACTCAAATCCTGAATCAGGTTGATTATAAAGGGGAGTACTGCTAATTTGAATTCAAAGTATTTCTTCTTCTACCCTGGTTGCCTGACCAAGGCTAAAGAACTAAATATCTAGAACCGAGTACTGAACAGATGGATTCTCGACTTTCCCCAAAGGCATGAACACCATGTGAAACTCATATTGTCTTGTCCAAAATTTGAACTCGTTTCGCCAATTCCATTTGTTACAATAACCGTTGCACTATGCGCAGCAGTACGCACACACACTCACTCACACACACACACACACACACACACACACACCTATATATATATATATATATATATATATATATATATATATATATATGTTGTTTTTTGACACGCTCTTCCAATGTTCTTTACGGGTGTTTTATCGAGATAATGCAATTTATACGAAGCAAACAAAAATGCATCTTCAAATGCAAAGAAATAAATATGACCGGCAGTCTATTTCATCGTTTCTATTTTCTTTTTCTTTCTTTTTTTTTTCTGTCAACTGTTTCACCACCACCCACCCACCCATTTCTAAAAACTACCAGAATGCAAATTCCTCAATATCGCTCGCCTGCTCCACCAACTCTTATCTAAGGCTCCCATAACTCAATCATTCTCCCTACACTTTCCTATATATATTTTTTGATTTGACCCTAACTGGAGGGCTAACACAATTGAACAAAAGTCTGGTTGATGTCTCTATCTTTTACTTCCCGCGAAAACCCTTTTATCTCGATGTCATATAACAAAATGTATGGAAGTGAGAGTCCATTATCTGTCCTCTTCCGCCAGACAATTTTTTTTTATTTGCTTTTGTTTTGTTTTGTTTTTTTTCTTTTTCTTTTTGGCGAGAAGTCGAACTCTTTCAGGAGTGACATGTTTTCTTCCTTTTCTTATTTTGGCTATCTTTCCGTCAATAGTGCAAACGTATTTTGACTTCCAGGTGAAACGGAAGCTGAAGAGGAGAAAGAGGAGAAAGATTAGATGAAAAAAGGAGGGAGAGGGGTGATGGAAGAGGAGGAAGGAAAGTTAGCATTTTTTGTTTTGTTTTGCAGCTGTAGTTTTTCTAATAAGAAAAAATATGTAGTTTCAGATTCCCATTCACTCTCTATCCGTATGTATTTATAGATCGATAGAAATAATAATGAAAGATTTGGTGACCAAAATTTTTAGAAATGAAAATTACGACAATCCCCGTGTGATAAAATGTAAAACACTAATAAATCATTAAAACTGTACAATTTTTCTAAAAATGTATATCACTATATGTCTAATATTATTAAAGGAAACAAAAAGTAAGATTAATATTGCTCACGACTCACAGTTTCATGGTACCTTGATGACGGTAACCGTTATGCAAAACAAATCTCCTCTCTGCACGCATGTATAGTCAAGAAGGTTTTATATATATAGTTATTTACTAAATTTACTTTCAATGAGCCACGAGGCTGGAGGTATGCCGCACCTAGCATGTCTCAAAGTCACTTGTAAAGGTTGTCGCGTCGAGCTTGCTCTCCGTCACACTACCCAAGGCTTCATATATATATATATATATATATTAGGAACATGAGAAGACAGTCACTTGACGTTTAATGTTATGAACACAAAACCACAAACACATACATACACGTGCATAAATGAAAATATTATATATATAATTATATATATATATATATTTGTGCGTGTGTGTGTGTGTGTGTGTGTGTGTGTGTGTGTGCGTGCTCACGCGCGTGCGCGCGTGTGTGTGTGTGTGTGCGTGTGTGTGTGCGTGTGTGTGTGTGTGTGTGCAGTACATTAAATATCAAGTAAGGGACTTCTAGGGTTCCTAATATATATATATATATGTAGCCCTGGAGGTGGCCGTGTCCTCTGTAAGGGGAATATGTACCCTTCGAGACACATTTAGGTCAAAGTGGTCGCGCAATTTACCGTGACTTGTTAATCCGGCATTGCTTATATGCGGCAGGAACCGGTGCCACAGTGGTAGAGTTTCAACTTCTGCATACTGTGGTTGTTGGTTCGATCTCCAGTGGTGATCACGGTGTGCACTGCTGATGAGACCTAATAAGGTCGAAACAGCTGTTCAGTGCTCCGTATGTCGCATGTAGGTCTTTGTCATGGTAATTCTATGATAATATCAATTCCTCCATTTAAAAATTATATATGTATATATTCAAACCAAAACCTTCCGCAAGATCAAGATGCGACACGAGGTCAAGTTTTTTAAACCCGGTCAAAAAGGTTTAAATTGAGATTTTTTTTTCTTCTCTTGGATTGATTGCCGTACCAAAGTTAAAGAACCAAGTCTTCCGTACTATTTTCCTCATAGCTGAAGGGATGATAATTGGATATATAACTTTCCCAAGGTTATCAGTACAATCGAAACTGCTGGCAGCTTCGTCCAACATTTGAACTCGAATAGCAGAGTCGATTTCATTCTAAGATAACCATTTTATATTGAGAGAGACAGACAGACAGACAAATAACTTCTATTGTTGTTAATACGTTCCTTCAACAGACCACTTCAATAATTTAGTTTAGGTTATTGAATGACCCACGGCACAACTCTTGTCTTTCAGTCAGACGAAGATAAGCATTATATATATATATATATATATATATATATATATATATTCTCTTTTGAATTTCTCTTTTTATTATATATATATATATATATATAATAAAAAGAGAAATTCAAAAGAGAAAATTTTAAGTAAAAATATTGTAGTTCAGGTATAAAACCTGAGATATATCATAATTAGGAACATGAGCAGTCCAATAGATAAATTTTGTGGTGTGTGAAATGACCAGACAAATATATATATGCATATATATATATATATATGTATACGAGAATCATTAAATAAGTTTCCAGGCTTTTTTCGTATGGACACTTTTATTGATAGTACATACGTGAAATTCTAGTCCCCTACGAAATAATCTCCTCCGGCTACAATGCATTTGTTGTGCCGTTCCAACAACTTCTGGAACACCCCATGGAAGTCCTTTTTGGTGAGCGTGTCAATGACCTTCGTCACAGCCTCTTTCTTCTCCTCAATTGTCTAATAACGACAGCCTCTGAGCTTAGGGAATAACAAGGAGCAAGGTCTTGACTATAGGGAGGCAGAGGAACTGTCTTGATGTCAATCTTTGTCAAATAGTCTGTGACAGGGATGGAGTTGTGGACTGGTGCATTGTCCTGGTGGATATGCCACTGACCCGATTTGAAGAGTGCTGGCCTCTTCCGACGGAATCTCTTGCTGAACTCCCTTAAAACCTCAACATGAGGTTGACTGTTGACTGTCTGTCCAGTGGGAATCCAGTGCATGTAGATCATGCCAGTGTTGTCAAAAAAGGGACCATACAAAGTTTTGTGGGTGGATTTGCTCTGTCTGGCCTTCTTGGGTCTGAGAGAGCGAGCATGCTTCCACTGGGAACTCTGTCTCTTGGTCTGTGGGTCATAGCAGTAGATCCAGCTTTCATCGTATGGCATTTTTTTCAAGTTAGTAGGGTGTATTCCAATTTCTGCTGTTGCCGTCTATTTGAACCCGAAATCATAAAAATTGGTTAGTCATCTCATAAGATGAATAGCAATAACATACTGAATTTTCAAGCGTCTGCAACAATTTTAAATGCCTGTCTAAAAACAATTTGGAAACTTATAGACACCAGGTGGATATGCCACTGACCCGATTTGAAAAGTGTTGGCTTCTTCCCAAGGAATCTCTTCCTGAACTCCCTTAAAACCTCAACATAGTAACCCTAATCCTAACCCTTTGGCCAATCAACTCTGGTGTATTGACTTCCTTACTCCTCCCACACCTCTCATCATCCCTCACAGACTCCCTGCATTCCTTGAATCTCTTATGCCACTCATAACTGATGCTCGATTCATGCAACGTGCTCCAAAAGCAGTCTGAAGCATTCCATACGTTTCTGTGGCATCATTTTTTCCAAGTTTAAAACAGAATTTTATTGCATATCGTTCTTCTGAAGTGTCTTCTTGTCCAGATTGCATTTTTGAAATTCACCAGCTGTGAAAATCAGGCTTTAGTAGGGGTCGTCCAATACTTGCGCGTCCGTGTGAAGGAGTCCATAGGAGAACGTCGATTATGAATTCATCCTTGCTATTCCAGAAGTGTCCCGCATGTCTTGTTCGTCTAATTTGAATGGTAATATATATATATATATATATATATATATATATATCCACGGATCCATTAGAGAATGTCACTTATGATTTCGTCCTTGCTTTTTCAGCAGTGCTCTGCATCTCTTCATCGTCTAACTTGAATTATTTAGAAGATGGGAAGCAGGTGGCCGTATAGCTGCTGCTTATAGGGATGTTGCTACCAGGATTTGTTTAAGATAGTACGCAGTATTATTGTGCAGTTCTGATATATCTTTTTCTCCGTGTGGTGCATCCATGAAATATATATATATATATATATATATATATATAATTTTAGCAAAAGATTTTATACAGAAACTAAGATATTTTTTTCACTCAATACTACCATATTATGAACGATTTTTTTCTTTTTATTTTTCTTTCTCTCTCGTTTTCTTTTTCTTTTCTATTTAGATACTTCATTAGAGTAAATTTCTTTGATGAAACGGGATACGTCTGAACCCGAGCCCCATCCATGTCTCCCCTTCATTTCCATTTCCTCTGTCTTAAAACCTCTTCCCTCCTCATATTTCTCCTTTTCTCAAAGAAATTAATCTACCTCTGTCTGGTCAAATCTCCGATGAAACCTGATACACTTGATGGTACTTTGCCTTGACTATCTAGCCAGATAGTCACAGTCGAAAACAAAATGCCTTACCACCATCACTCAAACCTATATCTATTTCTCTCCTTTTTCTTTCTTTGTCTCTTTTCTTTAGGCTCCTTCCCTTCCTTTATACTTTTTTACATTTTCTCAATTATTTATATATTTCTTCAATTGCTAAAATGTAGAAAAAAACCCAAAAGATTTTTAGTCTGAAGAGGTTCTTCCTTGAATAAAGAACGAAATATTACAACTAAATCTGTTGTAAAAGTTTTATTTATCCACTTTTTCACTTATTTTTATCATATATATATAGTTTGGTATATTCGTGAAGAGTGCTCAATATCAGAGACATCATTATATATATATATATATATATATAAAAGTTTAGAAGACGAAGACAATGAATCAATGGTGCTGGGTCAGTATTTCACCTATGTGATTATTAGAGCAAGCTGAATATCCGATGACCAAAATAAACAAATCATCACTGTAGGTAATCCAATGGTGTACATCTTTAGCTTGACCTTTGGAACCTCATCTATAGAGATCGAAGAGAGAATCCACTATATATATATATATATATAATGTCATCCACAGACAGACTGTTTCGTTGTATCACAGTTCTTCAGTGCGGCTCGACACACAAGATCTTCGAAGTTGGGATCGAAACCCGACTGACTTTTACACCAGCCGGAGATTCTACCGGACAGCCACGAGGAAACTCAGCGTAAGAGAAGTTATTTAAACGCATACGTATCACTTTTGTTTTCTTCACATATATAAACCCTTAACGGCTACTGAGAGCTAAATTCATTCGAAGAATTTGCATTCGGCGATTGATAAGCGTTAATTCCCTCGCTCAAGAGCTCAACTCCACCGGGGGGTGGCGAAGCATATATTATCACCCAGAGACTAGTGACTAAACGGTAGAGCAGAACTGGAGAGATGAAGAACTAGCTTGTGCCACCAGAAAACCAAAGGTTCAATATTGGTTAGTATAATGTCTTTAAGTCCAAATGATTAAGAATGCCGAAAATTTTACAAAATTGTATGCTGTTTTATTCTTTGTAAAATGCCGCTTGTACTGTGTGTTTTAAATGTGAAGACACTTTTACCGTAAATCCAAATTGAATATAAGACCCTGGTCAAATATACTAGCATGCACGACACATGTTTCTGAATCTTTTCTAAAAGCTTAAGATGCCCACTGCATCCCCCCTCGCCATAGTAGTTTAGAAAAGAAAAAAAAAACAGGTTAAGTAAAGGAAGTCTCCAATACAAAAAAAAACAAGTTAGGGCCAGTATCAGAAGTCAGGTAAAAAATACACAAAAAACTCTTATAAATATTAATTAGCCTTAAAACTTACGGGTAAAGAAAGCTCCCCTTTTTAACGTACACATGGGAAGCAGCATGATGGACGTAAAGGTATGCGAATAAACCCTCTGACGGCCAAATGCAATGCCTAACCTGGTACTAGACGTATGAGTCTTGCGGCTCAACTGCTGCTCATCTATAAGAGTGGCTTCTATAGATGAGAATAAAAACAGCCATCGAAAGATAACCATGACCCACACTCAAACCACATACTTAAACCGCATCGCTCTTCGCGCGGGGAAAAAAAGGGGCGCGTAAGGCTGAGGTGGGAGCCCTGGCCTCAGTATTCGAAAAATCAGCTACCGAGTTCAACAACAAAAACTACTAAAGTGCAAACAAACAATACAAATAGCGACATTTAACGTTAGAACTTTAAATAGAATAGGTCAACTACCAGAGCTGACTGCATCGGCCGTAGAACATAAGTATGACATAATATGCATACAAGAACAGAGATACACGCACATCGAAGATATCAAATATCACGATACTGGCAATGGATGGACGCTGGCCACTGTATCAGCATGGAAAAACTCTGTCAATGCCACAGTGGCAGGTGTAGGAATGCTTATAGGAGCAAGAGCGTTAAAAACACTTAATAGCATTGAGAGAATACAACCTAGGATGATGGCGGCTACGTTTAATGGCAATCACAGAGCAACAATCATCTCCTGTTACATCCCTACCAATGTTAGTGAAGAAACAGAACTACGATGAGCTATCCACTCTAGTGCGTAGCATTCCGAAACACAACGTGCTAGTCATTGGCGGAGATATGAATGCCCAAATCGGGAAAAACGGAAACAACAAATACAGCCTACACAACACGTAAAATAGGAACGGACAACATCTAACAGATTTCATGATAGAAAATAGATTAACATGCCTCAATAAAAACTATCAAAAAAGGGAGGGAAACTTATGGACTTACACATACGCGAACAATAGTAAAGCACAGATAGACTACATCTTTATAAACAAGAAATGGAAAAATAGCGCAATGAATTGCAAGGCATACTCCTCTTTCAATGGTGTGTCCTCCGATCACCGGATAGTCACGGCAAAAATACGACTAAGCCCACGAAAAAACGCCACACGAACAGCGACCACCAAACACTATGACTGGGCCCTTCTTAATAACAGAGATATTAGAGATAAATATGTATTAGAATTGAGAAACAGATTCGAGACACTACAAGAAAAGACAGAAAAAGGTACCCCAAATAACGAATATGAGAATTTCGTCAACGTGCACCTCGAGGCGGCAGCGAAATGTATTCTAACAAAACTCAAAACTAAATATAGAGTCCCATGGGAAAAGTTAGCGGTGAGAGAAAAACGTGCACGCGTGAAAACTGCCTCCAAAAGCTATAGAAAGAACCCAACAAACACAAATGCTCTAAGACTAAAAAAGGCACAATATCAATTAGCAGGCATATATCTAAAAGAACAGACAGAATTTATACAAATTCAGATAGATAAGATTAGAGACTCAGTGGAAGATAGACAATCTAGGATAGCCTGGCAAACAATGAACGAAGCGAGGAGAAGGAAGAGCACATCCAAAGTAAAATTGAAAGCTGCAAACCAAAAAGAAAGAATAAAACTGTGGAAACAGCATTTCGAAAATCTACAAGGAAACCCACCGAAAGTTAAGCAGGAACCAATCACCAGAATTATTAGTAAGCAATTGGACATTAAACTAGGACCGTTCACTCAAGAAGAACTCGACTCGGTTCTTAGAAAAATTAAAAGTAGGAAAGCTGCAGGGCTTGACGAGATTCCTCCAGAAGTATGGAAGACCAAACAATTCGACGACATACTGCTCCGACACTGCAACGCAGTCTATAATCAAAATCCTTGAGACATATGGATGAAGGGATGCATACTCCCCTTGCCTAAAAAGGGAGACATCGGATTAGCCAAGAACTACCGAGGTATGACTCTTACATCTATAGCAGCCCAAATTTACAATGTCCGATTACGAAACCGCATAGAACTCAAAATCGACAACATCCGTAGGAAAAACCAAAATGGCTCCCGAAGAAATAGATCCACGACCTCACAAATATTGACCATCCGTAGAATCCTTGAAGGTGTACGGGCAAAAACCTACAGGCGACATTACTATTTGTCGATTTTACCAAGGCCTTCGATTCCATTCACAGAGGGTAGATGGAACAAATCCTACTAGCATACGGCCTACCGAAAGAAACCATTGCAGCAATAACGATTCTCCATAGAAACACCAAAGTGAAAATACGTTCACTCGATGGAGACACAGAATACTTCAACATTGTAGCAGGAGTACTACAAGGGGACACGCTAACCCCATATCTCTTTATCATCTGTCTAGACTACGAGCTTAGAACATCGATTGATAAAATCAGAGAAAACGGCTTCGAGCTGACAAAGAAAAGAAGCAGAAGGTACTCCGCAAAAACAATTACCGACGCCGACTACGCCGATGACATAGCGATTCTGGCAAATACACCCAACAAAGCCGAAACACTACTGCATAGTTTGGAACGAGCCGCCGCAGACATTGGCCTCCATGTCAATACACACAAAACTGAATATATGTGCTATAATCAAACAGGCGACATTTCCACACTAGACGGAACCTCTCTGAAACTGGTAGACAAGTTCACTTACCTAGGAAGCAGTGTCTCATCAACCAAAGAAGACATCGACACACGGCTAGCGAAGGCATGGACAGCTATCGATAGGCTATCGATCATATGGAAATCAGACTTGACCAATAAAATGAAACGCAGTTTCTTCCAGGCAGTGGTCGTGTCGATACTGCTGTATGGATGCACGACATGGACGCTAACTAAACGGCTGGAGAAGAAGCTAGACGGCAATTACACAATAATGTTGCGAGCAATATTGAACAAGTCCAGGTGGCAACACCCCACAAGGCACCAACTATACGGCCACCTGGCTCCCATCACGAAAACTATCCAAGTTAGACGAACCAGACATGCAGGACACTGCTGGAGAAGCAGGGACGAGCCCATAAGTGATGTACTCCTATGGAGCCCCCACATATGGCCGAGCAAAAGCAGGACGACCAGCTCGAACATACATACAGCAGCTATGGGAGGATACGTGATGTAGCCCTGGAGACCTGCCAGAAGCGATGAACGATAGGGAAAAGTGGCGAGAGAGAATCTGGGATATCCGTGCTAGCGGCACGACATGATGATATATATATATATAATAAAAACTAATGGGAAAGTGGATAAATCAAACACTTACAATGGGTTTAGTGGTAATATTTCTTTCTTTATTAACAGAAGAACTTCATCAGAGTAAACATTTTTTGTGTTTTTCTACATTTTAGCAAGGGGAGAATATAAAAAGCTAAAAAGGGAGGGAAGGTTCTTAAGACAAGGAATAGATAAGGGAAGACCAAGGAGGGAAATAGATAAAAGTTTGAGTGATGGTGGTTGGGTTTAATTTGGTTTTGACAGTGACCGTCAGGGTAGATGATCGGCTAGGTAGCACCAAGTGTATCGGGTTTCATCAGATATTCGACCAGATAGAGGTGGATTAATTTCAAAGAGAAAGAGGGAAATATGAGGTGGAGAGAGATTTTTTAGAGAAAAAGAAAGAGGAAATGAAGTGAGCACAGGAGTTCATGCGTATCCCGTTTCATCAAAGACATTGACTATAATGGAGTATATATATATATATATATATATAATTTTGAGTTGATTTCAGTTTTTCCTTTCCTCTTATTTTTTTAACTTTTTTAATCACCCCAGTGTTATTTCTTCACATATGCTTCATTTAGAATTTTACTTTTCAAGTCATGTCATTTACAAAGCCAGGGTCACTAGTTCATGTGAGAAACATTAACCTGAGGACCAATATCTTTTTAATGGCCGGTATTGTATTCAGAAACTCAAGAATAATATCATCAATAGGTTTTTATTGAACTGTAGTGTCTGTATTTTTTACTCTCTCTGTCTCTCTCTGTCTCTCTCTCTCTCTATCTATCTCTCTCTCTCTCTTTCTATCAATCTGTCTGTCTGTCTGTCTCTCTCTCTCTCTCTTTCTCTGTCTGTCTGTCTCTCTCTCTCTCTCTCTCTCTTTCTATCTATCTATCTGTCTGTCTCTCTCTCTCTCTGTCTCTCTCTCTCTCTCTTTCTATCTATCTGTCTGTCTGTCTCTCTCTCTCTCTCTCTCCCTCTCTCTCTCTCTCTCTCTCTCTCTCTCTCTCTCTATTATATTCACATGTACACACGGACTCGCACAAATACAGGCCATGGGAGTGAACTAATATGCAAATATATCTACATGACCCAACATTTAATTTATATTGCATCTCCAAATAACTATTATGATCATTTTCTTAAACGGAATTTTTTAAAAAGTAAATAATTCACTTAAGATTATTCCTCAATGAAGATGTGTCCTTGTAGTACCAAAAGTTTTCTTTAATACATTTATTCATACATATATGTTTGTGTGTGTGGGTACATGTGTGCGTTGTGTGTGTGTGTGTGTGTGTAACCTAAGAATAAGAATCAATATTATGAAGTTACTTGAGGTTTTATGTGGTATGCACAATCACCAAACAGAAATGGGAGAAAATTGACTCATTCACTATTTTTATTGCGTGGTGTGTTGTCATGGGGTAAGATTTAACTACACGTGACATTCTCTCAAAGAATATATGTATATATATAGTGCTTTCCAAATAAAGAAGAATAGACATAGAATTGATTTGTAGCAGAAGGAATTTTTGTTTGGCGCGTAATTCAATTCGACGCATAATTTCACTCAGTCGGGACGACTTGTCCTGTTACCGCCCGAGCCACCTTTCTGGGCAGCAGTAATTGGGGAAAACCGTCACACTCTTTTTGGCTGAACAACTTCGTTCAGTGCAGACGTCTCACTAGCTGCTCTTCAATAGCAGCAGCAGCATGGACACAATGAGGGAAGCAATCTAATTTATGGATCCCTTGCGTCTATTTCTCTTAGAGCAAAGAATATGTATTAGATAAATTCAGGAGGTGCCTGTGGAGTAATGGTTATCGTAGTAGGAATTGGACCCGGCGATACGAGTTCAAATCCTGGACGAGACTGATTGCATTTCACATAGCACTAATACCCTTGGGAAAGGTATGAATCCAATTATTCTCCCTCCAGCTATGGTTAAATAGTAGGGCAGACTAGGTTCTTCAGCCTTGGTGAGGCAACTAGTCTAGGAGAAGGAAAACTCTGAATTAAAACCTGTTAAACTCCGCTTAAAAAAATCGACCTTGTGTCATATCCTACCCGAGCGGAGGGATTAGGTAAATATCATTAGATAAATTCAATACGCCACACACAGGAACAACTTTACGTCACCCCCAAAATTGGCTATGTCGACTGTGATGTCTAATTCAGCTCCGGCCCCCTAGTTACTACTTCACCTCAGGGCAACATTTTCTGGAGTTCTGGAGAACCACAAAATCACGGTGACTTCAACGTCTATTTCCTCAAATAGCAAACATGACTTTGCTACATATGGCTAACATAATCGCTCGCACGTCCAATGACACGCGCTGCTTTCTCTATTCTCTCATAACTCCATTTCATCTCTTTACTTTTTTCCTTTCCCACGAGGCTTGCAGCACAAACGCAAACTCTTTATTCCATGCTGGCATTAAAAACTATCATAAAAACATTTCGACTTCGTACCTCTCTCTCTCTCTCTCTCTCTCTCTCTCTCTCTCTCTCTCTCTCTCTCTCTCTCTCTCTCTTCTATATACTTAACAACAACAATTAGCGAGGGAATAACACACACGCGTAAGAATACATTTCTTCGCCAAAAACAATAACAAACATTCTATTCGCTAAAAGTTAAATTATCCAGGAGAAAGCTATTAACATATCTTCATTTTGATATCAATTCACTTTTTTTGCTCAGCAAATGTTTTCAGCATCTACATTTTCTTTTCTTTTTTAATAGAGGAATTATATTATGAATTGAATTATCACGACCAGAAAATCAAGCGAACACTTACGCACGACATACGGAAACACTAGACAGCTGTTTCGACCTTATTAGGTCTCAACAGCAGGATATACCAAGATCTCCCCTACTGGAGATCGAACCAGTGACCACAGATTGCAATGCCGAAACTCTGCAACTGTGCGAGTGACGGCAAATTAACTGGCCAATTAACCTGTATGCCATAAAACCCAACCAAACTAGATCAACAAACCCTTCTTTCAAATTAGAAAAATTAAAAAATCATTAACTTGTAGATCGATGTTTTATTCAATCATTTTCACTTTTTTCTGTGATAGATTGATAGAATAAACAATCATTTGAAAAGTGCTCAAATGTTGGGCAGCAGAGGAGTATAAAACCTAAAAGGAATTAAGTTCTTACCATCTTGCTTTTATTTTATGGTTGATGGTTTCATATGCCTTTTCTAAAATAGAAAGCACTATCGTCAGAAGAAACATTTGGGGAAAATGAAATGGACGAGAGAATGAATTTTAAATACCAAAAATTTTACTTCTGAATGGAATGAATTTAAGAAGGCGTTGTGTGTCTGTCTGCGAATGAGAGAGAGAGAGAGAGAGAGAAATATGTGTGAAATGGCGTTCAGATCGCTTTTAAAATATCGATTTGTTTTTATAAACACAAAATTCAATTAACTCTGAACGTATTAAAAAAAAATTCTCATTGGTTAAGGTATTATGATCCGCGGGTTTGGTTAGTAGACCACTGCTAATGAGCTTGTTTCTCTTTGAGTGTCCCATACTTATTCCAGATAGAGTAAACGACAACTGTTAACGTATCAGTCATAATTTTGCTCTAAATAACGTTCTTTTATTTCTAGTTATTAGAATATTTATTATTTCAATTGTAAAGAGTAAAGTAAAGTTTGCGACTGTAGTCGAGGGCGACCAGAAGGCTCCCTTTTCAATAGCTACTACACCGAAGTGTAAGAGAAGGGCGCAACTCCTTTCCCTAGATTGCTCCACTTTACCCTTGACACGTACCTTACACTGCAGAGTGTTAAGCAAGGAGGTATCAAGTACCATTTTTAAAGTCTTTGGCATGACTCAACCTGGGACTGAACCCCGGTCTCCCGGACATATATAATAAAAATAAGTGAAAAAGTGGATAAATCAAACTTTTACAACAGATTTAGTTGTAATATTTCGTTCTTTATTCAAGGAAGAATTTCTTCAGACTAAAAATCTTTTTGGGGGTCTACAATTTAGCAATTGAGGAAATATATAAAATAATTGAGAAAATGTAAAAAGGTATAAAGGAAAGGAAGGGGTCAAAAGAAAAGATACAAACAAACAAAGAAAAAGGAGAGAAATAGATATAGGTTTGAGTGATGGGGGTAAGGCATTTTGATTTCGACTGTGACTATCTGGCTAGATGGTCAAGACAAAGTACCACGAAGTGTAATAGGTTTCATCGGAGATTTGACGTATCAGTCATAATTTTGCTCTAAATAACGTTCTTTTATTTCTAATTGTTAGAATATTCATTATTCTAATTGTAAAAAGTAAAGTTGGCGACTGTAGTCAGGGACGACCAGAAGGCTCCCTTTTCAATAGCTACTAAACCGAAGTGTAGGGTAGGGTGCTACTCCTTTCTCTAGATTGCTCCACTTTTCCCTTAATACGTACATTATACTGCAGAGTGTTAAGCAAGGAAGTATTAAGTACCATTTTAAAGTCTTTGGTATGACGTGATCTGAGACTGAATCCAGGTCTTCCGGACCATTGGCGAACACTGTACCCACTAGGCCAATGACCCGGTTTTGAGTGTAAAGAGGCTTAATAATCTTAACTACTTTACTAGAAAGGACGATGAAACGTGATCTTAAGGAAACATTCATTATGATTAATGGAATTTCTAATAATCATATTTACCAACCCCTCCGCTCGGGCAGGATATGAAATAAGGCCAATTTTTAAGCGGAGTTTAACAGGTTTCAATTCAGAGTTTTCCTTCTCCTTGACTAGTTGCCTCACCAAGGCTGAAGAACCTAGTTTGCCCTACTATTTACCCATAGCTAGAGGGAGAATAATTGGATTCATACCTTTCCCAATGGTATTAGTGCTATGTGAAATGCAATCAGACTCGCCCAGGATTTGAACTCGTGTCACCGTGTCCATTTACTACGACGATAACCATTACACCACAGGCACCTCCGAAATTTCTAATTATAGTACATATTTAGTATTTCTCCACAAACTGGAAATTTACTGTCAAGGCAGATTTCAAAAATTAAATCTGTGGACTAATAGAGTAATACATTTTAGGAACAAATTTTTTGCTTTAGCTTTTTTTTTTTTTGTTGTTGTTGTTTTGTTTTGTTTGGTGAGATATAAATGGTTTATTCAGTCCCAAAGCCATCCTTGTATAAGAATAGCAGGGGTACTATTTAACCCATAGCTGGGTGGATAACAGGGTTTCATGCCTTTCTTAAGTGTATTAATCAAATAGTGAATGTATTAACGCGACTGACGTTCGAACTCGCTTAGTCCGAGGTCGCAGTTCAGCTTTTTAACCATTATGACATGAGAACTTCTTCATAACAAATTGCCTAATCAGATCAAAAGCAGCAACAGCGTAGAAAATTTTGAGGTTTGGATGAATACAGAAATAATATTTTTTAAAAATCAAGAAGGCATTTTTGGGAACTATTGGATTAAAGGTTTAACAGATATTGTATAAATATTGTATCTGTCCTGTGCAATTTTTTTTTCTTTTAAAGGTTAAAAAAGATAGTAAAAATGAGGGGATGCCCAAGGAGGTATAACGAATAAACAGATAAATAAATTATATCTAAGTGGAACCCTACTTAATAATCGAGTAATTTAAGGCACCCTATTTGAAGTAGAGTAAGAACACTTAATAATCAAAGTGTGTTAGATCACTTCATAAACAAATAATGTTTAATCAGTAATCAAGATTTCATCATCAAATCCATTAGCTAGAGAAACTGTTCTCAAGATAATTACTAACATCAATGAAAATGGATGATGCTTCATTTTAAGGTAAACCTTAATATATATATATATATATATATATATATATATATATATATATATATATATCCTATGGTGTGCGCAAAATTTTAGAATAGCTTTAAGTAAAACATACAGTGCGAGTTCTAAAAGAAAGGACTCTTTTTTCGGTCACGTCACGTCAGAGAAACACCATGACAAGCAAGCAAAGATATATTTTTCATTATTGCTTGCTTGTCATGGTGTTTCTCGGACGAAACGTGACTGAAAAAGGGTTTTTTTAAACTTAAAATGTATGCTCTACTAAAGCTTTCCTAATATATATATATATATATATACTTGTAAGATACTTAAAAAGAAGATAACCGTCTTTTTTGACAACTTGCGTTTGTATTCAAATTATTTGTTAAAGACAAAAATTGCACATATATTTAACTTTACTACTAATAATAAATCATCATGTCGTGCAACTAGCACAGATTTCTCTGACTCTCTTTCGCCGTTCGTCTCTATCATCCATCGCATCTGGCAGACCATCTAGCCTACGTCCTTTTGTGGTGTGTATATCACGTGACCGAAACAGTTCAAGCCGTGGTAAATAATAAAAACAATAAGAAAAAATGATAAAAAGCGATCGATGCTATTGTAGCATAGTTGATATAAAAACTAAGTTATCATTCCGTGATTTTTCCTAGCCCTGTAACATAGCAATGTCATGAGGAGCACTACTCGTATATGACTTATACAGGAATTGCCTGGTGGATCCCATCCCTATCAAAGTTTTTCTTCTATTCGACCAGTTGCCATACAAAGGCCAAAGAGTCTAATCATATCTGGAAGAAAAAGAGGGTAGATTTATGCTTTTCCAGGGGCTTGAAGGGAAATGCAGATGGCCTCGTCCGTGATTTGAACTAATGTGGTCGCATCCATTTTCTACGATGATAACTGTTACTCAGAGATTTACGTGTTGATACAATCGTCAGTCGGAAGTGGAACAACTGTCGAATTGTTAGGCCTCGGTGCAAGTTGCCGAAGACAAAGACGATATGAAGAGATGACGACAAGGCCACAGAAAAGGAAAAAGTCAGACAGGTGTTCCAAGAAAAAGTACCAAACACTTTATTGGTGTGTCTCTCCGGACCGCCCTCAAATAAAGAGATGTGAAGTAGTATTTTTTGAGTGGATGAAGGAAAATTTTATTGTTACATAAATCGCAGTCCTTACCCAATGGTAGGAAATAGTCTTGCTAGCTTCGAATGTCAAGGTTCTCATTTATTCTCAGACGGCTATTGACTGGTCGACTAACACTTTTTAAAATCCCCCATTTCTCAAGTAATTATTTCTCGCACTTGCCACGACTGTTCTCTAAATTTTGAGTCAAATAAACGTTCACAGGGATGGGAAGGCTGTTACAAGATTCACCGGGGTGAGAAGGCTGTTACAAGCTTTTCCGGGGTGAGTCATCGGGGTGAGAAGGTTGTTACAAGAATCACCGGACGTGGGAGGTAGTCAGAAGAATCACCAGGAGTGGGAAGAATGTCACAAGTTTACTGGGGATGAGAAGGTCGTCACATGGTTCAACAAGATGGGAATGTTGTCACTTGATTCTGCGGCGTGGAAAAGCTGTCACGAAGTTACCAGTGGTAGAAAAGCTATAACAAGGTTCAAAGATATTGCAAGATTGTTACAGGGTTCACAGGGATGAAAAGGCTGTTACAAGATTCATCAGGGTGGAAAGGCTGCCCAAGATTCACCGGGGTGAGAAGGCTGTCACAAGTCACCGGAAGTGGGAAAGTGTCATTATGATATGCCCCATGACGTCACTGCATGGACCCTCCCCGACACTATAAATAGTGACTGACTCGATAAACGAGTCAAGTGAGTGTCGTCAGTTACCAGTAAATGTTACTGTCTGTATTTCCGTAAATATATACTGCTGTAAACCTTACATCTCTATGTGTTATTCAATTATGTCCCTTCAAGGCCACAACAAAAATATGTCGCTAGATTCACAGGGAATGGGAAAACTATCACAAGGTTCACTTAGGATGGGAAGTCTGTCCAAGATTCAGCGGAGTGGTAAGGCTGTCACAAGTCACCAGGAGTGATAAGGCTGACACAAGGTTCATCGGGGATCGAAAGGTTGTTACAAGTCACCGGTGATGGGAAGACTCTCGCAAGGTTCATTAGAGACTACTTAGTTTCAACTGAGGGTGTCCTCGTGGTGAAATGGTTAAAGCGATGTATAGCGGAATCGTAGTACGCGAGTTCGAACCCCAGTCGCGCTATTACGTTCATTTTCGGACAAATACCCTTGCAAAAGGTATAAACCCCCTTATCCTCCTAGCTATGGGTTAAATAGCGTCACTACTGTTCTTCTAGAAGAATGACTTTGGCATTAAACAACCCACAAAGGTTGATATGCCATTAAACAAAGAAACCAAACCTTAGTTTTAACAAATAAAACTTTGGGTATTGGAGCGATTAACGAAGGATTATAATTTTCATATTTCAATTTCACAATTGATGCTGAAAGTGATTTTTAAAACTTGGATGCAGATTCGTATCCGTTGTATTGGATCTGCAGTCTGATTTGGGGCACCTCGGGTGGTGTAATGGTTAGCATGTTAGACTAGCAAACCTACACGAGTGAGTTCGATTCTCATTGGGTGCCCCATTCATGCGGCCTTGTGCTACGTCTAAGCAAAATTCTTAGTAAATTAAATCTACAGTCTGATTTGTTTTGGTCCATTGCACTACCTTTCTCAGGAGATTTATCAACTAAACACAACATTGTCTTTTCGAAGACGGTATTCACCAATTGAATACACCATTGATCAACTTCTTTTTTTTAAATTACTGGTGCTGGAAATAAATTTAAAAGCCTCGCAGTCTCCTGTCCCCAAATCTAACAAATGTACGTTACTTTAGTTTTACGTCTATGATATTTTTTAAAGGTATTCTTTTATCTTCAAATTCTTTTTCTTTGTTTGCTGGCTTGTGTGCTTGTTTCAAGAAAGGTTCCTGCTTGATTTAATTAAATGTTGAGGACGATGTCCATTCATTAGAAATCCTTGCCAGAAAAGTAAAAGAGTCGATAATTACCTAAAAGTAATTACTTTAAAACTAAGCAATCGACCGACTCTTTTGTTTTATCAGTTTAGTTGTAATCCTAATAATCACACTCAACTTTAACACTCCTTCTGTAATAATAGAAGAACAAAATATACAAACACTACAATACTGCAAATAAAATTCTATTGTCCGTTATTTGGTTGGCACGCGCTTCACAAGTTGCAGCCCCGTTCGATGCAATTTGCTCGGGTGGCTTTCACCTCACATAATATATATACATAGCCAGAAGATATCGAATATGTTTCATGAGAAAAATTCCATTAAAAATGCCATAAATGATATCCCCCAGCTATAAGTAAACAGTAGGGGAGACTGGGTTCTTTAGCCTTGGTTAGGCAGTCCAAGCACAAACACCCAACCACCAACCCCCAAACACATATATAGTGACAACACATATAAGTCGGGATTAGGTACCCTGATAAGCTGCTTAGGCGAAACTGTAGTAGGTTAGTTCCTGACTCATGAAATAATTTTTGTCCCTATTTTGCTCTACTTAGTATTGAGCACTTTTTTGCACTTGTACCTTTGCAGCAATTACGGTGGTTTTTTTCTTTTGACCAATCAATTGCGTATCTGTTGATTTTTTTCGATTGATGTGACAAGGTTGGCCTTTTCTTTTTTTTTTCCAATATATATATTTTTCCCCAAGACAATGATTCGTTGTATATTGTTATCTTTCAATTCCTTGCGGGTTTTTTTCCTTACCGTAAGTGCTATTATTCAATAAGTTATTTAATATATATATATATATATATATATAGTTGCCCTATCTTCACAGAGGATTGCCGTTTTATGGTTTCCATAAAAGGAAGCAAAAAACGTCTTTACATCGGGTTATTAAAGTAGCAAACGCTTGTACAACACGAATACCACTCTCTGTGGGATTGTAATGGTACTCCAGTTACAAGCTGAAGCAAGATAACCAGTAATCACAAACAGCACTGGAAATAATCAGTTTTCCTTCTCACAGTGGTATTCTACTCACTTGATTGGGTGTGTACTCCTGTTTAAATCACTGTGTTTCTCTGTGATACTCCTTTGCCACGTTAGCGTTCTGTTGACTCATGCTTTCAGAATTACTGGCACCAATTGAATAACAGGATTTGCTATCAGACTTAACTCCCCGAGATCCGTTATGCTTCGGAGTTTTGAATTCCACGTCTTTTCTTCAAGACCGGTCATCCCACCATGGCTTGAGAGATCAGTCTACCCTGCTATTTAACCCATTGCTGAGGATTGGTCCAATGAGTAGAGTGTTCGCCAATAGTCCGGAAAACCGAGGTTCAGAGACTCAAACAATGGTGCCGCCTTGCTTAACACTCAGCATTACAAGGTATGGATCAGGGGTAAAGTGGAGCAATCTAGGGAATCTAAATTAATTAACACCAGATAATGGTCATCATAGAACAGAAGTAAATTTATAATGACGCCAGAGAAATGAATTTTTTTTTCTTTTTATATAAAAAAATGTTTGGCTCTGCACGTTGAGTTTTGATGCATTTTTAATCCCAAATTAATTATACGTTGATAGCCGTTGGGATTGTGCACTGAAATTGGATACTCCTACCTCCTGGATTTTCTCCTCAGATTATATATATATATATATATATATATATATATATATGTAAATATGTCTCCTCCAGTGGAGAAAAAATAAGTTTAATTCCCCTCTGAGTGACCCATACTTCTGACTATACATAGTAAATGATTAGAAAACTGAATCGGCTGCATCTGATGTAATAACGGTTAGAAAATTAGTCTAGCAGACCATTGTTAGTGAGTTCAATTCTCACCAGGTATCTCGTACCTCTAGCTTTGTGATAAACTAAGGAGATAGATAGATAGATAGATAGAATCTTCGAAAAGAGATTTGATCTATCTTCACTCACTCTCATTTTATTACTAATAATTTGATTTATTGTGTTTCTAATGTTCTTGTATGTAATGAATGTAGAATTTGTTTTCAGCCAGTAAACCCGCTTGTAAGAGTGTATTTGATTGTCAAACACTTCGAAAGCAAAAGATTAGGAACTGCTTTTTTTTATCTTTTTCTTTTTCTTTTGGTTTGTTTGTTTTTTTGTTTGTCTACGTGTGTCTGTGTTTCTGTGTGTGTGTTTTCTTTTTTGTAGTCTTTTCTTGACTAGATTAGAGAGAAATATATGACTTACAACTCGCCATTATTATAACCCTTGATACAAATGAAGAATTGATTTTTTTTTTCTTCACTTCTTTTTCATCTCTCTCTCTCTCTCTCTCTCTCTCTCTCTCTCTCTCTCTCTCTCTCAGTCTTTCTATATTTCCTTCTTTTTTCTCTCGATCTCATTCGTTCTCTATTCATCATTCTTTCGCTATCTTAATTCTTGGTCTTCTTCAACTTTCTTCGTCTTCAATTCCTTCTCCTCTTCTTTTCTTTCTTTTTATTTTTCTTCTCTTTCTCATCATTTTTATCTCCTCTATAATTTCTAATTCCTCACACACTATTCTCCATCCCTCCCTCGCTCTCTCGCTCTCTCTCTCTCTCTCTCTCTCTCTCAAATAAGCTATACGCACATATGGACGTCTGTGTGTGTGTGTGTGTATGTGTATGTGTGCGTGTGTGTTTACCAAGATATCCTAATCCAAGTACAAGTATGTATTTATTCGTATTAGTACGATTCATGCAAATTCCTCGGAATAAAAAATTAAGACTAACTCTTTAAGCTGGAAAGGAAGATTAGCAATTTTCTTATATATATATATATATACTATATTTGCCTTTCCAATAAATTATTCAAAAATAGGCAATAACAATCTATATTATATCTAATTATCATTTGTAAGTATTTAATTCGACCTAAACTACAAGATCAATATATCGTTGCATATTTTATTTTGTAGATGAAAGAATTGCTGGTACTGTGGAAACCTCGGAGGTCTTTTTGCCTTTCCTTCTCAGCTTTTGACAGCACGTTTTTTGAGCTTATCAGAACGTCAGAACTCCCTGTATCTCCGTAGATCATCAGATCTTCTGCAAACTAATTTAAAATAATTTATGTATACTATTCTATTTAGTGAATACAAAAGAAGATAACGGCAATTTCATCAGAGTTTAACACACTGTTTTATCTGAAGTAGTAACATCTATGCAGAAGAATATCTCATTTGGTCGAAGGAGAAGATAGAACAATATCCCATTTGGCTGGGGGAAGGGTATGTGGATCAACTTGAGGTACAAACGAACGGAAAAAACAGATGGGGACACAGAATACTTCGACATTGTAGCAGGAGTACTACAAGGGGACACGCTAGCTCCATACCTCTTTATCATTTGTCTAGACTACGTGCTTAGAACATCGATTGACAAAATCAGAGAGAACGGCTTCGAGCTGACAAAGAAAAGAAGCAGAAGATACCCCGCAAAAACAATTACCGACGCCGACTACGCCGATGACATAGCGATACTGGCAAATACACCCAACCAAGCCGAAACACTACTGCATAGATTGGAACGAGCAGCCGCTGGCATAGACCTCTATGTCAATGCACACAAAACTGAATATATGCGCTATAATCAAACGGATGACATCTCCACTCTAGACGGAACCCCTCTTAAACTGGTAGACAAATTCACTTACCTAGGAAACTGCGTCGCATCAACCGAAAAGGACATCGACACGAGGTTAACGAAGGCATGGACAGCTATCAATAGGCTATCGATTATATGGAAATCAGACCTAACCGATAAAATGAAACGCTGTTTCTTCCAGGCAGCGGTCGCATCGATACTGCTATATGGATGCACTACATGGACTCTAACAAAACGGCTGGAGAAGACGCTAGACGGCAATTACACAAGAATGCTGCGAGCAATCTTGAACAAGTCCTGGCGGCAACACCCCACAAGACACCAACTGTACGGCCACCTGCCTCCTATCACGAAAACTATTCAAGTTAGACGAACCAGACATGCAGGGCACTTCTGGAGAAGCAGGGACGAACTCATAAGTGATGTACTCTTATGGACCCCCACACATGGCCGTACAAAAGCAGGACGACCAGCACGAACATACATTCAGCAACTATGGGAGGATAAGAAATGTTGTCCAGAAGACCTGCCTGAGGCGATGAACGATAGGAAAAAGTGGCGAGAGAGGGTCAGAGATATCCGTGCTACCAGCACGACATGATGATGATGATATATACGAGGCTCATTAAATAAGTTTCAAGATTTTTTTCGTATGGGCACTTTTATTAATAGTACACACATGAAACTCTAGTCCCATTCGAAGTAATCTCCTCCAGCTGCAATGCACTTGTGCTGTTCCAACAACTTCTGCAAGGCCCCATGGAAGTCCTCTTTGAGTGTGTCAATGAGCTTCGTTACAGCCTCTTTCATCTCCTCAATTGTCTCATAATGACAGCCTCTGAACTTAGGGAGTTCACAGGGAGTAAGGTCTAGACTTTAGGGAGGCTGAGGAACTGTCTTGATGTCCATCTTGGTCAAATAGTCTGTGACAAGGATGGAGTTGTGGACGGGTGCATTGTCCTGGTGGAAATGCCACTGTCCCGATTTAAAGAGTGCTGGCCTCTTCCGACGGTATCTCCTCCTGAACTCCCTTAAAACCTCAACCCTAACCCTAACCCTTTGGCCAATCAACTCTGGTGTATTGACTTCCTTTCTCCTCCTACACCTCTCATCATCCCTCACAGACTCCCTGCCTTCCTTGAATCTCTTATTCCATTCAAAAACTGATGATCGATTCATGCAAGATGATCCAAAAGCAGTCTGAAGCATTCCATAAGCTTCTGTGACCTTTTTTCCAAGTTTAAAACACAATTTTATTGCATATCGTTCTTCTAAAGTGTCGTCACGTCCAGATTGCATTTTTGAAATTCACCAGCTGTGACAATCAGGCTTTAGTAGAGTGTCTTTGAAATCCTGATGTAGCTGTTCATTTGAAGCTGAAATCATAAAAATTGGTCAGTCATCTCATAAGATGTATAGCAATAAGATGCTGAATTTTCAAGAGTCTACGACAACTTTAAATACCTATACAAAAAAGTCTGGAAACTTATTGAAGGCCCCACACACATACACACACACATATATATATATATATATATGCATATATATAGGTCATCATCTTCATCATGTCACGCTGCCAGCACGGATCTATCGTCCATCGCTCCCATGAGATCTTCAAGGCCCTATCCTGTATCGGCACAGAGCTATTGTATATAGTTTCTAGCTCGTCGTTCTGCCTTTGATCGTCCATATGAAGGGGGCCACCGGAGTATCTCCCTTATGAGTTCGTCCTTACTTCTCTAGCAGTGTCCCGCATGTCTGGTTCGTCTAATTTGGATAGTTTTCATGATGGGTGGTTGGTGGCCGTACAGCAGCTGTTTTGTGGGGTGTTGCCTCCAAGACTTGTTCAATATTGCTATCAGCCGATCGACAAATTTATAATTTTTATATCTTTAGATTGAGTGAAAATTCAGCTATAAAACAACAGTACAAAATATTTTCTTGCAAGCAAAAATAAAATTCGTCTGCGTGAAAATATTTTTAATGGATATAGTTAAGATTCATGCCGTGAAGTACTACTGTAATTGTTGGAATAAGTTAAACGAACATATTTTGTGTATGTAAAACTCTTTGTATCATATGCGAACTGCTATCAACAGGAGATAAATTAACATTTTTAACACAAATATAAATTTAAACAAACATTCGTTTAATTCAAGAAAAAAGAAACGAGTTGAAAAGAAATTCGTTCTTGAAAAATAAGAATGTGTATTTTGACTGAAAAGAAATAAATCAAAAAGTATTTGAATAGTTGATAATTTATAACTTACAGTTAGTTGAGTAAGTATAAACAAATCCATACACACCGAAGAAATATTCATTTTTTCGCTTTTTTATACTATTTAGATTGGTTCGAAATTAACTTAAAAAGTTGATGATTTATCTTTCAATGCAGGAATTTTGGGGAATGCGGAGTACCCCTTAATTGCCATCACTCCCAGGTCCACTCTGTCCCGGCGTGGAAGCACCTGATAGGGCCCTATCTATGGGTTAAATAGAACTAACAGCATTCTTATGCTAAACTGAATTGTTTGAGTAAACTGAATAGCTTGAAATAGAAATGTTTTGGACAATTAAACCGTGATTACATTTGAACTGCGTGCTTATGCTTGGTTGAATTATTTGAAATAGAACTGTTTTTCGACATTAAAACTGTATTTACACTTAACTGAATTGTTACATATAACTGCTTGAATAGTTTGAAATAGAAATGTTTTGGACAATTAAACCGTGATTAGATTTGAACTGCGTGCTAATGCTTGGCTGAATTATTTGAAATAGAACTGTTTTTCGACATTAAAACTGTATTTACACTTAACTGAATTGTTACATATAACTGCTTGAATAGTTTGAAATAGAAATGTTTTTGACAATTAAACTGTGTACTCATGCTAAACTGGATTGTTTGAAATAGAACTGATTATTTACATAAAAATGGATTTGGCGTGAAATAACCTACAAAGGTTGATACGCCATAAAACCCAACAAACCAAACCAAACTAGTAATTGAAAAAAAACAGATATAAAAATTGCTGCTTCTGGAGCCGATTTTTGTACAAAAATGAACACACATTTTTGTATGGAAATCAGTTGAGTTTCCATATATATATATATACATATATATAGCGAGAGACAGACACAAAGACGGTATAAAATATTAAGTCTGGTATACGTTTACAAAAGGGGCCAACTAGTTAGGAACAATAAATAGGGTAAATTTGTTTACACAAGAATGCTGCGTGCAATCCTGAACAAGTCCTGGCAGCAACACCCCACAAGACACCAACTGTACGGCCACCTGCCCCCTATCACGAAAACTATTCAAGTTAGGCGAACCAGACATGCAGTACATTACTGGAGAAGCAGAGATGAACTCATAAGAGATGTACTCTTATGGATCCCCACACACGGCCGCGCAAAAGCAGGACGACCAGCACGAACGTACATTCAGCAGCTATGTGAGGATACAGGTTGTTGTCCTGAAGACCTACCTAGGGCGATGAACGATAGGGAGGAGTGGCGAGAGAGGGTCAGGGATATCCGTGCTGCCAGCACGATATGATGATGATGATTATAAAGCAAGAATTTGAAAATTCAGGTAAAGATCAAACTCACTATAATAGTAGTGTTCTGTAATGTCTGCTTGCTCCATGCCGTGACGAACGACACAACACACACACACACACACACACACATGGCATATCAACCATTGTAGGTTATTTAATACAAAATCCTCTATTTAAATGATTTGTAAACGCATAGTTTGTAGATACCATTTTTAAACGAGCCAATGGTCATTTGTTTGCACACAGTTAAATACTTATTCATATGATTTGTTGTTCAATGATTTGAAGGCAATCTTATTTTTAAATATGTCAGAACTAATTTGTTTGCACACAGATTGTTCTATTGAGTATTAATTATTTGTTAGCATTCACTTCAATGGTTTCAAGCATCGCTGTGTAACACTTACAATTCAATTTGGGCACAGAGTTAGTTTCAAGTATTTCTATGTATCAGAAACAATTCCAAAAACACCAGTCATTTTTGCCCTCAGTTAAATGAACAAGTAGTTCTATTTCTAACGATTTAATATAACTCATTTGTTTACACACAATTTAAATGTCAAGCAGTCCTATTTGACTCATAGATAGGACCCATTCAGGTGGTACCACTCTGAGTCAAAAAGGACTTGGGAGCAATAACAATGAAGGGTTACTCCATATTTTTCAAAGCTCCAAAGCTGGAGCCTTGCCATCAGATGGTTTAATGTCATTTCAGGACACTCATTAGGGGTGAGGTGGGGTCTTACTCCCCTGCAGAGATGCAGTCGGGTGTATTCTACAGACCCAGCTGACTGAGCTTAAGAAAGAGTTAGAAAGAAACTGAGAGTGAAAGGTAGATATACTGGAATGTATAGTAATTTCTTAAGCTTTTTGCTTAGATGTGACTCAAGGCCGTGTGAAAAGAGCACCCAATGAGACTCGAAATGTGAAGGTTTGCTAATCTAGTTTGCAAACCATTATACCACGAGAGGTGCCCTAATGCGGGAATGTATAAACAGTTCGATCTTTTCAAAGATATGAGCCTTTGGTGTTTGTTTTTTAGGGTATTTGTTTTTGTTTGGGTTTTTTTTATCAAATACTTGTTTAAAGGTCGCCATCTTCGGCCATTAAGTTCGCTATTAAACCATATCCAATTTATAAAGCTTATATTATAACTAACTGCCAATAACTCATTATAGAGAAGTACTCAGTAGTTAGCATTTTTTTATTCCACTTCCTTATGTATAATGTTCAAGGTGAGGGCACAATATTACCAAAATGAAAATCAATATCAGCATCATCAATATATACCAACAACACGACTTCCTCGCTATCTATCTATCTCTATAGGCCTTGGCTCTTGGTATGTCATCTGGACGGCATCCAGTGTCCACACAGAGCAGATGAACATAAGTTTTTTTTTTGTGGTCGGCCAACACTAAAGTGTTCATGTGTAGGAGTCCACAGGAGAACGTTGCTTATGAATTTGTCCTTACTTATCCAGAAGTACCCAGCGATTCTTTCTTGAATGTTTTCAAAGACGGGATGTAAATGGGCGCAAAACTGCTCTGTTGTAGGATGCTGCTTCCTGGATTTATTCAAAACAGCACAATTCATCCTTGCATAGTTCCCATCTAGCTTTTCCCCAAGCGTATATCAGAAATCTGTGAAAGAAGTTAAATGAAAAAGAACTGACAAAAATCTCCAAGTTCTAATCAAACCTATAATTCACA
Source organism: Sepioteuthis lessoniana (assembly GCA_963585895.1). Lineage (NCBI taxonomy): Eukaryota > Metazoa > Mollusca > Cephalopoda > Myopsida > Loliginidae > Sepioteuthis > Sepioteuthis lessoniana. Next base: position 17,236,503 of record OY757906.1, on the reverse strand, counting down.
CACACACACACGCGCGCACGCGCGCATATATATATATATATATATATATATATATATATATATATATATATATTACAGCATATATCTGAGTGCACTCATTTAAACTAAATGATGAAATAGCGGTAAATTTTGAGTAATTGACATGACAATGTCGTCACTTCAAATTTTACTATTATATATTATTGATTGTTACAAATTTTACCAAATATTTTTTTTATATTTTCATATTTGACATACCATTCTTTCATTATATTTTGTTCAACTTTTTACTTTTTTCTGCTACTCAATAATCTTATTCATGCAATTGAATTATCTAAAAATCTTTTGAATTCTTACATACTATTTCATTCTGCAAAAGTCTTTTTGTATTTCTTGGGCATCATTGTCGGTGTAAAATTATATTAATTGATTCAAACCTAATTATATCCTTTTAAGAGGTCTAGCTGATTTCTCTAAGTTCAAAGGATGGGCCGTTTGTCTAATGTAGAAGGACAGATTGGTAGTTTTAAAAGACGGACAAGGTTAAAGACTACTGTAACTCAGTATGCATAGAAGAAAGAAAATAGATCCTTAAAGCAACGCTATATAAATTATGCTGGTATTATGATAGAAACTTTGAAAGCTGCCTCTTCATATTTAAATTTATTTGAAAGTATCAATTCTCAGCTAACTCTTGCCGACTTCTACGGCCGGAAGTCGGCTCTTACGACAAGAAGCAATGATAGATTAATTATATTTCATAGAAAGTGCTAGACTATTCAAGAATTTTCGAAATTGTAATTTCATGGTCTGACTGACTTTAGTGTTCAAGGTCATATTTTAAAATACGAAACTGGTTAGTCTGAAAGATTCCGCCGTGATACAACAGTGTTGATTAATTTTAAGGGCATTTCAACCGGTCTATGGTTATTTTATGCCAAGTGGTAAAGGAATTGCATTAATATTTATATTTGAACATAATGAGTCAGCAAAATGAACGCCATTCTTTTTACTCGGCTACTTAACTGATGATCGGAATCGTTGAAAATTAAGCAACTGAAGTTTTCATTTTTTTTTTTTTTTTTTTGCTTGATATTAAATGAATACTTCTCTACTGATCGAGTATTGAGGAAGTTTTAGTTTTTAATTTGTAATTTTTTTTTTTAATCTCACACTGAAAAACAGACATACACACACACATATATATCTACTCTTTTAGCACTGTTTATATTCTTGATTTACTTGCGTTTTAATTTTCTTAGATTTTCGGTGGCTATATCACCAATATATATATATACATATATATATATATATAGAGAGAGAGAGAGACAGAGAGACAGAGAGAGAGAGATAAGGTGTTTGTAGTGTTTGTGGTGTTTAGTTATTGCCGTAGGAAATAGGCCCGGTGACCAGAGTCAAATCCCAAACGAAAGTGTTTGCACTTCACATAGGGATAATACTCTTGGGAAATGTAGGAATACAACTGTTCTTCCTCTAGCTAAGGTTTAATAGTAGGACAGACATGACCCTTTAACATGGTAACCAGTGTAGAGAAGGAAAACTCTGAACTCCAACTAGTTAAACTCCACTTAAAGAATTGGCCTTAGTATCACATCATGCTCGTACGGAGGGGTTAAGTATATATATATATATATATATATATATATATATGAGATAGCTGACCGTCGTGGAGAGCAACCCAAATGCTCCTTCTTCAATAGCTATACACCGAGGTGTAGGAGAGGGCGCTACTCCTTTTTCTGGATTGCTATACTTACCTTTGATTCGTACCTGATAAGCATGGAGGCATCAAGTACTATTTTTTAGTCTTTGGTATGACTCGACCTGGGACTGAAACCCGCTCTCCTGGACTATTGGCGAACACTCTAACCATTATATATATATATATATATAATCATAAAACCAAATAAAGCATTCATTGTTCGAGCAAATTAGATTGAAAAAAAATTAGTTTAATCGATGATTATTACACGTGTTCCTGGGATGGGTAATCGATGTCAGTTCATGAAATGTCATGAATACAAATTTTGACATAAATTAAATAACGAATGTCAAGTTAAACTTTTCGAGGATACCGAATTTGGACGGGAGTGCTTATCTAATATCCGGCAACAAGCCTTAGTATTGACGCTAACATACATTGGTACTCAATTGGCTAAGGAACCATGAAAAAGCTCTTTCCTGAAAAGCATTCCTCTCAGTGAGCTGACCTTTGGAATGGAAAGGCAGAAATTTCAGGTTACAAAGAATTCCCTGAGAGAATACAAAAAATGTTCCTTCGTTGCCAAGAATGTATCATGTCATCAAGAGTATTTAACAAAAATGGATAGGGAGAGAGGGTCAAGGGAATCAATTTTGTCTCACCACATATGTGATGATGATGATGATGATTCTTAAAAGCTCAGATTAGGCTAACTGCATCACCTGCCGAAAAGATAAAAAAAACACCAACCCCAAAAATGGTATCCTGGGTATGATACTAAACTGTACCAGATGGTGAGGCTCTAATTCCTCTACCTAGGGAGTGTGAAATGGCACTTCATCGCCATTACTCCCAGATCTCATCTATGGGTTAAATAGATCTGTTCGAAAATGATTAGTTATGAATAGGAATACTTGACACTACATAACGGTAAATTATTTATATAATGAATAGTTACTTGAGATCTAATTTCTAAACACTTGATATATAAGTAATGTTGGCGATCGTAATCGAAGGCTACCCGAAAGCTCCTTTTTCAATAGCTACTACACTGAGGTGTAGGGGAGGGTTCTACTCCTTTCCCTGGATTGCTCCACTTTACCCTTGATACATACCTTATACTGCTGAGTGTTAAGCAAGGACGTATCAAGTACCATTTTTAAAGTCTTTAGTATGACGCGACCGGGGATTGAACCCAGGTTTCCCGGACCATTGGCGAACACTCTACCCACTAGGCCAATGAAACCTTAAAAAACAACAAATAAAATGTAACATGTCAACTGCGTACTTATGTTGAACTGAAATTTTTGAAATAGAACTGTTTTTGACATTGAAACTGTACTTACGCTAAACTGAATTATTTGAAATAGGACTGTTTTGACATTTAACTCTGTGTGGACAAAAACTATACTTATACTAAACTAAATTGCTTGAATTAGAACTGTTTGACTTAACTGGATTGCTTGAAATAGAAATTTTTTATACAATTAAGCTGAACTGAATTTTTTGTAATAGAACTGTATAAAAATAAATTTAGCATTAAATAACCCACAAAGGTTGATATGCTATAAACCCAAACAAACAAAATGTAAATATAAACGAACAATGAAAGCGATTCCATAATAGAATTAAGTTAAAAGTCCGCTAAGGGTCAAAGTCTGGTTCATTTACTAAAACTGTTCTCATTTCCCAATTATAGATATATTGAAAAAATAAGATCTAAAACATTCAACAGCGCTTTTAACCAGGACTGTAACCTTTAGGCATAAAATAGCAGAAAACAACGTTAGATGTTTTTATTGTTTTCAGTAAGGTGCTGATCATTTATTATGAAAATGGATGGAAGATTAATTTCATAATTAATTCAGAAATCAGATTACCAAACACCTAAATATCATTTCAACACCAAGCGTATGTATATGAGAATATGACACAGGCGTGAAGTCTACGTAAGCTAAATTCTCAAATATAGACAGAATTGGTCTCCATTATTTATAAAATTATAGGCTATCTAGCATAATCGAAGTCATGATAAGAATCATTCCCTCAGAGTTACTTTAAAATCGTTCAGGTATTATTGGCAATAAAATTAGCGCAGACCAATTTAATTTATACAAGTATTGCTAGAATGAAAAGGTCAAGTGCAATGAAATACATCACCAATAAAACAACTTAATTCTTTTTTTGATGATGATGATGATGATGATGATGATGATGATATTTTTACTCCAAGAGATTCTCTCACATCAGAGTTAGCCGATGGTCTTTCATTGGATTTTGAGTGATAACAAGTCTCCTCCATCTCCCGGACTCTTCTCGGTATTCTGGCCGATCTCAACAATGACGTAGTTCTCTACTCGTTCTCTTATTTCTAAGTACTCTAGTCCTTTTACTAATCCTTTAGTGACTGTACCAAGAGCACCAATGACAATTGGTATAACCGTCACTTTCATGATCCACAATTTTTTAAATTCTCTAGCAAGGTCCAGGTACTTATCCTTCTTTTCGCTTTCTTTCAATTTTACTCTGTAGTCAGCTGAAACAGCAAAGTCCGCAATTCTTTTTTGCTGATTATCATAAGGTCTGCTCGACTGGCCGAGATTAAGTGATCCGTTCGTATTTCAAAATCCCTGAAGATTTTGTGCGTCTCATTCTCCAGGACAGGTTGTGCTTATACAATTTGTTCGTATAGTCTAATCTTAATTTATTGCACAGTTCCCAGTTGATCACCTTGTCCACACAGTCGTGTCTAGTCTTGTACTCTTTCTGTCCTAACTTGCTGCCTTCGCTTATTATTTGATTGATCGTTTCATCTCTCTCGCCACATAACCTACATTTGCTGCTTTGTTACGCCTTATCTGTTCTTGCTTTGATATGATTGGTTCTTATGCCATTCTCTTGTGCTGCTATTAGAAGAGATTCACTTTCTCTCTTAAGGTTTCCCTTTCTTAGCCATGTCCATGTTTTCTCGTATAGGATGTTGCTGATTAGTCACTTAAAACGTCCCTAGAGTTGTTTTTCTTCCCATTTTTGTTTTCTGGTTATTATCATTTTGTTGGTCCTCGTGTTGTCAGTATTGTTTTTGGTGGCGGTAATCGGTCTTTCTCCGTGCTTTTCTAAGTAGTCTTCAAGTTGTTGTATTGATGCGTCAATGTTGGTAAGTCCTCTTCCTCCTTCTTTTCTTGACTCATATTATTATTTTTATGATTTACTCGTTAGAGTTTTTCACATCAGCGTAAACTGATGGTCTTTCACTGGAGATTGAGTGGCAGCAAGTCTCTTCAAGTCTCCAGGACTCTTCTCAGTATTCTGGCCGTTTTCAATAATGCTGTTGTTTGGATGGTCTCCACTCGGCCGCCAACTTCCAAATCCTTTAGGCCCTTTAATAATCCTTTAGTTACCGTGCCAAAAGCACCAATCACAATTGGTATAATTGTCACCTTCATGTTCCATAGTTTTTTCAGTTCTCTAGCAAGGTCAAGGTACTTATCTCTCTTTTCACATTCTTTCAGTTTTATTCTGTGGTCAGCCGGGACAGAAAAGTCGGCAATTTTGCAGGTTTTCTTTTTCTTTTTTTTTTCGCACCTTGCGTGTTTTCCCCACAAGTGGTCTTTAAATGAAATCTGTGAGACAATAAGTCTTCTCAGATCTCCAGGAATCTTTAAGGTATTATTATCGATCTTAACAATGCTGAATGGTCTCGATTCTTCCTCTGATTTCCAATCCCTACAGTTTTTGTTTTTGCGAGATTAGTATTTTCTTCTTCTTCTTCTTCTTCTTCTTCTTCTTCTTCTTCTTCTTCTTCTCTGTGTGTGCTTGATGATCTCTGCTGTCAGTAGTCTAAGTTCTTGTAATTTTCTTCTCTCCAAACGTCCAGATGCTTTCCTGATTGGACACATCGATTCTTTCCCTGTTTTTTTTTTTTCTTATTTTCATTAGCATTCCTATATCCTGACTGAATATTCTTATAGTGTTCATCAGGGGTTTCAATTGTGTCTCATCTTCCACAAATATCTTGATATTATCCATAAACAAAAGGTGATTGAACTTTTCCTCTGATTTAGTAAATTTTTAACCCCCTGTACATTTCCTATGCATTTAATTGAGTGGCGACATTACTATAACAACTACTGGCGAGACTGAGTCTCCCTGGAAGAAGTCTCTTTAGAATTTCGTCTCTACAATGTTTTTCTCCTGTTGTTAATTCCACTTTCAAATTTTTCATGGCTTTCGAGATGATTTTGTTGGATATTTCGTACATTTTCAGACATTCTATTTGTTGCATATTGACCTTTGACAGAGCCGAATGTTCCAGCTATGTAAAGAAAGTGATTGCAGGACGCAGCTGTTTAAACAAGAAAACAACGATGCGTAGATGTAAGCAGCACGTGGGTGGCAACTGGAATACTTGGGCGTTGTAAAATACACAGGAACCCACAGAGTAACGGGGAGTCTCAATCTGGCAGCCACAAGAGATTCAGTCCCGTGGCCAGAAGAGGAACGATCAGTCATGGAGAGTGTCTAGGTGTCCCACTAGGTCAGCAGCTAAGAAGAAATTATGGATCAATAGGAAGGTGTCCAAAAGTCTAAGTCCTTCAAGACTTCCTCCGTCTGCCTCCGTGTGTCTTCGTTTCCATGACACTGTCTCTCACTCACTCTTACGTCAGCTACGACTCCTTTCGAGAAATAAAGTATGAAAGTTATATATTTGTAACCAAGTGTTGTGGTTTATTCCTTCATCTCTTAATCAGGGTATACTACATATTGTCCACATTTGCGTGACCATATCATAGGCCATTTTGCAATCATCATCATCATTATTAATGTTACTTTGGGGGGATTATAATTCTACTCCTGTTTAAATTTTCACATCAGCTCTATTTCGGTGTTTTTTACTGATGTCTTTGTGACAGCAAGTCTCCTCAGGTCTTGCTCTGGTCTTCCGGTATTTTGGGACCAATTTGTATCTCAAAGACCTAAAGAATTTTAAGTTTATTCCATTTTTCAGGTTGGTGGAATTTCGGTTTATTATACAATTCTCTGTGAATCACTTTCCAGTACAATTGTGCCCTGTTCAAGAATTTATTTCCTGCTATTTTCCTGCATTCACTTGTTATGTGATTGACTATTTCTTTATCACCACAAAGCCTACACTTCTTATTCTATTGCGTATGTCAATTTTGCTTTGACATAATTAGTTCTTATGCCATTATCAAGTTTTAATTATTATAATTATTATTATTCTACTCATTTAAAAGTTTTTCACAACGGCATTAGCCGATGGTTTTTCACTGGAGTCTAAGTGATAGCAAATCTCCTCAATTTCCAGGACACTTCTTTGTATTCAGGCCGATCTCAACAATTCTGTTGTATTAATGGTCTCCCCTCGTCCTCTAATTTCCAAGTCCTACATTCCCTGTACCAATCCTTTGGTGACTGTACCAAGTGTGCCAATTACTGTTAGCATCACCGTCACTTTCATGTTTCATATTTTTTTTTAATTCTCTAGCAAAGTCCAGTTATTTATCTATCTTTTCGCCTTCCTTCTATTTCACCCTGCGGTCATCCGGAACGGCAAAGTCGACTGTTCGACAAGATCTCTTTTTTTGTTGTCTATCACCGGTCTGGTCGTCTGGCCGGGATTAGGTGATCCGTTTGTATCTCAAAATCCCAGAGAAATTTGTGCATCTCATTTTCCAAGGCGGATTACTGGTTGTGCATATCATTTGTTCGTATGGTCAAATTTAAACTTCAGATACGATTTCCAGTGGGTCACCTTGCTCACCCAGTCGTGTCTAGTCTTATACTCACTCTGTGCTAATTTACAGCATTCGCTTATAATGTGATTGATCGTTTTGTCTCTATATCCACATAATCTACATTTGCTATTTTGTTGCGCTTCGTGTCTTCTTGCTTTGACGTAGTTAGTTCTTATGGCGTTGTTTTGTGCGGCCATCAAAAGAGATTCAGTTTCTCTTGTTTGTCGCTTGGAATGTCCATACAGATGTTTTTCTTCCCATTTTTGTTTTCTGGTTATTTTTGTTTTCTTGATGCTTGTTGTGTCTGTATTGTTTCTTGTGGCTATGATCAGTTTTCCCTCGTGCTTTTTATATAGTCTTTGAGTCGTTGTATCGATTAACGCTATCTTGAATGCTGGCAAATCTTCTTCCTCCTTCTTTTCTTGATATATATAGTCTGTCTACGTTATTTCTGGGGTGTTAGGCCTTCTACATTGTCATGAGTTTTCTTGTTCTCTGGACCATTAGTTGGAGTTCATCTCTGGTCCACTTTAAGAATGGTCGCGAATTTCTTTGATGAAATTTCTGCTATGTACTTTGGTTTTCTCATTCAACTAAGATATTCTTTTTTAATTTTTTTTCTTTCATCTACGCATTTTTAATGGTTTCTGCTTTCAGTATTCCCAAGACTCCTTGAGAGTTTTTTTTTTACATTAGCTTTATATGGTTGTATTCTGGTTTATTTCAACAATATTGTTGGCTAGATGGTCTCAATTTTTCCTATAATTTCCAAATCTTCTAGTCTCCTTTCCAAGTCTTTGGACATCATTACAATCATTATGATCGTCATTATTATATTCAACATCATTTTTTATTCTCTAGCAAGGTCCATGTATTTACCTGTCTTTTATATTTCTTTTATTTTTCACCCTGTGGTCCGCTGTAACAGCAAAATCGACTTGACAACCAAATCTCTTCTTTCATTCTTTCTTTCTTTCTTTCTTTCTTTCTTTCTTTCTTTCTTTTTTTGACAATCAAATTGCCACTAGATATCATCTTCTGGTCGGGATTGGTTGACTGGTTTGTATCTCAAAATCTTAGGCAATTCTGTTTCATTCTCAAAGACGGATTCTGTTTTGGACATATACCATTTGGTAGAATGATCAAAATTAAATCTCTTGTGGATCTCTTTTTCAATTCAGTCGTGCCTAGACTTGCACTCATTTTATGGTTGTTTGCTGCACTCGCTTACAACGCTATTAATCGTTTCCTGCCTTTCTCAGCATAACCTACACTTACTATTCTGTTGCATATTTTCACTTCAGCATAATTGGCCATTATAGCGTTGTTTTGTGCTGTTATTAGAAAACAGTTTCTCTCTTGAGATTTCCCTTTCGTAGCTCTGTCTATGGGTTCTGTTTCGACCTTATTAGGTATCATTAGCAGTGTATACCGTAATCTCCACCACTGGAGACCGAACCAGCAACCACGGATTGCAGTGCCGAAACTCTACACTGCTGATGAGACCTAATAAGGTCGAAACAGCTGTCCAGTGTTCCCGTGCGTAGGTGTTCGCCGGATTTTCTGGTCGTGATAATTCAATTCACAATATTAATTCCTCGACTTAAAAAGAAAAATATGTACATCATATATATCTAATATATATGTATTAAGAAGATTTGGCATTAAATAATCTACGATGGACGATATGCCATACAACCAAAGAATCCAAACTAAGCCAAAGCAAGTGTCCGATCCCGAAAGAGAGAAATTTAAAGACTGGGCTAAATTGTAAGACAACAATGTTCCAACGGTAAATTAAAAATAAGCTAATTTGATTTGGCGTCACTTGGGTGCGATATGAACTGATGGCTCAGTTGGAGAATTCCGGCTCTGCAACCAGTGGTCGCTGGTTCGATCTCCTGTGATGGAGATAGCGGTGTACACTGCTGATGAGACCTAATAAGATCGAAACAGCTGTCCAGTGTTCCCGTATGTCGTGTATAGGTGTTCGCCGGATTTTCTGGTCGTGGTAATTCAATTCACAATATTAATTCCTCTACTTAAAAAATAAAAAATATGTACATCAAGACCAAATTAGTGATTCAAATTCTGTCTTCAACAAGTCAGCACCGTAAATAATTTTTATGCACTAGTAGCTTCATCAGTATATTTTTATATTTTTGCTTTTTTTTTCGGTGGGTGTAATTTTTACGAATACAAGTTAAAGTTGTTATTAATAATAACGAGGTTCATCTAAAGACAAATAAAAATCTAATATCAAGTTATCTATCCCATTGCTCCTCCTTAAGACAATCTAGGTATCTTGAAGAGGGGAAACCAGCAGCATGGGCAACTGTTTGTCTTCCACTGAACCTTGCACAGATCCAAACGCAGATTCCTGGGGACTTACGAGACTAACGGATAACATTATATAACTTATATATCCATGTAGGTTTCTGTGTTGGAATTTATTCGTGTCCCCAGAAGACTGAAGTGTGACAACGTCAGTTAAATGTGCCGGTACACTTCAAGGAGCAAAATTCTCAAGGGCCGTGTACAAAAACTGCTTATTTTTCATCAGCATTTCTTTTCAAGAAAGCCTCACGTAGCAAGCAATAAACCCAGCCCTTCCTTCAGACGTTAATTGCTGGTGCTGCTTGGCAGAGGAGGCTCTCTGGAACTAAGCTGATTAATTTTTCACCCACCCAGTACGGATGCGCCGGGTGGATCCCCACGAGGACAAAATATGATACAAGATCGGTTTAATATGTGCGTGTCTTGCAGGAAGAAAATCTTCCATATTAGGTTAGGTTATTTGGTTTAATGATGGTTATTTGATGCTAAATCCTGTTCGTACATATAGGATTTTTTGTAAATTGTTTGGGGATAACTTAATTTTTAAACGTGTTTAACCTCGTTTGTTTACATGCAATTAAATGGTTTCAAGTATGGCTATTTATTTTTTGCACATAGTTAACTGTTTTCAAGTATAGCTATTTAATACTAATAATCTTACTTAATATTGATAATAATCTATAGTAAGAGATTAAAATAGATTAACATGCCTCAATAGAAACTACCAAAAAAGGAAGGGCAAACTATGGACATACACGTACGCTAACAATAGTAAAGCACAGATAGTCTACGTCCTTATGAACAAGAAATGGAAAAATAGTGCAATGCATTGCGTGGCATACTCCTCTTTCGAGGGTGTGTCCACCGACCAACGAATAGTCACGGCAAAAATACGGCTAAGCCTACGAAAAAAACGTCACACGAACAGCGACCACCAAACACTATGACTGGGCCCTTTTGAACAACAGAGACATAAGAGATAAATACGTATTAGAATTAAGAAACAGATTCGAAACACTACAAGAGAAGACGGAAAAAAGTACACCAAATGACGAATATGAAAATTTCATCAATGTGCACCTCGCGGCAGCAGCGAAATGTATACCAACAAAACTCAAAACTAAATATAGAGTTCCATGGGAAACGTTAGCGGTGAGAAAAACGTGCACAAGTGAAAACAGCCTCCAAAAACTATCGGAAAAACCCAACAAACACAAATGCCCGAAAACTAAAAACGGCACAATATCAATTAGCAGGCATATATATAAAGGAACAGACAGAATACATCCAAAATCAGATAGATAAGATTTGAGACTCGGTGGAAGATAGACAATCTAGGATAGCCTGGCAAACAATAAACGAAGGGAGTAGAAGAAAGAGCACAGCCAAAGCAAAACTGAAAGGTGCAAACCAACAGGAAAGAATAAAACTGTGGAAACAGCACTTCGAAAACCTACTAGGAAACCCACCGAAAGTAACACATGCACCAATCACCATAATAATTAGTAAGCAATTGGACATTAAACTAGGACCGTTCACACAAGAAGAACTCGACTCGGTTCTTAGAAAAATTAAAAATAGGAAAGCTGCTGGGCTGGACGAGATTCCCCCAGAAGTATGGAAGACCAGACAATTCGACGACATACTGCTCCGACACTGCAACGCAGTATATAATCAAAATCAGATAGATAGATGGATGAAGGGATGCATCCACCCCTTTCCTAAAAAGGGTGACCACGGATTAGCCAAAAACTACCGAGGCATAACACTTACATCCATAGCAGCCAAAATCTACAATGCCCTACTACGAAATAGAATAGAACCCAAAATCGACAACATCCTTAGGAAAAACCAAAATGGCTTCCGAAGAAATATATACACGACCTCACAAATATTAACCATCCATAGAATCCTTGAAGGTGTACGGGCAAAAAACTTACAAGGGACATTACTATTTGTCGACTTTACCAGGGCCTTCGATTCCAGAGGAAAGATAGAACAAATCATACTAGCATACGGCCTACCTAAAGAAACCTTAGCAGCAATAACGATTCTCTATAGAAACACCAAAGTAAAAGTACGATCACCAGATGGAGACACAGAATACTTTGACTTCGTAGCAGGAGTACTACAAGGGGACACGCTAGCTCCATACCTCTTTATCATTTGTCTAGACTACGTACTTAAAACATCGATTGATAAAATCAGAGAGAACGGCTTCGAGCTGACAAAGAAAAGAAGCAGAATGTACCCCGCAAAAACAATTACCGACACCGACTACGCCGATGACATAGCGATACTGGCAAATACACCCAACCAAGCCGAAACACTACTGCATAGTTTGGAACGAGCAGCCGCTGACATAGACCTCTATGTCAATGCACACAAAACGGAATATATGTGCTATAATCAGATGGGTGACATCTCCACTCTAGACGGAACCCCTCTTAAACTAGTGGACAAATTCACTTACCTAGGAAACTGCGTCGCATCAACCGAAAAGGACATCGACACGTGGTTAACGAAGGCATGGACAGCTATCAATAGGCTATTGATTAAATGAAAATCAGACCTAACCGATAAAATGAAACGCAGTTTCTTCCAGGCAGCGGTCGCATCGATACTGCTATATGGATGCACTACATGGACTCTAACAAAACGGCTGGAGAAAAAGCTAGATGGCAATTACACAAGAATGCTGCGAGCAATCTTGAACAAGTCCTGGCGGCAACACCCCACAAGACACCGACAGTACGGCCACCTGCCTCCTATCACGAAAACTATTCAAGTTAGACGAACCTAACATGCAGGACAATGCTGGAGAAGCAGGGACGAACTCATAAGTGATGTACTCCTATGGACCCCCACATATGACCGAGCAAAAGCAGGACGACCAGCACGAACATACATTCAGCAACAATGTGAGGATACGGGATGTAGTCCAGAAGACCAGGCAGAGGCGATGAACGATAGGGAAAAGTGGCAAGAGAGGGTCAGGAATATCCGTGCTACCAGCACGACATGATGATGATGATGATGACGTATAGTAAATAATTAAACGTATTCATATTCGATCCGTAGATGGTACCCTAGCAGGTATTACTTCTCCGGGTCTGAGTGAAACTGGAAGTAATGGCAATGAAGAGGTACTCCACATTCTGCAAACTCCAGAACTGGAGTCTCTCTATCAGATGGTTGTGTCATATCAGCGCACTCGGAGTGGCGGAGTCTTTCCCCTCTGCTGGAGTGCAGTCTGCGTATTCTATAGCTCCCGCTGACATGGCGGAAATCTTCCATGTTTGTATTTACCCAACCCTTCCAACTGGCAAGATGTGACAAAGGGCAAATTTTAAGCAGTTTTAACAGGTTTGAATTCAGAGTTTTTCTTCTCGAACGCTGGTTGCCTAACCAAGACTAAAGAACCTTATTTGCTCTATTATTTACCCATCGCTCGAGGGAGAATAATTGGATTCATACCTTACACAATGGTATGTAAAATGCAAAGAGACTCGTCCAGAATTTGAACTCGGGTCGTTGTACTAACTTCCCACAACAGTAACCATTACATCGCGAACGCGAGTGTGTGTAGTAATATGTAATTTCTTGCTAATTTCATCTCACTCCTTCAAAATCAGGATTTGAACTTGTGTCGCCATGTCAACCATTGCACCATAACCACCTCTAAAGATTCGGAAATCTTCCACGTAGATTTATATGCTTGTTTTCTTTAGTTTATTAATGAATAACGGTGCCTCTGTATCAGTAAAGATCTATTTCTATTTCTGTTTTTCTGTGTCCGTGAACGAAAGATAAACTATAAATGTTTAAATGTGATCATTTAATTAAATTTATTAGCTAGGGAGTTAATCAGCTGTTGGGTAAATTAACAATTAGAGTCGTGTAATCAACGTACAGATGAATGGCAGCTTTTGTTTTTGTTTTTTTTATTCTGCTAATTATGGGATTAGGAAGGTGTTTATGGGCGGAGACGGTTTTTAGGAGATAATAAGAAATGTTACTCAAAATGTCCGGCATTTTAAGATGGGAAAAATATTTCCTCATAGAAAGAAAAATAAATTGATTGAAATGAAGCTTATTTTCAAGTGAAAAGTGTGAAATGTCCGTTGAAACATGGGAAACGTTGAATATAAGCAAATGCTGTTTTCTTAATTTAACCCCTGAAATGCCCTCCTCAAAAAAATAAAAATGATATCGAATTAAAGACTTTATTTTCTGATGAATTGATTTTGAAAGCCGTGAAAATATCCGGCGTGACATGGAAAACACTGAACATAAACAATGGTTACTTTCTATTGTTTTAAATTCATTCCATGTTTTAAATTCCTCAGATGTTTAATTGAGTTGTTAATGATACATAGCACTACTTGAAACAATCAAACTTTGTTGACTTACGTTTACAAATTATATATATCTAAAATATGTTCAAAACTTATTTGGCATAAAATAACCTACAATGGTCGATATGCCATAAAAACAAACCAAACTAAAAAAAAAAAAATGGTTAAGAAACCGAATTTGAAAATTTAGAAAAAGGTTAATAATACCGTTTCAAGACCGTAAAATAATAAAATGAAATTGTTTTTTCAAATACTTATTAAGTTGTATGGATTATCAAGAGTATCTGAGAACTGAACCTGTTTTTCATACGCCCCGTTTAGACTACAAAAGGGCAGTAACACGTAAAAATAAAAGATAAAAACAAATAAGACCTCTTTTGAATAGGAATAATAGTCCTTTAATAAAACAACTGTAAATCCTTTATTTATAATCATGACTATGTCACAACTCGTTTGTAAAATGGGGTGGGGAAGGAGTGTCCTTTGGTGTAATGGTTAAAGCGATGGACTGCGGAATCGTTGAGAACGAGTTCGAACTCCCGTTGCTCTATCATATTCACTTTTGGATAAATACCCTTTGAAAAGATAAGAACCTTCTTATCCTCCCAGATATGGAGTAAACAGTACCACTGCTGTTCTTCTAGAAAGATGGCTTTGGCGTTAAATAATCTGCAAAGGTTTATATGCAATTAAACAAAGAAACCTGTAAAATCGGTTAGTACTGCTAGTATATAAAAATGAGGTTAAGTTCATTTTGGCTTTTTGTTTAGACTCGCATCGATATGCTACACTCGAGAGACTAGAATTGTGTTCCAGACTTGTGGACAAGTATCTATGTTGATTTGGAAGCGATTTTTTTTTATTATAATTATTTATTATAGTCTACTGGTACTTATTCAAGCCGTATAGACAAAGACGAAATCAAATAACTCTTACAGACAGGATTTTTGTTCTTTATTTGCCAATTTCTGTTGGCGCAGCAGATGAGTCACGTACATTTAAGATGATAAAGTCTCAAAATTATCACTCGGGCAGACGACAATGCAGTGACATGTCGTTAGGAGCGGATCTGAAAAAAAGGCAACTGGCCCCACAGAACAAAACGTATTTCCTCAGAGAAGTCAGAGAAATGAGTTCACTAATCAACACACTTTGGCATTCGACCAGATCCGCCAAATCGTGAAAGATTTACCTATAGTTGATTTATGACCCGGGAAAATGAGAAAAGACCATGGAATCTCTTTACAGTAAAACTATAATAAAGAAAAAGAAAAAGAAAAACTTAAACGTATTTAGCCTAACCTCGTCTTTTCTGTCTGTCTGTATATAATGGCATAACTCAAGAACTAGCACCAAAGCCACCAAATTTTCTCTGATCACTTAAAGAAACCTAAGATATGTTTGTAGTATATCAGCACTTGAAATTCCAAAAATTCATTTACTTTTATCAGGAGTTCAATTTGCAATGTAAGAATAATACTAAACTCGGCCCTAATTTTGCATCCATCACGTTAGCTAAACTTAATCCTTATTTTGTTTATCCGTATAGAGAATACACCTAACTGAAATTTCCAAGCCAGGAATTGAAGCGATGATTTTTTTTTTTCTATGAAATTTTTTAGTTCACTAGAAATCAAGACTTGAAAAAGTTTCTTACATTGTCATTACAGCCATTATAGATCTATGAGTAAAACAATATGATAGATAGGGGGCGGTCTATACTCTGAGTAGACAAACAAGAAACGGTGTATAACCTTAATAAACAAACAAGAGGCGGTCTATAATCTAGGTAGGCAAACAGGAAGCGGTCTATAATCTTGGTAGGCAAACAAGAGGCGGTCTATAATCAAGGTTGGTAAACAGGAAGCGGTCTATAATCCGGGTAGGCAAACGAGGGGCGATCTATAATCTAGTTAGGCCAGCAAGAGGCGGTCTATAATCTGAGTAGGCAAACAGGAAACGGTTTATAATCTACATAGGCAAACAAGGAAACCGTCTATAATCTGAGTAGGCAAACAGGAAACGGTCTATGATATTGGTAGACAAACAAGAGGTGTTCTATAATCTAGGTATGCAAACTGAAAGTGCCAATAACCTAGGTAGGCAAACAGGTATCGTTCAAAAATCTGGGTAGGCAAATAAGAGGCGGTCTATAATCTGGTTAGGCAAACAACAGGTGGTCTATAATCTAGGAAGGCAAACAGTCAGAGAAAGTAAGAACTCTTAATTCAAAATCAGGACGTAGATTATACAACGCAATCCAAAATCGTCTATAAACTCGTTCTGGCATCACTTTTGAGGACACAATTGTCAAACTGTATCATCCCTTGCGTTTTTCTTGGACAACATAGTTACTGTAAACAAGAGAGGCTTGTTGCATTGGCAACTGTTAGTTTAACCTATGACATTGATCAAGCCTGTATTCAGAATCAAACACAAACCAATGGTCTCGTGAAGGTAATCAAAATTACCATATTGATACTATTTACCAACCCCTCCGCTCGGGCAGGATATGACACAAGGTCAATTTTAAGCGGAGTTTAACAGGTTTCAGTTCAGAGTTTTCCATCTCCTAGACTAGTTGCCTAACCAAGACTGAAGAACCTAGTCTGTCCTACTATTTACCCATAGCTGGAGGGAGAATAATTGGATTCATACCTTTCCCAAGGGTATTAGTGCTATGTGAAATGCAATCAGTCTCGTCCAGGATTTGAACTCGTGTCGCCGTGTCCATTTCCAACGACGATAACGACTACACCACGGGCACCTCCAAAATTACCATATTGATGCTGCCTTTAATTGTTGGTATTGCTATTTTTTGGGTGAAAGTGAATTCCATTAATTGACACATGAATTGTGACACGGTTATGTTTGTTTTTTTTTAGCTCTTTCCAAGTTCATCGAAAGCCTGCTTTCAGTTCATTATGACAAGATAAAAACTTTGAGAAAAAAAAGGACTTAACGAGAAACTTTCAATACCAAAAAAAAAAAAAAAAATCAAAAGACATTATCAGTCTATTTCAGCTTTCACTTTTTCATCCGTTTCCATTACCATCTTCTAATGATATCCATTATCATTCATGTATCAATTTCTTGGTCCTTTATTTATGAGCTCTCTAGCACCCCAGTCATATGGTACTATTGCTTTTTTTTAGTTTTGTACATGTATAATTAATCAGTGGATTCGTGTGTCTTCTTTTCCGGCTTTTTCATCTCATTTTCTATGTCGTCTAATATTTTCCGTTTTTAATACGGGTTATGTAAATTAATATTTATGTAATCAAGAACTGTTATAATGTTTTTCTCGGGGTATGCGGTCTAGTATCTTCCATTTTGAATAAGATTGATTTTAACGACGTGTTAACACGTCTGTGATTGTTTTATACCAAGGGATTTAGGAATTACGTACATTATATATTTATATATGCATTTATGTAAAGTTTTCTAAGAACTTTTTTTCATATGATTATATGATATCAAGTATTCTTTTCTAATACAAATAATTAGATTACAGACCTATTTGACCAATAGATGGGACATTGATAGATACTTGAGGTTGCGAAAGTAATATTAGAAAAATTCTAGTATAATAATAGATATAATAAAACATGATGAATTTTAATTTCAAAAATTTACAACAGTGTTTGAAGATTGACAAAAAATAATTTTTCAATTATTGTATCAACACGCCTTCGAAACAATTGGCCTGCCTTCAAAATAAATTCTTCTGATATTTCATTCCATTCTTCTTCAATAGCAGTCTTAAGCGAACCAATATTTGGATGGGAAGTTGCATTTGTTTTGTTTTCAAAAAAGCCCCTATAGTGTAATCAAGGGGGTTATGGTTGGGGCTTAAATCTTGTTTAATTGCTGTCCTCAGTTTTCTAGTGGACTTTTAATTAATTAGTGAACTTTCTTATTGATGTTATAGGATCCTTAATCGTCGTAGGGAGAGCAGTTAAAAAACCTTCTTTTCGTTTTTTATTCAATCTTCCACTCCCTCTTTTCTTTAAAAAGCTCTTTTTCTGTTAAAAAAAATGCTTTTTGCTGTTGTATACAATAGACAAAGAAACTTTATCTTGGTTTCGGAATTAAGCAAATCATAGATTCTTTGTCGTTTTTTTGGTTTTTTTTTTGTTTTTTTTTTTTTTTTTTTGCTCACTCATAATGGCTGAATTTTAATGAATAATTGCTTAAATAATAGAGCTAATCGTGAATTTTTTTATCTATCACGTTTTATTTTTTTCAATTGGACTAATCAGACTAAAAAACATTTTAAAAGCTATTCCAGGTTTTGTTCCCCACTCAGTACCACTCCGAGTAATAGTAATTAAGGTATACTCCTCACTACTCAGAGCTCTAGAAGTTGAGGCTCGCCACCCGATGTAGTTTAACGTCATATCAGGATGATCCTTGTTTGGATGGAGTAGGCTTTGCAACTTTGCAGGGGGTACAGTCAATAATCTAATCCTCGCCGACCGGGCAAATTTTGCATACGCTTTCTATTAATAAACGTGTATTTAACCAAAAAATATTTCAATCTTTTACTATGAAGGTTAGTCCCTCTGTCCAGTGTTATCTTAGTCAGCATTTGCCTAATCGGCTGGGTAGGGGACTGCAGAATACACCGACTGCACCTCTGCAGAGGGTTAAGAAACCCCTCCCTCAACGAGTTTCCTGATGATGACACTAAACAATCTTTGCACAGTCAGCTGGGGCCGCAGAATACACCGACTGCACCTCTGCAGAGGGTTAAGAAACCCTTCCCTCAACGAGTTTCCTGATGATGACACTAAACAATCTTTGCACAGTCAGCTGGGGCTGTGGAATACACCGACTGCACCTCTGCAGAGGGGTAAGACACCCCCTCAACGGGTGTTCTGGTATATGACACTAAAAAAACTGATGGTGAGGTTCCAGTAATGCTGTAGCTTTGGGGAATGCGGAGTACCCTTTCATTGCCATCACTCCCAGGTCCACTCTGACCCGGCGTGGTAGCACTTGATAGGGCCCAATCTACGGGTTAAATAGAACTAACAGCATACATATGCTAAACTGAATTGTTTGAGTAAACTGAATAGCTTGAAATAGAAATGTTTTTGAAAACTAAACCGTGCTTACATTTAAACTGCATGCTTATGCTAAACTGAATTATTTGAAATGGAACTATTTTTAGATATTGGAACTGTACTTACACTAAACTGAATTGTTTAATATAGAACTATTTTGACATTTAACTGTATGTAAACAAAATCTGTACTTATACTTAAATGAATTAGCTGAATTAGAACTGCTTGACTAAACTTAATAGCTTGAAATAGAAATGTTTTCACAATTAAACTGTACTTACATTTAAACTGCGTGCTGATCCTAAACTGAATTATTTGAAATAGAACTATTTTCATAAAAATGGATTTATATCGGTGTCATAATCTGACCTTGAATAACTTTTACGTTTATGAATAATCGGAATGTCTATGTGTAACTGAAAACCAACAGAAATATTTCAAGACTCCAGGAATCAGTCTTGTAGCTCTACGCTCTGTTGGACGGATAAATATAGAGATTTCAGAATGACTCAGTATTATCATTCTTTAAAATCTAATTACCGAAATTTTTTTTTTCTCGAAAAGACATGATTCGTTTTTTGGGTTAAAATTGGCTGAATGATATTTGAAAATTAATCCAATTGAAAGACGAGAGACGTGTTAGATTAATGAGCCTGATTTTAATCTTTTATGAATATATCTATATGATTCGAAGGTCTTTCTTTTATATTTTATTTTCTTGCATTTATTTTAATCTAAATTAAACCTTCTTTTTTACATATAGACCTTTACCAATTTACATAAACTTGATGTTTGCACAGAAAATACCCAGCTGTTTTAAATATTTTGAGAAACGTCTGCACGACATCAATAGATTCTTTTTTTTAATCCGAAAATGCTTACTGCCGAAGCGTGAATTGACACTCTCTTGGGTTACTCAGTCGACACTGAAACTTCATATTATAAACTTATTAAGTGTAAATTGATTGAATTATTGATTGATTCATTCATTCATATCAACCCATCTAAAGTTATTCGAAGCCTTGAGCATTTATATTTACATGTTTGAGAATTTTTTCATAAGAGATTTTTGCACACAGTTATCAAGTATTCCTATCTAATACTAATATTTTACACAGAGTTGTATGATTCCAAGTATTCCTATCTAATACAAATAATTTGCAAATAGTTTCATGGTTTCAAGTATTCCTATCTAATACTAATATTTTACACAGAGTTGTATGATTCCAAGTATTCCTATCTAATACAAATAATTTGCAAATAGTTTCATGGTTTCAAGTATTCCTATCTAATACTAATATTTTACACAGAGTTGTATGATTCCAAGTATTCTTATCTAATACTAATATTTTACACAGAGTTGTATGATTCCAAGTATTCCTATCTAATACAAATTATTTGCAAATAGTTTCATGGTTTCAAGTATTCCTATCGAATACTAATATTTTACACAGAGTTGTATGATTCCAAGTATTCTTATCTAATACTAATATTTTACACAGAGTTGTATGATTCCAAGTATTCCTATCTAATACAAATAATTTGCAAATAGTTTCATAGTTTCAAGTATTCCTATATAATACTAATATTTTACACAGAGTTGTATGATTCCAAGTATTCCTATCTAATACAAATAATTTGCAAATAGTTTCATAGTTTCAAGTATTCCTATATAATACTAATATTTTAAAACAGAGTTGTATGATTCCAAGTATTCCTATCTAATACAAATAATTTGCAAATAGTTTCATGGTTTCAAGTATTCCTATATAATACAAACAATTTGCATACGATTGTATGAGTTCAAGTAACTAGTAACTTGTATTTAAACAAATAATTTACTCATAGTTATATGGTATCAAGTATTCCTATCTAATACTAATAATTTATAAACAATTATATTGTTTCAAGTGATTATTTCTATTTGATAATGGTCATTTATTTGTACACAGTAGTATGAGTTCAAGTTACCAATAATATTCTTCAGTAAACAATTATAACTTCCAGTAACTAGTCTTAATACAAATAATTTACACGAAGTTATATGGTATCAAGTATTCCAATCTAATACTAATAACTCTTAAACAGATCTACTTGACCCAAATATGGGATTATAACAGGTACTTCTCCTCTGAGTCAGTCTGGACTAGGAAGTAATTGCAATGAAGGGGTACTCCACACTCTCCAGATCTCCAGGAAGGGAGCCTCACTAGCAGATACAATTTAGTGCTATACCTAGAAGTTGGCTGTTCTAATTTCAAGTCCACAAAGAATGACCAAAGTGACCACTCAACTCAAAGACACAAACGGAAGAAAGGGAAAAAAGAAGACAACGAAAATGTACTTCACTGTTATCTCAAGAGCAATCCTTCATAAAGAGAGTATAGAAAAAGAATGATAGAAATTTGAACAGAATCCGCAAGATTTAATACAACAAGCAAAAGACTCACTGATCAGACTAGAATGATATTAAATAAAGGTTGGTTTTCTGAAGTTTAGATACTAGAAATACGTAAACAAGTAAATAGGAAAGAATATTAACAAGACACACCAACCCAAAACGAAACGCGAAATACTGAAGAGCAAGAACCCCCTGACTGAACTAAAACGAAAAATAATGGAAACCAAAACACCATACACCCCAACACCACTAAACAAATATTAATACAAGAAGATCAATTAAATGTAGACTTAATAAAGAAAATTATAACTGAAAACTATCCCTCAGGAACCAAAATTGGAAAAAAGGTCAAAGTAGATACCAATATGGTAAACAAATTATAACCAAATACCCCAACGAATAACACCACTGGACTAAACGAGCTAATTTAATGCAGCAGCGAAATTAGGACATGATAAAATCGGTTTTCCTCAAAGGAATCCGAATAGAAATAGAAAACTTGAACAGAGAATTTGTCTAGGAGAACAAATTCATTTCGAGAGGAATTTTACCCTCCTGTGAGTGATATGATTAGCATATTCTAAGCCTCACCTACAGGGCACTTGTGTATTGTGTAACAGACACATTTACAACGAATATGCATCAAGATTAACTTTTCGCTTTTACTTTCGTTCAAATGAATGCGTAGACTTTCAGTGATGATTCAATTTACGAAACTTGGATTAAATTTTCATGAAGGTTTGTTAACCTAAAATTGTCTTTCAAATTCCTCAAAGTTTGACTCAAAATATAATCTTTGTGTTCCGTATTCGAAACACACGTAATTAAACACATTAGAAATAATTCTAGGATGTTCAACTAGATTCAAGAGAAATTATCAAAAAGAATGCTGGGAAAAAAATGAATTGAGTTTCTAATGTCTATCTCATTATCTCAATTTGTTTATAGCTATCGATTTAGCGATCCCATTCTATTTACATCTGCCTATATACCTCGATTCAATATATATATATATATATATATATGTGTGTGTGTGTGTATATGTGTGTGTGTGTGTGTGTGTGTGTGAGTGTGTGTGTTATCAATTATTAAAAATAAGGAAGGATAAAAACCCTTGATTGTCAGTCTCATAGCTACGAATGTCAGCTGAGCCGGTAATCCACCCCTTTGATTACCAGCTCATCTGAGGAGCGAAGCCGTGAAACTCAGTGTCGTGACTCATTAACCTGGCTTACAATTTTCCTAATCATTAATATATTGAGATATTACTCTACATTTTTGTGTATTTAACACTCGGAAAATTGTACAATCAAGAGGCACATTTAGAGTTAAATTTTAACTTTCACGTTATGGTTAAAAAGCTGGATTTGCAAACCAATGCTAATATGTTCGATGCTCATTGAATGTTCCATAAATCTGGCCTTGTGTCGAAACTAAGCAAAGCTTGGTCAATATATATATATATATATATAATCATAAATAACAATATAATGGTCTTTCTTAAGTTTGAATTTAGAAAATTATCATCTTACAAGTAATATGACCTATTACAATCGCTGCTTATGAATGTGACCATAAGGTAAACCGACAATCAGCAATACAAAAAATAGATAAGAAATTTCGTGCGGCAGGATGTGCAAGAGAGGCCTGGATCCTGCGTGCCGTACGATCGTGATTGTCGTGGACGATGAAATTCGAGTATCCGCTCATGCACATATCTAACTTTCCCTCTCTGTTCTTCGCTTGCAACAGTTCTATATAAATTCACTTAATGGAAGCGTACTTAGTGTAATGGTTATCGTCGGTGGAAGTTGAATTTCGAGACCCGAGTTCAAACCTGGATAAAGCTGTTTGTTTTACATCGTATTAATACACTTGAGAAAATCATGAATTCATATCTTCTCTGCCACGATTCAGATATTCGTAAATAGTAGAACAGTCTGAGTCCTTTGGTCTTGTTTATGCAATCAATCCTGGAGAAAGAAACTCTGGATTCAAATAATATGTACTCCGCTTGGAAATTGATATTGTGTCGAATCCTGCCCACTGATGGAGGAGTTGGGGAGCTAAATACATTCAACTTCAGTTTAACTCAATGTTCGGAATTTTATTGAGAACCCTCACGTTTTGTGGTCATGAAAACTTAACAATATGATAAAGTGATAACTATATTGGTTTTCCAATTCCTTTATTTACGCAGCGAGACAAAAAGTCATTTGATATATATATATATATATATATATGTGTGTGTGTGTGTGTGTGTGTGTGTGTGTGTGTGAGGTGAAATGAACAAGTAATAAAAATGTTTTTTTCAAAAACAAGAGAAGTGCTCTAATACTGGCCAAAATTAATGTTTTCTCACTTGTCCATATCAATCTCAAGATTATTTTTATGAAAATACCATGAAACTTATAATCCTGAGACTGATATGAGGAGTTAAGAAAACACTTAATCATTTTAGGCTATATATATATATATATATATATATAATTTAACTCCTATCGCACGAACCATTCAAAAAAGAACAAGTCATGTGGGACACCGTTAGAGAATCAAGGCCAAATTCTTTAGTCACGTTTTTCTATGGATCCCTACAAATGGACGTGCCAGTATTGGCCAACCAGCAAGAACTTATCTACATCAACCCAGACATAGGATGTAATTTGGAAGACCTACCGAGAGCAATGGATGATAGGAATATATGGGGAGAAAGAGAGTTAGGAAAATCCGCGCTGTCTGACCAACTCGATGATGATGATGATGATGATTAGTAGTAGTAAGTTGGCGGCCTTAGTCGAGAGTGACCCAAAGGCTCCCTTTTCTATAGCTACTACACCGATGTGTAGGGGATGGCGCTAATCCTTTTCCTGGATTGTTTCACTTTACCCTTGATCCCCGCCTTATAATGCTGAGTGTTAAGCAAGGCGGTATCAAGTACCATTTCTTTTTAGTCTTTAGTATGATTCGACCTGGTATTGAACCCCGGTCTCCAGGGCCATTGGCGAACACTCTACTCATTAAGCCAATGGCCGGGTTATGATTAGTTGTATATTCGAAAACCATTAAAAAGCAAGTATCAGTGTCGATAGTTCATTTTTTTTTAAATAATTAGATAAGGAATCTTATATCTTTGATACTGAATTAACTGAGAAGATAAGCTGGAAAAAAACTGGGTCTTTGATATTATTATAATTAAAAATAATGCTAGATTCACAAATCTTTCTATATTCTTTATTATGTATAGTGACTAACATTTTGGAATTGCGATTAGTTTCTTAATTGTGTTTTAGTAAAACAATTCTGTCGTTGCCTATTCTAACGTCTCTCCTGTGTTCATACATACATTTTTGATTGATCATGAGGTTTCACCTACATATTTCCTATTATATCCTTAACACTAGATAGAGTACATGCCTCCATCAGATTTAATATGATAATTGTTACTCGTATTATTGATTATATTCTTAATTGATTTTGAATAGTTTGTAACTGTTTTGATTCCAAGGTTTATTCAAGTTTTGTCGATGTGTAATATAATGGCCGAGGGATTTCGTTTTATATACCTTGCCTTTGGCTTTAGTTAGGCTGATAACCTTTCGGCTCAGCACATGGGTTAGTTAGGTGCAAACTTGAGCACAGGTGTTGACGTGCGCGCGGGGAGGATGTGTCATTGACAGATGTCAAAATAAAAATCCCGGAGAGACGATGTGACCAGGGATGTGAATGACGGCGTGCACCGGAAGCGTGCGCAGAGGATTTGGGGAGATTTGAAAAGTCGTTTGTTGAGAACTAGACTCCGAACGGGAAGGGTCGACTTTCGGGGCTCGCTGAGGCCAGACGAATTTGTGCGCTACGGGCGCCGCACGTGATGGGGGGTGCAGAGAGAAAAGTCATCATGGAAAGATTGTGCATCTCTCTTCCTGATGTTGAAACCTTTAACTCAAAGGTAATAAAAGGTTTCATACCTGAACTAAGAAGTCGTAAGAAGTCGTGTTTCGGGATTCCTCTGTTCTATGTATATATGTTATGAACATTCTATGTACGTTTCCTATATTCATGTATGGGTATGTTACAGATGATGTTTGTGGTTGAATCATTGAGTAAAATAACATGTCCGTGTAATAGATTTATTATTGGAAAAATTGTAAGATATTTTTTGGAAAACTTATTCGTTTGTGAATTTTAAAACGTTTTATTTTTGTACGTTGTATAAAAGTTTATATTGAAGTAGCACATAGGGAATTTTCATATAAAGTTCATTATTAATAATTTGTGGGGTTCAAATCCTATAAACTCTACGATAAAAAATCTATGATTATTCTAGTTTTTATTTTGGTATCATGATGTGAGTAAAAATTGATTTGGTCACTTTTACTAGTGGTTTTATAATGACCTTCAAATTCTCACTTATTATTCATTTATTCATTTGTAATAAATCAAAAGGTAAGGTGTTGTTGATTTATAGTTCGTTGTAGGTTTGTTACATTGCCAGATATACGGATGTGTAAAATAGAAATAGGGAATCCGAAAACACGAAAAACTTTACGACTTCTTAGTTCAGGTACGAAACTTTTTATTACCTTTAAGTTAAAGGTAATTTGACATGAGGAGAGAGAGACACAATCTTTCTATGCTGACTGCTTTTACATCGTCAGCTCTCAACCCAACCAACGCGCGGCGCCTGTAGCGCACAAATTCGTCTGGCCTCGCCCAGCTCTGAATGTCGAATCTCTCGTTCGGAGGCAGGAACTCAATACACTGCTTTTTCTCAAATCCCCAAATCCTCAGCCCACGCTTCTGGGCATGACGTCATTCACCTCCCTAGTCCTATTTCCTATCTGGTAATTTTATTTTGACGTCTCTGAATGACACATCCTCCCCGCGCGCTCGTGAACACGTGCGTTGATATTGCATCTAACTAACCCATGCACTAAGCGAAAGGTTCTCATCCTAACTAAACCGAAAGGCAAGATATTTAAAACGAAATCCCTCCGCCATTATATTACATATTTAATTTTGTCTAATCCGTTATTTTTCTTAAATATCATTGCTTTTATCGATATAATGTTATTTTTAGAAATAAAAATTTGGTTTACCCATAAGTTCGCCTCTTATTGAGTTTTCGTAAGTCTGTTTTTTTAATTTCTCGAATCTGGAACCTTTAAATTTATAATACCAAAAGATTCTTGTTATGTCCATTATTTAAGTGATATATTGTTTATACATCCACGGAATAACGTATTAACGAAAATTACGGATAAATTAAACAAAACTGAACCTACCACATCCGGAGAAGAATAGAACTGCGTAAGTCAACCTAAACTATATATGTAAATAGATAACTGATTTATTGATGTTAATAAATTACACACACACACACACACACACACACATATATATATATATATATAAGTATATATATATATATATATATAAGTATATATATATATATGTGTGTGAGTGTGTGTGTGTACGAGAAATAAAACTTGAAACCCAATTTTGTTGAGTGTTTATATATTTATTATGACGTTTATTTATACGTTTATTTATGACATTTCTCCCGTCAATGTTATAATGAATATATAAACACTCGACCAAATTGGTTTTCAAGTTTTATTTCGCTTTTACTTATATATATATATGTATATGTGTGTGTGTGTGTGTGTGTGTGTGTGTGTGTGTGTGTGTGTGTGTGTGTGTGTGTGTGTGTGTGTTATTTATTCCTATCGATAAATCAGTTTTTTATTTACATATTTAGTAGAGGTTGACTAACGCTGTTATTTTCTTTTCTTGATCCAAGTGAGTACTACTTCGGAAGCAAGTTTAATAAAAACTGTATTTCAAGATAAATCTCCGTCAATGCTACCAATAGAGGTGACCGACTGTTTCTTAGTCCTCGAACCTTAAAATCACTTCGTAGACTAGAGAGAATCCAGCCTAGAATTTAATGGCGACCCCTGCACTACAATCGTCCCTTGCCAACCAATGCTAATGATGATATGTACATCATCACCTTCTATAAAAGGGCTCTCCCTCCCCTTGTCCTTTAAATTCCTAAGCACAGTGTTCTAATCATCAGTAGAGACAATTAATACTCAAATAGACAAAGACGAAAATTATAAATTTGGCTTACACAACTTACCAAACAGAAATGGCGAATATCATGCAGATTTTTCATTCGAGAACAGACTTACCTGCCAAAATACTAAATTCCGAAAAAATGGGGAAGAAAGCTATGAACTTACACTTACCTAAATAACGCTAAAGCACAGGTACATTTTATATTCATAAAGAAGAAATGGATAATTAGTGTTTAAAGGAGTATTTTCCGATACCAGAATCGTCTCAGCTAAGATTCCCCTGAGTCAATGCTGAAATAAGAGACAAACAGGTAACGTTTCATGATATGATTGGTCCTCCCTTACCAATAGTAATCTGATCAATCAATGTACGGTAACAATAAGAAACAAGTTTGATACTTTTCAGGAGACATCTGAAAGACATATTCCGAATGATGAACATAAAAATTTTGTTACCGCCCATACCGCAGCAGAATGCATACTGACCAACCTAAGAGACCAATGAAGAATTCCTTTGGAGTTAATAGAAGTTAGGGAAAAAACGACATAACATGAAAAATCACTTTTACTTAATAAAAGAAACCCACCAAATGTCACTGTGCATAAACTTAAGAAAGCCCAAAGTGAACAAACACATGCCAAAAAGAATACATCTAGAGCCAAATCAATAAGATCAGAAATAAGAGAGAATATACACAATCACGATAATCAGAATAAATATTAAATAAAGTGAGCTGGAGAAAAAGTATCTCGAGAGTAAAACTAAAAGCAGTCAATCAATAAGAAAGACTTCAGAAGTGGAAAGAACATTTCAACAATCTATTCAGATACCTTCCTGAAATCACTAGTAAACCTCCCGAAAAAAAATTTAATTAACCAACTAGACATTAAAATAGGAGAGTTTGCGGTGGAAGAACTTAGGGCAGCATTAAACATTTTTTAGCAGAAAAGCTGAAGTCTTCGATAAATCTCCGATAAATCTTCGAACTTCTACCTCGAAAGTATGGTAGGCAGGAAAATTTGACGACTTATTTCTTCGGTTATGCTACGCTACATTTACACAAAACTCAATAGAGACAAAAGGACAAAAGGCTGTATACTACGCTTCCCTAAGAAAAGCATCTTTGGAATCACTAAGGAGCACAAAGGCGTACTCTTACTGCTGGAACTGCTAAGGTTTATGATACCTTGCTTCTCAATTATGTCCGACTTGAAGTCGGGAAAATTCTTAGGAAAAATCAGAATGGCTTTCGAAGAAATCAATTCATAAGATCACAAATTCTGATTATCCGTCGAGTCATCGAAAGAGTTCGCGCAAAAAAAATCTTGAGGCAACTCTATTATTCGAAGATTTATCGAAGACATTTGATTCCATAAACAGATAAGATGATGCAAATACTTCGAGCATATGATCTCCATAAAGCAACTGTCATCGCTCTAATGATGCTTTATCAAAATACGAAGTCAACGGTTCGCTGGAATTTTGAAAAGAGATACATTAGCACCATATCTGTTTATAATCTTATAATAAGTTTGCGTTCTATGAACGTCACTAGATCTAATAAGGAAAATGCTTTCACACAAAAAAGACAAGAAGCAGACCATATCCCGCAGAAACTATCACAGACGCAAAGAATCCAAATGATCTGGCACTTCTTACACATGCTCCTGCCCAAGCTGAACCCCTACGGCATGGCCTGGAGCAAACGGCAAGAGGCAGTGACCATCACGTGATCTCTAATAAAAGAGTTTATGTTTCAACAAGAAGGAGCCATCTCCATTTTAACTGGAAAGCCTCTGAAATTAGTAGACCAGTTCAAATACCCCGACAGCAATATCTTATCAACTGAAAGTGATATCACTATATGACTATTGAAGGTGTGG
Organism: Sepioteuthis lessoniana; assembly: GCA_963585895.1. Taxonomy (NCBI): domain Eukaryota; kingdom Metazoa; phylum Mollusca; class Cephalopoda; order Myopsida; family Loliginidae; genus Sepioteuthis; species Sepioteuthis lessoniana. The sequence goes on along the minus strand of OY757906.1, from coordinate 17,206,913 downwards.
ATTATTTTCGACTGGTTATCGATAATAGGGAAATCTAATCTCTCTAATAAAATGAAAAAGAATTTCTTTCAAACTGTGGCTGTGTCAGTACTATTGTATGGAAGCACCACCTGGAAACTAACGAAACGCATGAAGAAAAAGCTAGATAGACACATCACAAGAATATTACGGGCTGTTTTGAACAAATCCTTGAAGCGAGACACTAGAAAAAACCAACTGTACAGCCATTTACCTCCCATCACAAAAACTATTCAAGTAAGACAAACAAGACATGCAGGACACTGCTGGGGAGGTAAAGACGAACTCATTAGCGAAGTTCTCTAATGAACTTTTACAAAGAGCCGCACTAGTGTTAACTGACCAACAATGAATTACATCCATCAGCCCTATAGAGACAATAGATTCAGTCTAGAAGACTTGCCAAGACCGACGGATGATAGGGAAGGATGACGAGAAGGAGTCAGGGAACCCCGTGCTATCAGCACGACTTGATGAGAATAATATATATCTATGTCTATCAATCTATATATATATATATATATGATTTCAGGTTTATATGAACAGATACAGCAGGATTTGGAATACACCATACGAAAGCCTGATTGTTACAGCTGGTGAATTTCAAAAATGCAATCTGACACTTTAGAAGAACGATATGCAATAAGATCTTGTTTTAAACTTGGAAAAAATGCCACAGAAACATATGGAATGCTTCAGACTGATTTTGGATCATCTTGCATGAATTGAGCATCGGTTTTTGAGTGGCATAAGAAATTCAAGGAAGGCAGGGAGCCTGTGAGGGATAGTGAGAGGTGTGGGAGGAGTAAGGAAGTCAATACATCAGAGCTTGATGTGTGTACTATCGATAATAGTGCTCATACGAAAAAAGTCTCGAAACTTATCGTATGCACCTCGTACATCACCATCTTGTTCACTTGTCCTTATAAGTTGTTAGTCGACTTCTCTCTCCTCCGTCTTTTATCGCTCTAAGTTCTTTACAGCTGGTGGGGGGATGATAATAAAACCTTTTCTTGCGCACATTTTTTATCAACATAAACGTCTCTTTCTAACACATTACATATCACCGACCATACATGCTGGGAATTAGCCGGATCACAGATGAAAATAGACATCCACCTGCTTCAGTGGATCTTGAATAGTTTGAAGTCGAAATCTATCTTCTAACTTTTAGAACTCCACAGTCACCGGAATGAAGTTATCCAATCAGAACCAAGTTCCAAATTGATCTCCAAGTCATCACCTGTCAATTAAACTGAATTTACTAAATCGTTTTAAATTATCTACTCTATCTGCCAAATAATAGTTAATGTATTATTTAACAATTCTACCAAAACCTTTAGATTTGGACTCGTTTGTCCACGTTTTGTCACTCTGTCAATATTCAGTTCTTATTGTTTTTACCCAAATCAGTTTTTCTGCTTATTCAACTTCAATAACAGGGGTTTATCAATGGCTATGAACCCGACTGATCTAAGTCAATTTTTCACAGTTGAGAGCATTACTGGTTTCTATCGAGAGGAATTAAGTTTAGCAGTCAACTCTGGATCAAAGTTCAATCTACGTCTTTTGCTCTCAATAATCAAGTGTTTATCTGCAGCAGCAGATGTCACTTTCGGCGCTCCAGCTTTTCTTCTGTCAACATTTGTCTTTGGAACGAGTATTGCTTCCCATGCTCAGAAATCTTCAACTTCTTGGAAGTGTAACGGTTAGCAAGCTAGACTAGCGAACCTACACGAGTGAGTTCGACTCTCATTGGGTGCCCCATTCATTTGGCCTTGTGCCACATCGAAGCAAAGAGCTTTGTAATTTACCTTCTTAGAGGTATTTGTTGACCGCCCCACCTTACGGGCAAGTATGGCACAAGGCCTTTTTTAGGTGGGACCGGGCGCAGGGCCGTAGCCCACACGCGCCCGGAGTTCCCAAAAATGCCCTTGGCCCCGTCGGCATTCCCCTTGTTCGGGGCGCCTCAGGCGCCGGGCAATTAACCCAACCCCCCTCGAAAGGGGGTAAAAGCCTGGGGGGAAGGCCCCCTGAGGCCGAAGGAAAATATACCACTCACCAAGCCACACCCGGCCGGATCCGTGCCTCCGCCAGCACGGCCGACCGAAATGATGGTTTGGAGAGGTGAAAAAATTACCTTCTTGGAAATCAATCTTTGAGAGTAAATTTCTTTAAATAAACTTTCTATTTGTGCCCTCACCTCAATGCTTAGTTGCTTTGATTTTGTATTTTCGTACAAATCACTTCGACATAAAAATAATATTTCTTAAACCCATGAAAATACTGTTGCTATTTTTTCTTCAATAGAGACAGCTTTGCTTTGGTTAAAATAAATGTTCATTATAAACAGACACCAGTGTTGCAACATTAGTCAGTGCTGAGTTTATGTTTAAAACTTTAACTAACATTTAACGTAGATGAAAATTTTTGGTAATCTCAAAACGTCTACCAAGGGGTTATTGGTATAAACAATATTCAATATTCACGATTTCACCAAATGTATTGTGGATAGACGAGTCCACATTTGAACTTTTTGTTCGTAAGAGGCAAATACACTGTATTTACCAAAATTGTATTTTTTAAGAAAAAATACAAATATATTTCATTTTTAGGTGTGTTTTAAAGAAATGCAGAGTAGCCAAAAACTCTTTTGCCACTCGTGCAATGCGTATACATATAATCATATATGTGTGTGTGTGTGTGTGTGTGTGTGTGTGTGTGAGAGAGAGAGAGAGAGAGAGAGAGAAAAACTGATTTTTATCTACATTATTATCCATGAGTCAATTTAGGACATCGTTGAAATTATCAATATTCATTAAAAGTTTCTAATTTGGGATAGAAATGTTACTTATATCCCTTTACCGCTGATCGCTACATATATATATATATATACATATATATATATATATATATATATATGGGGGGGTGTACATATTTATCTGAATATATGTTTCGTAATCTTTACATATTCAAGCATGAATCAATGTGTGATTTTCCAACTACCTCAGTGTGTGTGTGTGTGTGTGTGTGTGTGTGTGTGTGTGTGTGTGTGTGTGTGTGTGTGTGTGTGTGTGTGTGTGTGTACACCCACGTGTGCTTATATATGCTCACTAACATACGCCTTGCTTTTACTCCCATTCATCTCTCTTCATATTTTTGTTCATATTCCGCAGGGTTTGAGTTTTGAAGTCTTATAAATACCAGCACTCGTTGTTGATAGACCCAGACGGCGGTTCCTATCTTTATCAATCAATCTTTCAAGCGCAGATCTTCAATTATAAACCTGATAATGCCAAGGGAGAAAATTAAATATATTTGTAAAACCCTCTGAACTTGTAGCAACGACGCCACCTCCTTGACAAACTTGCAAAGACAAAAGAAAATTCTGTAGAATCAAAAGGACTGTTATATGTGTAGTAATATATAAATAGTAAAATGTAAAATTGTATTATAGATAGATAGATAGATATTAAGACTGGGATATATATATATATATATATATATATATATATATATATATATATATATATATATATATTAATTCCACTCCTGTTTCTTAATCGTTCTAACATATAACATGTTAACCCCCTCAGCTCACGCCTACGAACGAAAGAATTTGTAACTTTGTAATTTGATTTCCACTTTATGGTTTTTTTATCTTTATTTTCTGATTTTAATTTTATTTTTTTAATCACGTTATTTTATCTGCTGAATATGAACTGTAACTCCTCCTTCGCATATCTGCGACAAGACAAAGCATATAAGAGTCATCTGACGAGACGGAGAATATACCAACAATATTCTCCGCCGAAACAAATTTATTATGACGGCTTAACCGAGTTTGAGTCTCCATTTAATTGTACTATATATATATGTGTATATATATATATATATATATATATATATATATATATATATATATATATATATATATATATATATATATATCTGCTCAATCATTGATACTGAGTACCCTTTATTTATACACGTAGCAAACTATTATCATTGATATATATATATATATCATCATTGATATATATATATATATATATATATATATATATATATATATATATATATATATATATATATATATATAGTTTCAGAAAATGTTCATATTTGTATGAGAGTTCATTTATGATATTATGATTTTAAAGTCTCCACCTGTTTACCATCCCTATCATCAGATTATTGGAACTTCCACCGGAAGAAAGCCTTCGTAATATCAGTTCTATTTTTCTCATAAAGATACTGACATAGAAATATTGACATTTTTTAATCTTCAGTGGAAGATTCAAATAATGTGATAATTGGGATGGTGAAGAAACGGAGATTCTTTGAAATTATATCATCGTGTTGCTCCCATAAGAGTTGACATTTTTAATCACACTAAATTGTTGATCTTTCTGTAGTTTGTATACCACCAGTTTTCCCAGAGCAGAGTGTATCTTAACCTCTAGCTAGGATCGAACCCCCTTCTGGTACCAGTGGACGATGTCTCATTAATATTTTACCACCAAATAGAATCTTACTTGAAAGATAAGAAAGACATAAAGATTAGATAAGATTAGGTTCATTATTGGCCTTCTCTGGGGCTTATAGAACCGGAGTAGCCGGAAGGCAGATGCAGGCCGGTTGTAAGCAGTACCCCGTATCAAAGACGTAGCCAAGTAATCTCCTGTCCGTTTGCAAATAAAAATGCCGAATCTAGCCAGCCAACGCCAGTGTCAGGTAGCAGGGTAAACAATCTCAGGAATTACAGAGACGACAAAATGAAAGAAGGAGGCGGCCTTTCCAAGCCGACCGTAAGCCAATATCTCTGGCACTATGCTATAAACTTAAGACTGGCAAAACGTTTTAGTTATTATTACACTGGACATAAAGTTGTATGCGAAAACATTTGCTTGTTGTAGGTAGAGGCGTCAGTAGGTTAACTATAGGGCTTAGAATGCGGTGGTTACTGTGTAGTTAAATTAAACACATTCACGAGTAAAAAGGGGGTGGCAGAATTGGAAAGTGAGTAAATTGAAGAAGAAGAAGAAGAAGAAGAAGAAGAAGAAGAAGAAGCTATCAGTCGAATAAAATAGATTTTAAATGAGAAAGAAAGAAAGAAAGAAAGAAAGAAAGAATCAATGAGTAAATAAAGTGTTCAATTTGTATATTTTCATATCTTTGTTATATAATCTATATCTATCTGAATATGTACATATATTTTTTCTATACAAGGGTCAGCTGAAAAGTTCATAGGATGACCAAGATGACCTCATGGAATGTTACCTAACGGGGTTTATTTTTCGACATAGTTTCCATTGTCGTCCACACACTTATTCCTTTAGAGTTGCAGTGCAAAGATCTGTTTGTTAAAAAAACCGTCAACTGAAGACATGACGTCGTCAGATGAACTTCTCAGCTGACCTTCACATCTATATCTGTATATACATTAAATTGTCTATACCTATCTCTCTCTATATATATGTCGATATATACATACCTATATATATATATATATATATATATGCGTGTATATGTTGTCTATAGCTATATCTGTATTTACCAAATTACCTCTGGATGAGCAGGATGCGACACAAGGTCAATTTTTAGGCGGAGTTTAACAGGTTTGAATTCAGAGTTTTCTTTCCCTTAGATTGGTTGCTGGACGAAGGTTAAAGCGTCCAGTCTGTCCTACAATTTATCCATATCTGGAGAACGAATAGATGGATTCATACCTTTCCCAAGAGTACTATATATATATATATATATATATATATATATAGCTTGCAATTCTCGCATTTACATTGCTATCTTTTTCTTTCTATTTACTCTTGTGTAAAGTCAACTGTTGATTATCAGTAAATTATTTTGTTTCAGGAAACGTTTAAATATTCAACATGGCAATCGTTAGAATAGACCCTCGCATAAATTAAACTGTTTCATTAGCTCGAAAAGCTGCTGTTGCATTTTCTCCATTTTTATGTCAGATGAGAATGGATTATTTCCCTTGTTACTATTTGAAGGCAGAATCTGATTACCTAACTGTTATGGCCCCGGAAAGGGTCACTAATGAAAACGCAAAAACGGATATTAGATAACAGATTATATTCCACAAGAAAGATAAAGTTGCATAGAAAAGGTAAGAAGTCTCGTACTGTTGGGATAACACCGATATTGATCTCTAGTACTAATAACGGTGAAAAGAGAGATCTCTAGTACTAATAACGGTGAAAAGAGTCCATTATGGTGATATGGGTAAGGCTCCCACAACACTAACAAATCCTGGTGGGAATGGACACCGTACCGAGGAAACTTATGGTTTTTTTTAAATAAGGGCTTCAGGTTGGATCAAGGGTTTAAGTTTAAATGGTTATAGGGTTGGTTAGAGGATCGGGAGGTTACTGTAAGGGTGAGAATCGAGTAAACGTTAGGGATTGGGTTATAAGCTCTGGGTTACCGACTATGATTACTGTTCAGGGTTAAGGTTAGAGGTAGAGTTATGGCAAAAGTTAATGTTAGAGTTGGTTTTGGACTTAAGGTTGTACTTAGGATGGAGGATAGTGTAATATATTGTTATTTTGTGGGAGTTAGCATGTTTTTAGGCTTAAGTAGATTTAAGAATAACATAAGGTGCGCGTGCTTTAGTTAGGGCATATTTATTCTGAATGGGAGAGTGTATGTGGGTATTCCTACGCCTAGGGGTTGTAATCTTGCACGTAAAGAAATAGTCCGTGATATTACTACATCCCCCTTACCAATGGAAAAGAAATATGCTGCTATATTCCTTGTTCATTTGTTTTATATCTTTTTGGCCTGTGTATTTCACGGCCCCTTCTTGTTGTGTTGCATGTTGGCTGTTTTATACTTCTCTGGTGTGAGATGTTGTTTGTATTTGTGAGTCCTTTTTGCAATGAATTGATGTGGTTATTAAAATGAACCTGTTTATAGCTGGATGTTTCTGCTGCTCTTATTTGGACTCTGTATCGTCTTTTTGATAATCCATCTGGGAGTTGAAGGATGTATGACCTGGGTTCTGCACATCTGCTTGTGATTGTTGCTGGTTTCCATTTCCCAGTTTGGTTATCCAATATACTTACATCTTGCCCAGGGACAAGAGATGGTAGACCATGAGCTGTTCTGTCATGATACATTTTCTGCATATCCTGTCCGTTTCAGTTCTTTTATGGTCGGTATTGCATGGTGCGGTCTTCTGAGTGCTGTATTAAGGTGTTTCGAGTCTAGGCAAATTCTCAAACACCCATCTTTTTTATGCGAGTATGCTAGGTTCAATCACCTTTCTTATAATCTTATTTTTGACCATGTTATCAAGCTCCTATTTTATATAGTTTTTATGTACAATTGGGATTTTTCTAGGTGCGTCAATATGTGGGTGTATGTTTTTGTTAACCGATAGACTGACTGCACCTGGCATGGAGCCAATTTTGTCGAACTGATCAGGCAACATCTGCATCAGGTCTTTGGTTGCATTTATTCGTGTTGCTGCAGGAGTTTGGAATGCATCTTCTTTCTTGACTCTGCAGTGAAGGGTAATTAGTTTGAGCTCTTCCAGCGATGGTAGCCCTAGTACTGCTGGCCCTTGTACGTCCACAATGTGAAAGGTACTGACATGCCAGTCTGATTTGTTGTATTGACAGGGTATTTTGATGTTACCAAAGCATTTTATTGGTGTGCCGTTGTATGCTATAAGTTTTTGTTGATAAATTGTTGGGTTTTTTTATGTTTGGGAAACCATCTGCGTCCAGTTTTTCTGGAAACATTCTACGGAATGTAGAAACTGGTAGGGTGTTCCCTTGTGCCCCTGTGTCGATCTTCAGGCGCAACTTGTGGATGCCATTTCGATTTGGCAATTTAATGTTGATGAGTAAGAAAGCTTCATCTCTTTTGGTCATATTGATACAATTGAACGTCATGCTTTCCATTTGTTCCTCAGCTTCTCTTGTTGTATACTGCATCAGTTTTTACGCACTGTTTTCTCCTACATTGTGGTCGATAGTGAGATTTTGGTTTTCTGTGTTCTCTGCTTTGTGACCTCGGCCTTTGTTTTGGTTTTGTTCCGTTTGACAAACATACTGATGCCCAGGGGTTTGCTTTACCACAAGTGTTACATTTTGATCTGAATGCTGGACAAGCTTCACGGTGAAAAGCATGGCTTTTACTACATTTGAGACATTTATTTGTCATAGTAGAACGTGTTGCTGTTCTTATGGCTAGTATATTAGTATTATCCACATTATTATTATTATTATTATTATTATTATTATTATTATTCACCATAAACTTCAGTTGTTTAATATGAATGTTGGAAGCTTAGTATGTTTTTCCAATACTAGGAGTTTTTTTTCCAAGGTTAGAGTTTTGTCTTTTCTTAGTAACTCCTTTTGGAAGTCTGCAACGGGAGTACTGGCGATAATGAGCTCTATTATACGTTGCTGTTGCTCATGTTCTATTAACGAACATCTCTTAGTCATTCGCCTGCATCTGTTGACAGATTCGTCCGACGATTACTCAGCTTCCTGTTTATAAGTCATTAATTTCAAACGGTTTATTCTAAAATTTTCTTTAGGTTCGAGTTGTTTAATGAACTTATTAAAAATAATTTCAGGAGAACGCTTTTCTTCCTCCGTTAATAACCATATGTATTTTTTTAAACCTTCATTCCCAACTCTTAATATTATGTAGTTTCCTTGTTCTATTTTTATTTTATTGTCAATAAAATACAACTCCAACCGCTGTTTAAACAATTTAAATGTTTCAGCTAAATTTGAGGATTGCCAGTCTATACGAGGAATATCATAATTAGCCATTATAAATTTCTACGTTGAACGTGTTTACAAAAATTGTGCAAAATCAAGATGGTGGTATCACGTAAAAATAATATTAGTATAATTAAAAAAGGGTTTGAATTATTTACCTGATAGGTTTTTTCTTGAAATTCTGTAAAAAGACAACTTTTTGTTGCTTTTTATCCCGAATTGGTTTGTAGGGCTTTTTGTCCAGATGTGTCTTCGGTTTGTTTGTTTATACATGGATTTTCGGTGGTGGGTTGAGCCTTTAAAAGTTGTTTTGTTTTTTTCAAATGTTGTTTTCGTTTCTTAAGCCTTTAATTTTTTTTTTCATCCCGGCTTCCACCATGTAATATATTGTTGATTTGTGGGTGTTAGTATGTTTGTAGGCTTAAGTAGGTTTAAGAATAACATAAGGCGTGCGTGCTTTAGTTAGGGCATCTTTATTCTGAATGGGAGAGAGTGTGTGTGTATTCCTACGCTAAGGGCTTGTAATCATGCGTGTAGAGAAATAGTCCTTGATATTACAACAGATAGGTTTAGATTTTTGTTTGGGATTGGGGTTAGAGTTAGATACAGGTGAAGAGGGTTTATGGTTAGTTTTAAATTTGGAGTTTGGTAAGAGTTGGGTTTAGTTTTGAGGTTAGGTTTAGATTCAGTGTTAGTGTCAGGGTTAGTGTTAATTATAAAGAAAGGATTATTGAAATTGCTAACACCGTTTTTATAGTCAAAAGTTGACATTTTTCACCCTTTAGTCTTTAAGATTAGTTGATTTTTCTAATTCATTTAAATAACTTTCGGCCGACTCGATATGTACTGTTTATTCTCAGAGATGGTCATAAGTCGCTTTAAAATTTTTGTTTTCAAGATATTTTCACTATTGTTTTCCTGATGAATCTTTTCTTTCAAGTTTCATATTCGGGCTAATAGTAAATTGTTCTTTCATTTAATACACATAATAGTAGACACCAAAGATTTTTACTTTGACAAAATTGAATAAAAATTATATATGCATTTTTTTAAATGATAATTTAGTAGAGAAAAATGTTACTAACCTTTTGGAAAACTTTTTTTCAAAATGGACGTGTTCTTCATTTCAATATTCTTTTAACAAATGGTCACTCTAGTATTGCGAGAGAGGGACATGGATATCCATGCTGGTGGCACGACAAGATGATGATGATATTTTCCTGATTGCTCCTGAGTTAATTCTGTTGATATTGTTATAACTGGCTACTGTAATTAGTCTTTTAATGATCATTTTTGTCAATTCTTCGAATCTCTGAAGTATCACATTCACGCAATCCTTAATGCTAATGAGTCCTCTAACTCTTTTTCTTGACAGAATTTGTCTATATCGTCTTTCGATCAATTTTCTTCTTCTTTGCTCCAGCTGTCTGAAATACTCGCTTGTCATTTTTAAAAAGAGTCTATAGTATCTGACAACGGAGTGCTGCCCAGGTATTTACGTGACAAAGTTAACTGATTGTAATGTAACAGGATTAACTTGCTTTTCAGAATATCGCTGTTATAAATTTCTTCACAGCAGTCCGGATTCAGTTAGTGAGAAAAAAATATTTTCTAAGTTTTCTCTGAGAATATGTTGATTGTTGAGAAGACCAGGTGTGACCCCGAATAGGAAGAGGTCAAACCGTGTTGTGGATTTCGAGGCTAGCTTGAAGTAACAGCCAGCAATGGGCCGACAATACTGGAATATTGTTTCGGGTTAGTAAGTGTAGAGGAAATGACCCTTGAATTTGACTGGAACAATAGCTGATTTTGGATGTATTTTCAGTGTGGGAATAGATTTGGATTATGAAGGAATGTAGATATAACAAATGAGATTGTCTTCAAGTGTTTAGTTGGCGTTTGGACTGTGAAGAGAATAAATCGACTCGCATTGAGAGAGGCAAAGTACACATGCATTTATGGTTGTCAGCATTTGGATTTCGAACGAGTATTGCTTCCCATTCTTAGAAATCTTCAACTTCTTGGAAATCAATCTTTGAGAGTAAATTTCTTTAAATAAATTTTCTATTTGCGCCCTCACCTCAATGCTTAGTTGCTTTGATTTTGTATTTTGATACAAATCACTTCTACATAAAAATAATATTTCTTAAACCCATGAAAATACTGTTGCTATTTTGTCTTCAAACAGAGACAGTTATGTTTTGGTTGAAATAAATGTTCATTATAAATAGACACCAGTGTTACAACATTAGTCAGTGCTGAGTTAATGTTTAAAATTGTATCTTTTTTTTTTTAAATACAAATATATCTCATTTTTAGGTGTGTTTAAAGAAATGCAGGGTAGCCACAAACTCTGTTATGGTTGTCAGCAAAGAGAAAACACAAACTCACATACCAAGGTATAAGTAAGTGAATGACTTAAACATTTCACTATGTTTCAAAAGTTAACTTAAGACCGATACACATATGGACAATCTAGACTCTGTATTCTGTTTAGTGTAATTCAATATATCATTCGATAGTTTGTTGTATTTTACTTGATATACTGCTATTAAACTGTTATATTCAAACCTTGGATTAGGTTTCTGTTGCAGTGTTTGGTTTCGAGTAGTTTTCTTGTTCTTATGAGATATTCATTTCTTCGTTTTTATTTCTCTTCCAATTGCTTGATGGTGTCTATATTTAACATTTCGAGGTATTTTGTAATTTTCTTTTATTCCAAGTGTTTTGATATATTCTTGATCGGACAGTTCTATTCTTTCTGTTGTTTCTCTTTTCTCTTCTTGAATTAGAAGCATAGCAAACTTTTCAATCCCAAATTCCATTCCTCTATCTTGGTTATAGATTATGATAGTTTGTGCGAGGTTTTTCAAGTTATTTTTCATTTTTGGCTAATATCTTAATATCATATGTATATATGAAGCGGTTTGTCTTTTACCGTGATTTCGTATATTCTGTGCATTTTCTTAACTTAGGGACATCATTGCCATTACAAATAAGAGAGAATAGACTCCCTGGAAGATACTTCTTTGGATTTTTACCTCTGCAAGTTTTTCTTCTCTTGTTGCTTGTTCCCCTCTCCAGCTTTCCATAGCTCACGTGATTAAGTTTACGATTTCTTCTGATATTTAGAACATTTTCAGACATTCTATTCATGTTTGTGGGATTATGTCGCAAGCTTTTTTGTATTCAGTCCATGATACGGCTACATTTTTCTTCTTGTCTTTACCGCCTTTAGAAAGTCCAGGTTTATAAATATATATACATATATATAAATATATATATATATATAGTTGGTTATTTGGTCTACGAATTCCTTTCCCATACTCTTTCTGTTCTTGTCTGTTGATTTTAGCCAGTAGTAGATTCTTATTTGTGCTTTTGGAATCTTTTACTTTACAGGCAAAGATTATCATCATTTTTATGTTACACCCTGCTTATTTTTCACATCAGCATTAGCTGATGGTCTTTCACTGGAATCTGAGCTAAAGCAAGACCGTAAGTCTCCAGAATTCTTCTCAATAATGCTACAGTTTGGGTGATCTCGGCTCGTCCTCCAATTTCCAACACTTCTACCTCACTTAGCAAGCTTTTAGGGATCGTTCAGAGGGCATCAATTATGATAGGTATCACAGTCACTTTCATTTTCCATAGACTTTTTAGTTTTCAAGCAATGCCTTAGTACTTGTCTCTTTTCCTACTTCTTATTATTATTATTATTATTATTATTATTAATTTACTCCTTGAGAGTTTTTCTCATCAGTGTTAACAGATGGTCTTTCATTGAAGTTTAAGTGGCAGCAGCTCTCCTCAAGTCTCTAGGACTCTTCTCGGTATTCTGGCCGATATCAATAATGCAGTAGTTTGGATGGTCTCCACTCATCCTCTTATTTCCAAGTTCTCCAGTCCCTTTAGTAATCCTTTGGTGACTGTACTAAAAGCACCAATTACAATTGGTATGAACGCCACTTTCATGTTCCACGGGTTTTTCAATCCCCTAGCAAGGTCAACGTACTTATCCTTCTTTTCGCTTTCTCTGAATTTTACTCTGTGTTCATCTGGGACAGCAAAGTCCACGATTCTGCAAGTTCTCTTTTTTTGTTGATTATTATAAGTTTTGATCGTCTGGTCGAGATTAGGCGATCCGTTCGTGTGTTGAAATCCCATAGGAGTTTATGTTTCATTCTTCAGGACAGATGCTGGGTTGTGCATGTGCCATTTTTTCGTATGGCCAAATCTAAATTTCTGACACAAATCCCAGTGGATCACCTTGCTCATCCAGTCGTGTCTAGTCTTATACTCTTACGGTGCTAATTTGCTGCATTCGTTTATTATTATTATCTTTATTATTTCTTTCTAATAGAGTACGGACTACTAAAGCTATTTTTTATTTATGAAAAGAAAATGATATCTAGCATTTTCCGCTTTTCAAACATGGGTTCTTCTTTTGAAAGACTGTATAATTGTTTTTAACATCACTGGCTCCATTGAAATTCTTTCTGAATCTCATTTTTTTTAAATCTTGGATGGTTTGGGTTGGTTTGGTTTCTTTGTTTAATGGCATATCAACCTTTGCAGGTTATTTAATGCCAAAGCTATTACTCCTAGAAGAACAGTAGTGGTACTATTTAACCCATAGCTGGGGGGATAAGGGTGTTTATACCTTTCCCAAGGGTATTTACCCAAAAGTCAACGTAATAGCGCGACTGGAGTACGAACTCGCGTACTACGATTCTGAAGTCCATCACTTTAACCATTACACCACGAGGACATCCCCAATCTTGGATGGTCTGTGGATTACTGACATATAACCAAGTCATTCAAGCGAAGATAAAGTGAGAAACATCTAATGCAGTCATATCGGGCAAATCCGAAAGGTAACTGAAATTTGAATTTCATGAAATCATTTGTTTTTCAATCGTTTTTATACATTGCTCCGACGTAAGTTTTCTGTGCAAGAATTCTAATGAATGAATAAGTTCTTCTTCTTCTTCTTCTTCTTCTTCTTCTTCTTCTTCTTCTTCTTCTTCTTCTTCTTCCAAAATTCCGGAATCCAGGCATATTCGTATCGTTAATTCCCTCAATGAGTTAAATTCATATGAAAGTGAAGAGAGTGTACGATTAGTTTCTATTTTGTTATGAAGAACACGTATATATAAACATATAATCTTATATTTTTATTCTTCGACAGTGATGATTATGTGGAGCGAGAGAGCAATCGGAGAGATTTCGCGCGCACGAAGGAGCTGTCGAGAGTCGGAACAGCCAGCGGGAAACTGACTTCAGTCAAAATTGTACTAGTTTTATTGTCTTAAAACTCCCACACGACCCACACGCAATGTTTGGTTTTCATTGGTCATGACTTATACCCACGCAAAATCTGTTTTTCGTCGATCGCAGCTTACACTCACGCAATGCTTCTTTTTCATTGGTCACAGCTTACACCCACGCAATGCTTCTTTTTCATTGGTCACAGCATTGCTTGTTTTCCGGATATCATTTTGTTGATTTCATCTACGGCAAGATGTATCTGTCAACAACATCCGCCGGTTCATCGCAGGTCAAGATGATATATTACATTTACAGCATGTTGACTCTTGATTAAGTCAATCTTCTTTTTTTTTTCTTTTATTATTTTTTCAAGCGTTTATTTGGTTTCAAGTAAAAATTCTCATTTGATTAAAATAATCATTTATAAACAATTATATCTTAAACTAACTGTTCTTAATACAAATGATATGTAGTCCTGGTGACGGAGCTTAGAATGCACTAACTATATTCTCTGCATTGTATCAAGTCTCCACCAAAAAAGATGTTCTACATCTGATGCTGAGGCTTTAGTTTTACAGACCAGTGGAGCTTGCAGTATCCCTTTATTACTATTACTTCCAGGTTACATAATCATATACGATACAAAAATGCATATTCACAATTATTTTAAGCACTTAATACTTAGGTGCAATATCAATGTTTAAAGAGCCAGTGTATTTAGATAATTCAAGATAAGGATAGCATTATCACAGAGATAGATTGATACAGAGATAGAAACATAAAGTTACTACTTCAGAGGCCCGAGAGATAATAGCAACAAAGGGTGAATCTATATTTCCCGGAGGTTCAGAACAGGGACCCTAACCCACAATGCAGTTTAATGTCCTACTCAGTAGTTTTTCCTGCATTATATATATATATATATATATATATATACATATATATATATATATATGTGTGTGTGTGTGTGTGTGTGTGTGTGGTTTGGTTTCTTTGTTTAATGGTTTATAAACCTTCGTGGGTTATTTGATACCAAAGCCATGTAAATGAGTTATTGGGAAAAGAAAAAAAATGTCAAACAAAAGCAAGACTTGGAGAGGAATGAACGCGTTGATCTTTTGTTCATTATCTGCGTTATTCATCTTTCTCTATTAGCCAGCGACTGTCACGTTACAACTGAGTGTTCTCCCAAAAGTTCCCCAAGAATTCGAATACTTTCCTAATTAGGAATTTCGGTTCATCCATTGTTTCTCTTTTCCGTTTTTTTTTTCTTATCAGCATAACACATTTTTAATCCTAAATTCTATTCCTATATCTGTATATTCTTCTAGTTTGTATAAAGTGCTCTAGTTTTTTTTTTGGGGGGGGGTCACTTTTTGCAAATTTCTTCATATTATCTTCATATATAAGGTGGTTTCCGTTGCCTTCTGTGCATTTTTAATGTATAATTTTTTATCATCATAGCAGTTACGAATAGCAGTGGCGAATGAGTCTCTGTAGAAGATGACTTTTGGGGAATTTTTACCTCTGCTAGCGTCGGTCCTCCTACTGTTAATTCTACTCCCATATATCTGTGGCTTTCGCGATGAAGTGTATGACTGTCGGATATTTTGAAAATATTATTTTTCTTGAGAGTTTGTCATATCAGCGTTAGCTGGTGGGTTTTCACTGGAGTCTGAGTAATAGCAAAGCTCCTCAGGTCTCAAGGACTCTTCTCAGTATTTTGGCTGATATCAACAATACTGTAGTCTGGATTCTTCCTCTGATTTCCAACTCTTCCAGTCTCTTTTCTAAGCCTTTAGGGATAGTTTCAGGTGTACCAGCTACGATTGATATTACTGTCACCTTATGTTCGACAACTTTTTTAGCTCTCTGGCAAGGTCCAAGTACATATTTTCCTTTTCGCTTTCTTTGATTTTCAATTGATTGGTTTGGTTTGGTTTGGTTTTATGGCATATCAACCACTCATTCAACACCAAATCCTTTTTATACAGTTTTTTTTCATCATACAACGTGTGAAGGCACGTGCGATACCATGTCCTCATCAGCCGCAAATCAGGGGTGATAACACAGTTTCGGTAGCTTAAGGCGGTACTGCCACTCCTGGCGCTACCAAGCAGCTTTTGCCACCGGACAGGGTATTAATAGAATTATATATATATATATATACGCCAGATCAATTAATAGCAGAGACTACACTGTACGTTAATCTTCATTTTTAGTGTACAGTTTGTGATTTAAAAAAAGAAACAAAACGCGTTTACCTTCGACGGTTGATGTTATTACGCGTTTACAGTAACCGTTTCATAGGTAATCACAAGGAAAAAGTGGTTCCGCGTGTATTTCCTTCATGCTGAAAACTTCTCGCTTTCGACCAAATCCAACTTGATGCATATTCTGAAGACGATTTGAGGTAACTTTCAAACTGCGGCCAGTGATTCCTATTTTTGAAAGAAACGAAATGACTGAGTGTCCTATAAAACTACGACAACCAACCTCAATAGGAATCACATGGCATATCCAACCCTTTTGCACGCAGACGAATATATATTAAATATATGATCTATAAATATATTTTGCAATTAACATTTTTAAACGAGCCTGGGCTCATTTCTTAAATGGTTTTACCACAGTCAAATGATCGAACAGTTCTAATTCAGACGAATTAGCATGTCAACCAAGTTAAATGGTTCCAAGTATTGCTATGTGATACTAACAATTCATTCAAACATCAGTCATATATTTACACACAATTAAATGTAAAAATAGTTCTATTTCAAACAATTTAGTTTAGCATAAATACACAGTTTTAATGTCGAACAGTTCTAATTGACCAATAAATAGGACCCTATCAAGTATTACTACTCCGGTTCAGAGTGGACATGAGAGTAATAGCAGTGATGGGTTACTCCACATTCCTTTGAGCTCCAGCATTGCATGTGCTTCACCATCAATTTTTTTGTGTGTCATTTCCACGATACTCGTTAGGGGAGTCTTATCCTTCTGCAGAGATGCAGTCGACCCGGCCATTACCTATTTGAGAGGTTTTTTTTTTACACCAGCGTTTGCTGATTGTTTTCCACTGGAGTCTGAAGTGACAGTAAACCTCCTCAAGTCTCCAGGACTCTTCTCAGTATTCTGGCCAATCTCAACATTCGTCCTCTTATTTCCAAGTTCTCCAGTCTCAGTACCAATCCTTTGGTGACTATACCAAACGTGCCAACTACAATTGCTATCACCATCACTTTCACGTTCTATAGTCTTTTTGATTTCTCTAGCAAGGTCTACAGTAAAAAACTGTAGAGTCAGTCTGATAATCTATGGAATTCTTCAATTTGAACATCTTTAATAAAGCATACCCCTTCAGGAATCATCAAAAAATTTTTTTCTTAAATTCAACCATTGTTTTCTGGAAATTGAAAATATTTTTCTTCATATTCCTTGATAGAAATATTCCATGTTAGCTGGAAAAAAGGCTTCCATGGAAAATAGCATATGACACATTTCAGAAGATTGCATTCCTCGTACAAAATGAGTTATCGACATTGATAAACTATTTTATAAAAAATGTGCATGCAGTTAGGTGAAAAAGCTGTTGCAAAATGGTTTTCCGTACCTGTCTTCAATGCTTTTTTGGTTTTGTTTTTGCTTTTCTTTTTTCTTTTTTTTGGGGGGGTCTTTTTTTGATGAGGGTGTTTCGTTTGTTTCTTTGTTTCTGTGTTCGTTTTTTTTTTTTTTTTTGTTTTTTTGTTTTTTTTTTTTTTTTGGTTACTGTGTTGTTCTGGTTAAGTATAATCGTCAAACAGTTGAAGAAGCCGATTTGTTAGATCCAGTAATTCATATCACTGTAGTCTTGTAAAAAGACAAATTAACAATAATAAAGAAAAAATAAAAAGATCCTAATAAAATTATATAGACAACATGTGTCTTTATTATTTAATCAAACCTGCTTAAAGAAGGACTACTGCCCAACCACACACACACACACACACACACACACACACACATATATACATATATATATATATATATATATATATATATATATATAATACGATATATATATAAGGACTTGAATATAAGATCTCTTATTTCAGAGGAAGATTAGTGAGTTCTGTGTGTTTTTTTAAAAAGAATACAGCACTGAATCTTTTAATGTACAATTTGTAACCTTTTAAATGAAGAATTTTTCTAATCGGCTAAATTATTTCCAGGTCAACTATTCTGAAATATGTAGGATTTGTTTAGATTTAGCGCGCTAGTCGCCTAATTACTGATACATTAGCCCCACCCCCAGGTTTGTAATGGAAGGATCTCGAAGTTCACATGATATGCAGTTGTTGGGATGGGTGTGGAAAAACAAAAAAGGAGGTTCTCTTAGTAGTTGTGAGGGCTGGGACGATGGAAGGGACTTGAATATAAGATCTCTTATTTCAGAGGAAGAATGGTGATTTCTTCTTTTAAAAGAATACAGCAGAATCTTTTAATGTACAATTTGTAACCTTTTTAAATGAAGAATCTTTCTAATCAGCTAAATTATTTCCAGGTTAACTATTCTGAAATATGTAAGATTTGTTTAAATTTAACGCGCTAAAATCAATAATACTTACCGATTCTTACTTACTTGATAAACAGTTTCCGCCTTTAATTTCACTGCAGAGTCATCAGAAATTTTATCTTTAAAAATGATCAGCCTCCATAGAAATAATCCAAAAATAGGTCTATAGATATAAACTATGAACACGATACAGGAGAATGTGAACGTAACTCCGGACCTCAGGCCCTAAAGCAAAATAAAAGTAGGCGGATAACGGACTTTAATTAAGTCAAAACTTGGGACTTCATAAACCCCATTTTTTTGTGACCCGCTGTTTATGTACAACCATAACAGCTGTTCTTGGTCACATCTGTGTCAGGCGAGCAGATCATAAACAACCGCTGGGTCTGATATAGCCACAATGTACTACCCATGATCAAAATGTCCAATCACAATATTACACAACGTGGGAACCAAGCAACAGACATGGGTGTCATGATCGACAGGTGCTCGCCTGATAGCCAACATGGGAGACCCGATCGTCATCCTACAAATGTAGGCTGCTCCTTTTTCAGGTACATAAACGACGACGTAAGAAACAACAACGATCAGAGACCTAAACGCAAAACATGGACTAGGGAAGATAATCAACTTGAACTACAATGCTATTTTAGGAGCAACCCTTCACAAAGAGGATACAGGAAAAGATCTGGCAAAAATGTGCGAAATTTCAGACAACTAGCCGAAGACTTGCCGATCTGGTTAGAACAATAATTAAGAAGGGTTGGTTTTCTTACCCTGAAATACTAGAAATCCATCAAAAAACACACAAACAAAACTATAATACTGTACCAGACACATCAAGAGGTGTCAAACGAAAACAATCCAACGAAAAAGAACTGCAAACTTCGGCAAATGAAAACATCACACTTCCAAGCGATACACTACCAAGCAACCAGGAAGAAACACTATCACAAGAACAAAAGATAAATCAAGAAAATGTAAAGAGAATCATGAGTAGTGAAAAAAATACTCTACCATCATTAAGAAACATAGAATGGAAAACACTTGAGATAGAAACGAATAAAATAAATCACATACTACCTTATATACCGACGAATAATATAACTGAGTTAAATGAACTAATCTATGCAGGTGCAAAATTAGTTTGTGAGAAAATTGGGATCCCCTCAAAAAGCACGAAGAAACAGTCAAAACCGGGATGGGAAATTCGACTGGAAACGCAAATAAAAAACTACGAAAAGAAGCCAGAATGATAAAAAAAGAGGGGTGCTGAAAAAAGCGAGAACAAAAAGGAACAGGCAACATAAGAAAAAATAACAGTACAACTTGAGGAAATAAAACCGAAAGTGCTGGCGAAAGAAGGAAGATTAAAGAGATATCGACAAGGGGTAAAGCAATGCAGACAAAACGAGACTTTCGAAAACAACGAAAGAAATTTCTATCAACAATTGGGAGGGAGTGACACGAAGACATACCAACAACCGGATGCCAAAGAAACCGAACGATTTTGAACGAAAAGATGGCAACCAAAAAAACATAACGAAAATGCTGAATGGATAAACAATATTACCAGAGAACTAGAGAGATTTGAAGAAGGCCACAAAACGGAAATACACATCGACTTACTCAAAACGACACTAAACAGAATATCAAACTTGAAAACGCCAGGCCATGATGGAATACATGGCTTGTGGTTCAAGAAATTCACCTCCATTGACGGCAGACTAGCACTAGAAATGAACAGATGCCTACAAGGTGCGCAAGTACCTGAATGGCTGACCAAAGGAAAGACTACATTCATCCAAAAGGACCCAAGCAAAGGAACTGCTCCAAACAATTACAGACCGATAACCTGCCTACCAATGATGTGGAAAATACTAACTGCACAAATAAGGGAAAACAAGCCGCGGATTGTTCCCTGACGAACAGAAAGGATACCGCAAAGGATCCAGAGGCACAGCAGAATTACTGTACATAGATCAACACATCCTAAATGAAAGCAAGACAAGACGGAAAAATCTAGCTATGGCCTAGATTGGCTACGAAAAGGCATATGATATGGTTCCACAAAGCTGGATAATACACTGTCTCAAAATGTACAAAATATCACATGAAGTCGTAAACTTCATCGAAAAAACCATCCAAACCTGGAGAGTGGAGTTGACAGCAAGAGGAAGAAGCTTAGTTGAAATAAAGATCCAAAGAGGCATTTCCCAAGGAGATGCCCTATCACCCTTACTATTCATAATAGCAATGATGCCACTTAACCACATATTCAGAAAGTACACAGCTGGATACAAACTCAGCAGATTGCAAGAGAAGATCAATAACCCAATGTACATGGATGACATTAAACTATTTGCAAAAAATGAAAAAGAACTGGAAACTCTCATACATGCCGTTAGAATATACAGTCAGGACATAGGAATGGAATTTGGCATAGAAAAATTCGCTATGCTCGTCATGAAAAGTGGCAAACGACATATGACTGACGGAATTGAACTACCAAATCACGACAAAATTAGAACGCTCGGAGAAAATTAAACCCTCAAATACTTGGGTATCTTGAAGGCTGACACCATCAAACAAGTGGAAATGAAAGACAAGATTCGAAAAGAATATCTCAGGGGAACGAGAAAACTACTCGAGACAAAACTCTCCAGCAGAAACCTCATCAAAGGAATAAATACTTGGGCTGTGCTCTTCGTTAGATATTCGGGACCCTTTCTCAAGTGGACCAGAGATGAACTTAAACAAATGGATCAAAGAACAAGAAAACTAATGACCATGCATAAAGCAGTACATCCCAGAGACGACGTTGACAGACTATATGTATCTAGAAAAGAGGGAAGAAGAGGACTCGCCAGCATCGATACAACGGCTCGAAGACTACATAGAAAAACATGAACGAGGACTGATTACAGCCATCAGAAACGATATGGACAACACGATAGACGATAGAATGACAACAACTAGGAAAAAAAAATAGGAGAAAAAACAACTCGATGACCGCTTTAAATGACTAATAAACAACATCTCACACCAGAAAACCTGGACCTGGCTAAGAAAAGGAAACCTTAAAAGAGAAATGGAATCTCTCCTAATAGCAGCACAGGACAACGCCATAAGGACCAATCATATCAAAGCGAGAATAGATAAGACGCAACAAAACAGTAAATGTAGGCTATGCAGTGACAGTGACGAAACGATCAATCACATAATAAGCGAATGCAGCAAATTCGCACAAAAGGAGTATAAGGCGAGACACGACTGGGTCGACTTGGTGATCCACTGGGAAATGTGCAAGAAATTTAAATTTGACCATACTAACAAATGGTATATGCACAACCCAGCACCCGTCCAAGAAAATGACACACATAAACTCCTATGGGACTTTAACATACAAACGGGTCACCTAATCCTGACCAGAAGACCAGACCTTATAATAATCAACAACAAAAAAAAGAGAATTTGCAAAATTGTCGACTTTGCTGTCCCAGCGGACCACAGAATAAATCTGAAGGAATGTGAAAAGAATGATAAGTACCTCGACCTTGCTAGAGAATTGAAAAAGCTGCGAAACATGAATGTGACGATTGTGCCAATTGTGATTGGTGCTTTTGGCACAATAACTAAAGGATTATTAAAAGGTCTGGAGGACTTGGAAGTTGGCGGACGGGTAGAGACTATCCAAATGACAGCATTGCTGAGAACGGCCAGAATCCTGAGACGAGTCCTGGAGACTTGAGAAGACTCGCTGTCACTACAACTCCAGTGAAAACCATCAGCTAACACTGATATGAAAAACTCTATATTATTATTATTATTATTGTACTCTTTGCAGACTTTTCAAACCAGCATCAGCTGATCTTTTACAGAAGTCTGAGTTACAACAAGTCTACTCAAGTGTCCAGGACTCCATAAAGACCACAGCATTGTTTTGAATGACTAGAATATTTTCTAGCCAATTTCAAGAATTCTGTGGTCTTTATGGTTTCGATTTTTCCTCGGATTTCCAATTCTGCAAATTTCTTTTCCAAGTTCTTGAGAACTGTTCTTAGTGTGCCAATTTTTATAAGTATCATCGTCTCTTTATGCTCCATAGCTTTTTCGGCTCTCTGGCTCTCAGGTAAGATCCAAGTATTTTTCTATATTTCTGCTTTCTTTTATTCTCACCCTTAACCTGGCCATTGACCTAATGCGTTGAATGTTCGCCAATGGTCCGGAAGACCTGGGTTCAATCCCAGCTCGAGTCATGCCAAAGACTCAAAAAATGATATTTGATGTCTCCTTGCTTAACACTCAGCATTGTAAGGTATGGATCAAGGGTAAATTGGAGCAATCCAGGGAAATGAGTTGCGCTCTCCCCTACACATCGGTGTAGTAGCTATTGGAAAGGGAGCCTTCGGGTCAGTCTCGACTAAGAGCACCAACTTTACTTTTACTTATTTATTCTCACCCTGCAGTCAGCTGGAATGGCAAAATTCACTAGATGATAATTTTTTTTCTTGTAAGTAAACACTATGTCTGACCTTCTGACTGGGATTGGATGATCGGTTTTCATCTCAAAATCAGAGAATTTTATGCGTCTAATTTTCTTGGACAGATTCTGCTTTACTATTTTGTTCATACATAAACTGTATGACGTAAAGAATCTATTGATATCCCCTTATATACATATATATATATATATATATATATATCGACAGGAGGCATACCAGAAAAAATTATTTCATTTCGTAATCTAATAACTAATATGCATAGTCTAATTCTAATCTCTGGCACCATTCCCAGTGGATCATTTTTTCCATTCACATGTGACTAGTCGTGTACTCCTATCGTGTTAATTTGCCGTAAGGGATAAAAACAGCTCAGACAATTGCTCAGCTGGCCGTAAATGAGATATTTCAATGAGTAGGATTAGAAACAAAATTATTTACGGATAATGGAGAATTTGTGAATTAAATAATGAGAGAGACTCTAAAGTCTTTGAATATCAAACACCATCTCTCCATATCACCCTCAAAGTAATGCCAGCCAACGTAGAACGATTTCCGAAGGAGAGAAAAGAATTGGAATTTGTTCTTAAATCAGGTTCTGGCAGCACCCAGATCCTCAAGAAACGAGACCAGTAGATTCTCTCCATGCTACAATGTGTTCGGCAAAGATATGGCATTACCATTTAAAAAATCTACTGAAACTAGATGGATGAATATTTTCATTGGATTATGATCAAAAAACAACAATCCATCTTTGTTAAAGTAAGAAATTGAATTCTCAGAGCACAAAAAAGGAATGAGAGGGGCAATGAAAAAAAGGCCAGAGGCTAAATCTGAGATGGGTCATCCAGCGTTTTACAAAGTCTATGTGAAGTGAGGTAAGTTGGATCAGAGATTGAGGTCATACAACCGGATAGGGGAACAAACACGACCAGTAATCTTTAAAGTGTACGATCAGTTTAGAAATTAAATTAAAGGGACACATTTTGGGTCTCATTGGGCGCCCCATTCATTCAGCCTTGTGCCACATCAAAGCAAAGCGCTTTGTAAATTACTAAAAGGACACATGCGAACGACGTAAAACAAAGCTCAATCGAGGGATAGGATATTCTCCAGGTCACAGCGAAGGGAAGGCCAATATTACAGGCGAATCTATTTGGACTGAGTAGTGATCTGGGAGAAAAGGATTCGGAGATTGAACTCATGGTTAGAGGGACACTGCAGAAAACAGCTGAATACGAAGAACAAGGAGATTCCGCAGTTGAAAAATCAGACGAGTAAGACAAAAAAGATAAGATTCCACTCATGGAATCGAAAAGACGTCAGGAGGCTAATAAAGTCGAGGAAGAAGACGTCTGGAGGCAGGGGCCACAGAATAGAAAACTGAAGAGTGCCACAAAACAAAAAGATGATGGGTGTACAAAAAAATCTTCCAAGGAGATGGAGATCTAAAAAGCTCTCCAGGAATGGAAAAGACACAGACTGATGTCAGAAGTAGTGCCGAGTTTGTCTGGGGTTAAAAGTGAGACTCTTTATTGGGCGTGTTCATTGATATGATTTATATCTTTAACGGAAGATATAAAGGAAAGAGGTTAATTGGCTTAGCGGTTAGAGTGTTCGCCAATGGCCCGGGAGACCTGGGTTCAATCCCAGGTCGAGTCATACCAAAGACTCAAAAAATGGTACTTGATGCCTCCTTGCTTAACACTCAGCATTATAAAGTACGGATCAAGGGTAAAGTAGAGCAATCCCGGGAAGGAGTAGTGCCCTCCCCTACACCTTGGTGTAGTAGCTATCGAAAAGGGAGCCTTCGGGTTACCCTCGACTATGGTCGCCAACTTTACTTACTTAAGGTTAAAGACGTGGAGATTGGAAATCATTCAATGAATTAAAAGAAGCACTTGTTATCATTACACGATATACCTGAACGTGCTATTTTTGATACACCAGAAATACAAAAGGTTATCAAAACAGAATGAAGAGACGTTTAAGTACTAAAAGGAAATCGACTTCATGATAAAAAGAAAGAAGGAATTCATGTTGTCTTTGGTACGTTTACCGAAAGCGACTTGAGATTAATAAAGGAAAGACTGGAAGTCGAAGAAGGAAGCCACGAAAAAAAGAAAAAAAAACCAAGACAAATTGCATAGGTAAGTATATAAATTCTAAATGAGACAAGAACGAATTAGCGGAGACAAGATAAAGAGTGAAATGGGTATTAAAAACAATTCAGCAAATATCGTGGAAAATATGGACAGTAACTAACTGAGGTGCCCGTGGTGTAATTGTTATCGTCGTAGGAAATGAACACGGCGACACGAGTTCAAATCCTGGACGAGACTGATTGCATTTCACATAGCACTAATACCCTTGGGAAAGGTATGAATCCAAGTATTCTCCCTCCAGACTAGGTTCTTCAGCCTTGGTTAGGCAACTAGTCTAGGAGAAGGAAAACTCTGAATTAAAACCTGTTAAACTCCGCTTAAAAATTGACCTTGTGTCATATCCTGCCCGAGCGGAGGGGTTGGTAAATAGGGTAACTAACTGAACCAAGATCTGAAATGAGAGGCAGAAGGCTGCAATGAAGAGAATCTGGCAACTGACCACAGAAAATGCTCAACTGAATCATGTTTTGCAGTCGTTGTGACTGTCACTGGAATATTTTTAGACCCAGTTGGATATGTCGTTAGGTAATATAATGATTGTTGACATGGATTTTGGGTTCGTTCCTGGTGACTCTGTGTGCATTGACAAGCTGTCAAATTATGATTAGTAAACAGGGGGTAGGCCGGTCAAGTAGGTGTGTAACCGGAAGGAGACCACGTGATATGAGAACCACGCAGTCAGAATCGAGAGTCGAGCGAGGGATAGGCAGCCGACCAGAGGCGTTAGGATGTCTCTGACGATACGGCTTGCAAAGGGGTGCAAGCGTTGGCACCCCCTGGCTCCAGGAAGAAGATATGAGACAAGAAGTCCCCTCTCTGAATATATGTCTCTCCATCTATCTCAAACTTACTACAAACTGAGTGCCCTTTCGAGAATAAAATGAGAGAGATATATTTTCATAAAGAAGTGTATTTCGGTTCGTTCATTGAAGTTCATTGATTATGTTCTTGGTTGGGTCTATGAAAAGTATACAACCGTTAGGATCTGTTATATACCCGAAATGAAGAGGCAATAACACTTATATAAACTCTCTTCTTTATTACGAAACGTCGTGATGGTTGTGTGAGAGAGATGGATAAACAGGGGACCGCTACGATTTTAATACATCTTCAGAATTAGTCAGGAACTGCTAAAATATGCACCATATCTTCAGATTTACACTACGTTGAGATACATATTCAGAGTGTTGTGTCATGGTAAGGAAGAGATACACAGAGAAATAGAATTAACTATTTATTAACTGAAGTGGTACAGTCCAACAAATATTATAAGTCTCTCGCTGGGGGTGTTACGTCCGAAGGCGGTCTTACTACAGACCGAGATCTTGCAGAACACTCGTGCTTAAGAAACGCGACGTCTTTTATACCTCCGCGATACCGGAAGTCACGTGGTATGAGCCACTATACAACACTTAGAGATTTCCATCTCATTTCCATGTAATATGTAACAAATTGTACTTGGTTATATACCATCGGTAAGGAATCATTAATAATTTGGCAAATTATTGAACACCCAAGATAAAAAGTATTTCGATATGGCTAAAAAAGATTCTCTTGTGTCCTTGGTATGACACTAGATTGTATCTGATGTTGAGTCCAGTGTCCTGGAGGTGTGGGGTTAGTATTTTATTGTGGTAAGGAAGAGAAACACGGTGAAATAAAGAGTTGATTATTTATTAACTGAAGTGGTACAGTCCAACAAATATCATAGGTCTCACGCTGCGGGTGTTACGTCCGAAGCCAGTCTTACTACTGACCGAGATCTTACAGAACCCTCGTGCTTAAAAATCACGACGTCTTTTATAACTCTGCGATACCGGAAGTCACGTGGTACGAGGCACTATACAACTTAGAGCCAGGCTTCTTCGAGCTTTTTTCACGGGAGACTGATACAGAGCATGTTCTCAACCCGAAGGCTGCAACTTCCGGCTAGCAGCCAAAATGGCTGACTGGCTGCTTTCTCTGCTCACAGCCGACTCCGACTGACCGCTGGGGTCGAAAACTCCCGTCATTGTATATTTTTCTGACGGCGACATATTTTCTTCCGGCGCACCACTTACGCTATTCACGCTGTTTACCTCAAGCTGCACATAACTGGTCTGTCAAAGGTCAGTATGTAATGCATCTGTCATTAAATGTGGTGAATCCAATACATTTGATAGATGTATTGCTCAGAACTCAGGTAGACCTCCCAAATATTCTTCGATTGCCAGTAGATCCAGTGAGGGAAAAATATTATAAGTCCTTATGGTGCACTACACTTATCAGTAAGGATGAAATAGTAGCCCTAGTGCCTTTACTATTTTTGGATGGAGAGAACAGTTTTAAAGTATTCAAGGTCGTAGATTTATCTGTTCCCTGTTCAGGTAAGTGAGGAAAATCATGAGCAGTTGCAAAGTATAAATTGGGGGTGAATAATATGGCAATAAATCTGGCAGGAATTAAGTTTAAGCAATCGGAGCCATGGAAGGCCTTGACCAGTGGAGCAAATGTATCTAAAGTGTGTTCAATGAAAAGCCCAATTTATACATATAAGACGTGCGTGAAAGAATTGTTTAAGGGACAAGTTGATACGATCTCAGTGGTTTGTCAAATTGATGTAATGACAGAAGTGTTAACCCCATGCAGTGTGGATATCTGATGGAATATGGGCAATAGCTTCCAATAGGGATGTTGACTTAACTAAGGTGAGTGAAAATTAACGTAAAAGCTTTATAAGGTTTTGACTCTTTTTGACTGTCATTGGGTTATCCATGCTTTGTGTATTTTTGATGCAGTATTTACTATTTTGGCTTTCTGTCAGGCTAAGGAGAAAATTAAAATTTAAGATAATTTCCAACGGACATGTCGTTCAATAACTAGACCGGAGTATGGCGTCCATTAATCAAGGAGTTTCCCAATTTAGAGGCCCAAGAGATTCCAAAACTATTAGAACTTATAAAGAATATTAGGTTAAAGAGTCTCTTTATTAAGATCCCTTGAGAATTAAAAAGGAGAGATACGATGTTATAGTACTATTTGCTACTAATACTGCTGGTTACGTTGAATATGTTTTTTATCATTGTGGTGGTAGGTAAATTGCGATGTTTAGATAAATCCTATGGAGTGAGGAAAATAATTAACCGAAATCTGAAGGAAAGGGTTCAAGTGACGTGATACTGTCGGCTTTTGAAGAGAATGGAGACCTGGTTATTCCTTGCAGATAATAAGTTGAAACAAGAACTTCCGGTGCAAATGATAGTAGGATCGGTGCCGAAGAATGATGTGAAAAAGACGGAAACGATTGAAGTTGACATTTGAAAGAAAGAAGAGGAAAAAGAAACCCTCAAAGATCTTTGGGTTTTTTTTGTTGTTGTTTGTTTTCTTTTTCAGGAAAAATTTTGGAAGTATGGAACGGTTTGATTTGGTGGCCTATCAACCACTGTAGGTCATTTAATCCCAAATCCTTTTTATACATATATATTAAATATATGATTTCTAAACATATTTTCTTGAAAACATTTTTAAACGAGTCTGAGCTCATTCTTCATCCTTCAATGAAATGGTTTCACTTATTTCTATCTAATACAAATAATTCTATTGGCTATTAATCATTTGTTTGCAAACAGTTTAATATTTTCAAGTTTTGTTTTATATCACTAACAATCCAATCAAACATCAGTCATTTACTCAGTTAAATGTAAAAACAGTTCTATTTCTAACAATTCAGCATATGTACACGTTTTAGATATCAAAAAGTTCAGTTTGACCCATAGATAGGACCTCATCATCTGCTATCACTCCGGGACAGTGTGGACCTGAGGACGATGGCAATAAAAAGATATTCGGCATTCTCCAGAGCTCCAGCATTACTGAAGCCTCACCATCAAATTATTTAGAGTCATATCCACGACACTCGTTAGGAGAGTCTTACCCATCTGCAGAGATGCAGTTTGTATATTCTGCAGCCCCTGCCTACTGCGTCTGGAAGTATGGAAATCATGATCTATAAAAAAAAAAAAATAAAAAAAAGGCTGAACTTATCTTTGAGGCTTTTGCATTTGGGTAAAATGAACAATAAAGATTACATTTCACTCGAAGGTAAAAGAGGGATGTGGCCAAGTTAACTGATTGTAATGTAACATAGTTTACTTGCTTTTATCGTTGTTATAAAAAATTTTCACAACTGTCTGGATTGGGTTAATATAAAAAATCAGATTATTATTGTTTCTCAGATAACAAGTTGATTATCGAGAAGGCCATGTGTGACCCCGTACAGCGAGAGGTCAAACTGTGTTGTAGATTTCGAAACTAGCTGGAGGTCACAACTATCTGTGACCTGACAATATTGGAATACTGTTTTGAGTTATTTAGTGTAAAGGAAATGACTTGAACTTGACTTAAACAATAGCTGATTTGGAATGCATTTCTGGTTTAGGAACAGGGATTGTGAACAGATGTGCATAAAACACACTGTCATTTTACGTCAAAAGTTTGTGAGGTTTTCGGGTGCGAAGATATCCGATCAAGTTGTATTGAGAGAGACTGAGCACACACGCAATTTTGATAACAGTCGGCCGAGAGCAAAGTCCGCATAAGCGTAGAAGTACCGGCTAGCCAATTCATTTAACTATGCATTCATTAATGAATAACTGAAGCATTTTCCAACGTTGATACAAGTTAACGTATGACCGACACAAAAATAGCCAATCCAAACGCTGTATTCTGTTTTGTATAACTGACGATGCCATACAATAGTTAAGTGCATTACACTTAATATACTGTTAGTAAACTGTTTAAATTAAATCAACTAGTATCATTGTTCTTCCAGAGAAGAGATTAACTCATCCTGTTCAGAACATTCGTCACTAGAGATTATCACAGCTTATCGGTTTGGAAAACGTCCGTTTCCTATAAGAATCACAACACTTTTTGAATATCAAGGTAGACGATCTACGACTGAGGCTGTACCTACGGGACAGTTTCGAATCGTAAAAGCCCCACTATTTCGTCAGCTGTGTAGAGAGGGAGATTTCGAACACGGGGTTTGAACTGAGCTGCACATCCATAATAGAGACAGATGAGTTGCTGTATTTGCTTATTATATGATTAACAGTTACATCTCAATCTTCACATTATCTAAACTTGCTATTCTATAAAAGTATTAATCCAAAAGTGAACGCTATAAGTACATTAGGCGTGTAACATTTTGAAATGCAAGATCAGCGTTCTAAATCCTTACAATGTATATGTATTCATATACTTTTTATATGAACTTCTAAGAACATTCTCTAAGCTTACATGAACTTCTAAGAGCGCCCTCTACGCTTGCATGAGCTTCTGAGGGTTCCCTAGGGTCATCAATCTTTGAAAGTACGTACACATGATTATGAATGTGTGTGTGCTTTGTGAAAGTATTCTGACTCACGTTCTTGCATACCTAAGTCCTCCAGTTGATATACGATCCGGAAAAAAATCCTGTTTCTAACGGATATATCGAATCTATGACGACGAAGTCAGAGAGACGACGAGAAATTCGAAGACGATGACCGTCGAGAAGAAATGTAGCCCGTGTAAATAAACAAAGTTGACCAAGTGTCACTCTCTTCAATTTCCCAATGTACAACCAGGTTTCCCGGCTGCCCTCTTAGCACTAATAAATAAAGCGAATGCTGTTTACCCGAAGGTAACTTGAGGGAGTCGCTTTGATTTGCGTGACACCTCGACACGATTGTCACTTTACTTGCACGGAGGACCACGAAATCCTGGGATACATTTAAACACACACACACACACACACACACAGAGAAATATACATGGTAAGTGCTTCAAAAATTCATATATCATTTGAGATGTTCTGGTCGTTTCAGAATAAAATGGTATCATTTCGTAATATAACATGACTAATTATCGTTAAAATGATATCAAATTTTAACTGCATGTATAAAAACAACAACGAATTCTCTGTTTAATATCTATTGTCAATATTAATCTAATACCAATTATGGTAGAAATGATCTCAAAATTTAATAGCATGTGTAGAAATAATTACAAATTCCATGTTTAATATCTATTATTAATATTAGTTCAATATCAATCATCGTTTTAAAAAATCCAAATTTTAACATTGCCTAGTCGGCTGAGGCTGTAAAATACACCGACTGCTTCTCTGCAGAGGGGTAAGTCTCCCCCAACGAGTGTCCTTGATATAACTCTAAACAATCTGATAGTGAGGTTCCAGTAGTGCTGGAGCTTTGGAGAATGCAGAGTACCCCTTCATTGCCATTGCTTCCAGGTCCACTGTGGCCCGAAGTGGTAGCACCTGATAAGGGTCCTATCCATGGGTCAAATAGAACTAAACTGCATACTTATACTAAACTGAATTGCTCGAAATAGAACTGTTTTGACATCTAAACTTCGTACTTATGCTAAACTAAATTACTTGAAATAGATCTATTTTGATATTTAAACAGCGTACTTATGCAAAACTGAATTGTTTGAAATAGAACTGTTTTTCACATTAAAACTGAACTTAAGCTGAGCTGAATTTTTTTTAATTAGAACAGTTTGACTAAACTGAATAGCTTGAAATAGAAATGTTTTTGACAATTAAACTGTGTACTCATGCTAAACTGAATTGTTTGAAATGGCACTAATTATTTGTATAAAAATGGATTTGGCGTTGAATAACCAAATTTTAACAGCATGTGTAGAAACAACAACAAATTCAATGTTTAATATATACACGCCTTTTCCTTTCCAGTGAATGGAATTTTATACCAAAAGAAAACACAAAGCCAAGAATTTAAACTTGTTTAACATATACTGTTAAAATTTGAGATCATTTGAACAAAAATAGGACGAGTTATAATATTACGAAATCATATAAAATTTTCTGAAGCACCATATATATATATATATATATATATTATTTAAGTAATTAATCTTTTATAACCTGTTCAACAATTCTGATGTTGTGAAAATGGTAAGACAGAAATTTCCTGGTTATCCGTTTTGTTGATTTTTTTATTCTATAGGCATTATTATATATATATATATATATATATATATATATATATATATTGTTATATACCCTACCGTTGAACAGTAATGGATATGTCCCATTCTTCATAAATACGTTGAACATTATTGTGAAGTGGTTGATTTATACTAAGTAGTCACCAAGAACATTGGACACCTTCTTCACGCTGTTGCCGAGTATAGTATTTTGTTAATGCTATAAAGATTTCCATTTCATTTACAATCTCCGTTTTGGTTATTTCTTATTCAGTAAACTTTTGTTCGGTTACAATATACATATATATATATATATATATATATATATATAAGGGTTCATCAATTACTCCGTTAACACAATACTTATGTTAAATCTATGCTCATTGACAAAGAAAGAAGTTATGTGGACAATCATTTGCTTTGTAAAATAAACGTTTCTTCGTAATAAGTTAGCCAGTATTCATCTGCCAGTATATATATATATATATATAAGAAAAACCTTTACAAATTATTTACATTTTTTGTTATAATATTTATTTCGGTAGAACCTATATTTTTTTAAATGTTAGATCAGTATCTTCGTACAATTTTTAAAGTTTTTTTCTTTTATATGGAATTATTTGCTCAGTTCTTTAATTTGTTATTATTTTACATTAATATCTCTGTTGGATTTTGAATTACATGGATATTGTTGAAAAAAAATCGAAAAGAGAATCGTTTGGCATTGGATAATATATATATATATATATATATATATATATATATATATATACATATATATTATCCAACGCCAAACGATTTTCTTTTAGATCCAAAACACCTCAAATGTAGTCTAACACGTGCTAAAGACGAAAGCCATAAAAGAGTTGACTCCTCCTCTCTCTTTCTCTCTCTCTCTCTCTCTCTCTGTCTGTCTACCCCAGTAGATGACCATGATATAGGAGTGGAACCTTTCATATAAATACTATTAAAAATTAGTAATAATTCAATCCTTCATTTGTTGAAATAGTATGCATACGTTGGAAGTGATTCCGTTTCCAGAAGTTTTTTCACAGAGGTCAATAAATTTATTCTACTAAACTGTTCATTTAAAATGCACATTTGATTTAAAATAGTAATGTCTTAAATCTCAGCTGTATTCTGTGTTGTTTAAATGAAGAATGAAGACTTATGCGACTTAATTTTCAGGAAAAACTTTACTTTTGGAAGACGAACTTCTAAATTTGCTAAAGAAAACCCCAAAATTGCCCCCCCAAGGAAAAATAAATAAATAAATAAAATAAAATAAAATAAATAAATAAAATAAAATGACGTATAACGACGCTGGTCGAATGCGTTAGTATACAGGGCAAACAGAAATAGAACTTTCTTAAGCTTAGAAGTCTTATTGCACACTCTCAGTTAAAAATTTAAAAAAAAAAGCAACCGAAGTCAAAAATCGAATTCTACCAATAAAATAAAAACCTGTCAGGGCCGGAATCGGATGATAGGCTGAAATATACCCCAAATTGTCTTTGAATTTTAACAGACAGCAGTCTTGGACTTTAACTAAGTTAAAACTTAAGGTAAAAAAAAAAAAAAAAGTTTTTTTTTTTTTTCATTTTTCTTTTGTTTGTTTGTTGTTTTTTTTTTTTTGTTTTTTTGTTTTTTTTTCTAACACATACACATGGGAAGCAGCGTGATGTACGTGTAAGTCCTGCTGCTTAACGCTCAGGATTGTCAATTCGATCGGGGAACTACTGCTGCTCATCTATAAGAGTGGCTTCTATAGATGAGAATGAAAACAGCCATCGAAAGATAACCATGACTCGTACTCAAACCAGATACATAAACCGCATCGCTCTTCGCGCGGGTAAAAAAGGGGCGCGTCCGGCTGAGGTTGGAGCCCTGGCCTCAGTGTTCGAAAAATCAGCTACAGAGCTCAAACTCAAACAAAAACTACTAAAATGCAAACAAACAATACAGATAGCGACATTTAACGTGAGAACCCTAAATAGAATAGGTCAACTATCAGAGCTAACTGCATCAGCCGTAGAACATAAGATAGACATAATTTGCATACAAGAGCACCGATACACGCACACCGAAGATATCAAGTATCACGAAACTGGTAATGGATGGATGCTGGTGACTGTATCCGCATGGAAAAACTCTATCAATGCATCGGTAGGAGGGGTGGGAATGCTTCTAGGACCAAGAGCGTTAAAAACACTGAACAGCATTGAGAGAATACAACCTAGGATGATGGCCGCAACGTTTAATGGCAACCCCAAAGCAACAATTATCTCCTGCTACAGCCCTACCAATGTTAGCGAAGAAAACGAAATAATCACCTTCTACGAAGATCTATCCTCCCTAGTACGTAGCATTCCGAAACACAACCTGCTAGTCATTGGCGGAGATATGAATGCACAAATCGGGAAAAACAGACACAACAAATACAGCCTACACAACGCATCAAACAGGAATGGACAACATCTAATAGATTTCATGATAGAAAATAGATTAACATGCCTCAATACAAACTTTCAAAAAAGGGAGGGGAAATTATGGACCTACACATACGCGAATAAGAGTAAAGCACAGATAGACTACGTCCTTATAAACGGGAAATGGAAAAACAGTGCGATGAATTGCGAGGCATACTCCTCTTTCGAGGGTGTGTCCTCCGATCATCGAATAGTTACGGCCAAAGTACGTCTAAGCCTACGAAAAAACGCCACACGTAAAGCGACAACCAAGCACTATGACTGGGCCCTACTCAACAACAGAGATATTAGAGATAAATATGCATTAGAATTAAGAAACAGATTCGAAGCACTACAAGAGAAGGCAGAAAAAGGTACCCCAAATGACGAATATGAAAATTTTGTAGAACCACACCTTGAGGCGGCAGCAAAGTGTATTCCAACAAAACCTAGAACTAAATATAGAGCCCCTTGGGAAACGCCAGCGGTTAGAGAAAAACGTACACTTGTGAAAACTGCCTCCAAAAGCTATCAAAAGAACCCAACAAACACAAATGCACGAAAACTAGAAAAGGCTCAACATCAATTAACAGGAATATATCTAATCGAACAGGCAGAATACATACAAAATCAGATAGATAAGATTAGAGACTCGGTGGAAGATAGACAATCCAGGATAGCCTGGCAAACAATAAACGAAGTAAGTAGAAGGAAGAGCACAGCCAAAGCAAAATTGAAAGCTGCAAGCCAATAAGAAAGAGTAAAACTGTGGGAACAGCATTTCAAAAATCTACTATGAAACCCACCGGAAATAACGGATGAACCGATCACCAGAATTATTAGTAAGCAATTAGACGTTAAACTAGGTCCTTTCACCAAAGAACTCGACTCAGTTCTCAGAAGAATTAAAAATAGGAAAGCAGCAGGGCTAGACGAGATCCCCCCCCCCAGAAGTGTGGAAGACTAGACAATTCGACGATATACTGCTCCAGTATATAGTCAAAATAGGATAGAAAGATGGACGAAGGGATGCATCCTTCCATTCCCTAAAAAAAGGCGACCTCGGACTAGCTAAGAACTACCGAGGGATAACACTTACATCCATAGCAGCCAAAATCTACAATACCCTACTACGAAACCGCATAGAACCCAAAATAGACAACATCCTCAGGAAAAACCAAAACGGCTTCCGGGGAAATAGATCCACAACCTCACAAATACTGACCATCCGTAGAATCCTTGAAGGCGTTCGGGCAAAAAACTTACAGGCGACATTACTATTTGTCGACTTTACCAAGGCCTTCGATTCCATACACAGAGGGAAGATGGAGCAAATCCTACTAGCATACGGCCTACCAAAAGAAACAGTAGCAGCGATAATGATTCTCTACAGAAACACCAAAGTGAAAGTTCGTTCACCAGATGGAGACACGGAATACTTCGACATTGTTGCAGGAGTACTACAAGGACACACACTAGCCCCGTACCTCTTTATCATCTGTCTAGACTATGTGCTTAGGACTTCGATCGACAAAATCAGAGAAAATGGCTTCGAGCTGACTAAGAGAAGAAGCAAAAGGTACCCCGCAAAAACAATGACGGACGCCGACTACGCTGATGACTTGGCGTTACTAGCGAATACGCCTAATCAAGCAGAGACACTACTGCATAGTCTGGAACGAGCCGCAGCTGGCATTGGCCTCCATGTCAATGCAAACAAAACTGAATATATGTGTTACAACCAAACGGGCAACATTGCCACACTAGACGGAGCCTCTCTGAAACTAGTAGACAAATTTACCTACCTCGGAAGTAGCGTCTCATCAACCGAAAAAGACATCGACACACGACTGACGAAGGCATGGACAGCTATCGATAGGCTCTCGATCATATGGAAGTCGAACCTAACTGATAAAATGAAACGCAGTTTCTTCCAGGCAGCGGTTGTGTCGATACTGCTATATGGATGCACTACATGGACGCTAACGAAGCGGCTGGAGAGGAAACTAGACGGAAATTACACAAGAATGTTGAGAGCCGTATTGAACAAGTCCTGGCGACAACACCCCACGAGACTCCAACTATACGGACACTTGCCCCCCATCACGAAAACTATACAAGTCAGACGAACCAGACACGCGGGACACTGCTGGAGAAGCAAGGACGAGCTCATAAGCGATGTACTCCTGTGGACCCCCACATATGGATGTGCAAAAGTAGGACGACCAGCACGAACTTACATACAGCAACTATGTGAGGACACAGGATGTAACCCTGAAGACCTGCCGGAGGCGATGAATGATAGGGAGAAATGGCGAGAGAGGGTCAGGTATATCCGCGCTGGCGGCGCGACATCATGATGATGATGATATATATATATATATTTTTTTTTTTTTTGGACTACATCGAGTTCTTGTGTAAACTGTCCTAGTTTGATATCAAGTTGAATATCAATAATTTTCGTGATACTTTCATTCGTAACTTTAGGGGACTTTCCAAGCAGATTTTTTAAATATTCTTTCCACAAATTTATCCTTTCTTCTTGGCTGACAGCTTTTAGTTTCACTATCGCGGTGCTTTTTCTTATACTCACTTAATTTACTCTCTGCCATGCTATCCGAGATTATCTATCTTCAAACAAGTGTCGAATCTTATTAATCTGGTCTTGGATGTATTCCGTTTGTTATTTGAAGTAAGCATTTGTTAGTTCACTCTGTGACTTCTTAGGTTTCTGAGCGTTGGCATTAGTTGGGTCCCTCCACTTGCATAGGAATGCGGTTTTCACGTCATCACGTTTTTTCTTAGCTACTCATGTCTCCCAGGGAACTTGGTTTAGCTCTTAGGTTTGTTGGTATGCATTCTCAGCCGCTTCTCTGTGGACATGGACGTAATTCTTGTATTCGTCATTTGGAGTCAGTGTTTCTGATATCTGTTAAAGCGCATCGAATTTTCTTCTGGGTGATATCGTATATTTACGAGGATCATTAAGTAAGTTTCCAGACTTTTTTCGTATGGGCACTTTTATTGATAGTACACACATGAAACTCTAGTTCCCTTCGAAGTAATCATGCAAGATGGTCCAAAAGCAGTCTGAAGCATTCCATACGTTTCTGTGGCATTTTTTCCAAGTTTAAAACAGAATTTTATTGCATATCGTTCTTCTAAAGTGTCCAAATTGCATTTTTTAAATTCACCAGCTGTAACAATCAGGTTTTAGTAGGGTTTATTCCAATTGCTGCTGTAGCTGTTCATTTGAACCTGAAATCATATAAACTAGCCAGTCATTTTATAAGATGTATAGCAATAAAATACAGAATTTTCAAGGGTCTACGACAAAAAAAGTGTTGGAAACCTATTGAATGCACCACGTAAGCATGATAAGCATGGACCTGTCGTAACGTCGGTCTTGGTTGTTTGCTGTTAGTCCATTTCTTATTCATAAGGATGTAATCTATCTGTGCTTTAGTATTATTTATGTAGATGTAGGTCCACAGTTTTCACTTCCTATTCTGAAATTTAGTATTAAGGCATGTTAGTCTATTTTCTTGTATGAAATCTGCTAAGTGTTCTCCATTTTTGTTTAACGAGATGAAATGCCTCCGGAAGTATGGAAGACAAAGAAATTCGAAGACATAGTGCCCCGATACTGCAACGGCGTATATAACCAGAACACAATAGACAGATGGAAAAAGGGCTGCATCCACCCTTTCCCCAAGAAAGGTGACCCAGAACTACCTGGATATAACCCTTACTTCCATAGCGGCAAAGATTTACAATGCTCAGCAACTCAATCGTATTGAACCTGAAATTGAGAAAATTCTTAGGAAAAAATAAAATGGCTTTCGTAGGAATCGGTCCACAACATCACAAATACTGACAATCCGTCGAGTTTTAGAATGTGCTCGAGCAAAAAGACCTCGAAGCTACACTCCTATCTGTCGATTTCTCCAAGGTATTTAACTCCTTACGCAGAGGGAAGATGGAGTAAATACTTCTAGCCTACGGTCTACTCAGGGAGACCGATGCAGCCATAAGAATGCTCTAAAAACACGTAAGTAAAAATAATTACGCTCACTGGATGGACACAGACATATTTGACATCGTCGCTAGTGTCCTACAAGGGGACACATTAGCACTATACCTGTTCATAAAATGTTTAGACAACGAACTTCGGTCGTCGATAGATTTAATGAAAGAAAATGGCCTTACACAGGAAAAGGCATGAAGCAGACGATACCCTGCACGAGCTATTACGGATGTGGACTATGCTGATGACATAACGCTTCTTTCAAATACACCTGCCCATGCTGCACAGTCTAGAGTGGGTAGCAGGCAACATAGACCTTTATGTGAACGCAGATAAAACGGAGTACATGTGCTTTAATCAAAGTGGCGAAATCTCCACAGTAAATGACGGCTCTCTAAAACTAGTGGACTCGTTCACCTCCTACGGAAGCTGCGTCTCATCTACCGAAAATGACATCAGAACGCGACAAACGAAGGTATGGACAGCGATAGATAGGCTATAGGTCATATGAAAGTCAGGCCTATCTGATGAAATAAAACGAATTTTTTTCCATGCAGCAGTCGTGTTCATACTACTGTATGGATGCATGACTTGGACGCTGACTAAGCGTAGAGTGAAAGAGCTTGATGACAATTGCATAAGGATGCTACGAGCTATGTTAAACAAATCCTGGAAACAACATCCCACAAAACAGCAACTGTACGGCCACCTATCACCCATCTCGAAGTCCATCCAAATTAGATATGTGGGTCACTGCTGGAGAATAAGGATGAACTCATAAGCCACGTTCTCCTATGGACCCTTTCACACGGACGCGCAAGAGTAGGACGACCAGGTAGAACTTATCTACAACAGCTCTGTGCGGACATAGGATGTAGCCTGGAAGACGTGCTGGAAGCGATGGATGATAGAGACGAATAGCAAGAGAGAGGGTTAGGGAAATCCGTGCGAGCAGCACGACATGATATATGTACACACACACACACATATATATATATATACATATTTACTCAACCCCTCCGCTCGGGCAGGATATGACACAAGGTCAATTTTTATGCGGAGTTTAACAGGTTTGAATTAAGAGTTTTCCTTCTCCTAAACTAGTTGCCTCACCAAGGCTGAAGAACCTAGTCTGTCCTACTATTTACCCATAGCTGGAGGGAGAATAATTGGGTTCATACCTTACCCAAGGGTATTAGTGCTA
The DNA here is from genome assembly GCA_963585895.1 of Sepioteuthis lessoniana. Lineage (NCBI taxonomy): Eukaryota > Metazoa > Mollusca > Cephalopoda > Myopsida > Loliginidae > Sepioteuthis > Sepioteuthis lessoniana. The sequence goes on along the minus strand of OY757906.1, from coordinate 17,166,936 downwards.
TGTGAAATGCAATCATTCTCGTCCAGGATTTGAACTCGTGTCGCCGTGTCCATTTTCTACGACGATAACTATTACACCATTATATATAAAGATTGTTGTTGGTCCAACCAGAGAAAAGTAAATATTTTAAAATTAATAGGCCGGAAATATTTTCACGTGTGGGTGTCACGTTTACTTCCATCTTAACACATGACTTTATTGAACGATATATGATTGATTGACCTTTCCCGTTAGATGATTTTGCACAGCAAATAAAACGGACTTCATGTTCATAATTTGATACTTTTCTAGGTCTTATACCTGCTCTGTTATTGTGACATCGAGGACTTTTCCTACTAAACTTTTTGCATTTGCATTTATCCTTATATATATTTACATACCAAACAAGTGATCGACAATGAGAAAGATCAGGCTTATATGGGTGTATCATCCATTCCTCTCTCTCTCTCTCTCTCTCTCTCTCTCTCTCTCTTTCTCTCTCTCTCTCTCTCTCTTACTCTCTCTCTCTCTTACTCTCTCTCTCTCTCCAACCATATTTCTGCAATTATCTTTATATATATATATATATATATATATATATATGTACGTATATAAATATACAGAAAGTGGAAGCAAAATTCGAAATATTCTAGTGTAATGATCAACGACTCTATAATAAAAAAAAGATTAATTTTAATTTTAATGAATAAACAACAAAATAAGAAGATAGACACTATACAGTAAATGTACTCAATATGGCAAACATTTCTTCAATTATTGTTTCGACACACCTTCGAAACGATTTGCATGCCTTCAAAATAAATTCTCCCGACATTTTATTCCATTCCTCCACAATAGCAGACTTAAGTGAACCAATATTTGGATGGGAAGTTACATTTGATTTGCTTTCTAAAAGGTTCTATATATCGTAATCAAGGTGGTTAAGACTTGGGTTTGATGGAGGCCATAAAGAAACAGCAATTATTTCGGAAATTATTTGTGGCTTGGTTTCGGCGTTAAGCAAATCATAGATTTTTCATCGTTTCTTTTCTTGCTCACTCATATTGGGCTGAATTTCAATGAAAAATGCTTGAATAATAGAACTAATCATGAAGATTTTAGTTTATTGTCTTTTTTCTTCAAAAATTGGACTAATCAGACTAAAAAAACTTTTTTTTAATTTTTCCATATTTTTCTTCCGCGCCTGATATCAGGTATTCCTTTCTAAAACAAATAATATTCCAACAGATCTATTTACCCATAAATGTGACCCTAGATGATACAACAACGCTGGGTCTTAGAAGACATGAGAGTAATGGCAATGAAGGCGTACTCAACACTCGTTCGAATCCCAGAACTACAGCCTTACCACAAGGTGCAGTTTACTGCCATACTCAGGACACCCTTCTTTTTATTTTTTTTTGGGGGGGTGGATCTGAGCAATCAACATGGGATACAGTCAGCGTGTTCTAAACTCCACCGACTGAGCATATACTATTTTTTATTAACACCCCGAAGATCAATGATTTTTTGTATGAAGGTTCAAATATTAATATTTACAGAAGCTACTTTTACTCGAATGGGAAAACCTGTGGTGGTACAATGGTTAAAGTGTGGACTTCACTAACTGTTAAATATGTACTCAATTTTCGGTCAGTATATTTGAAATATGGCCTTGTGTCAGAGAGAAGTAAAGTGCAACAAATATGTTTCATTCTAACCAGCACTAAGTAACCTTGCTCGAAAACCTTGTTATCAGATAAATACATAACATGGCTCCCGGAGCTGCGCCTCGAGAAATTTAATCGTCTTTTACAGTTACTTTCTTCTTTTTATTTCTTCGTTTCTTTAGTCCTCAAAGAGAACAAAACAGAAGCCTTACTTAAAATCTAAATATTCACTTTTCAGGCATTATCTTTGCATTCAAAGTAGTAATACTGCCTTTGATATATTCACGTTCATCTTTAAAATTTAGTAGGCTTTTTTTCCTTTTGAAATTCAGTTTATTTGAGTTATCAATGTAGGTAATGTTAGATGTGCAACAAATAATAGACTTATAACTTATATACGTACTAAATAGCTACAAAGGGGGAGATATGACTAAAGAAGATAAGAACGTTTTGAGAAAAAAAAGCCACACAGATAGAGAACACATCTACATATACGTGATGATGTACTTTCTCTTGGTTGATTGATTTTAAATACATGTCAATCTGTCGAGGGTTATTTAATGTCTACAAGTTAAAAAATAGCCTTCATTGTATGTTAATATCTACAATTTTGTATAATTATTTCTTCAGTATTTTTTATTTTTTTGTTTTTGTTTTGGGGAGTATTTTTAAAGGGGTTGTTTTTCCTCACGCTCCTATTGAATAGGTTTTGGTTTGGTTTGGTTTGGTTTGGTTAGGTCGGGTTTTATGGCATATCAACCGTTGTAGGTTATTCCATGCCAAATCCTCTTTATACATATATATTAGATATGAGATTTGTAAACATATTTTGTCGATAACATTTTTATACGAGCCTGAGCTCATTTTTTTGTACACAGTTAAAAGGTTTCAACTATTGCTATATTGTAATTTAGGGGCCGTTTTGCTTCGATGTGGCATAAGGCCGAATGAATGGGGCACCCAACGTGACTCGATATCATTCGTGAATATTGGTTAGTCCAGCTTGCAAACCATTACACCTTAGGTGCTATGTAACATTAACAATTTAACATCAGTCATTTGTTTCCACACATTTAGATTGATATACATGATATGTAAGAGATAGGTTTCTCGGTAATTTCATTTTTAAATGAGTTACAACTAATTTGTATGAACACGAGTATTGCTATTGTTTCTACACAGATGGTTTCAATTATTGCAAACACTTAAAATTCTATTCTATATAAATCACTTTTTGCTGATAGTGAAGTAGTTACAAGTATTGCTATTTAACACTAATTATTCTATTCAATGTTATTCATTCATTTGCACATAGTTAAACGGTCCCATGTAATGCAACGTAACACTAACAATCCAATTAATTATCTTTAATTTAACACACATTTAAATGATCAAACAGTTCTATATCTAACAATTCAATTTAGCATAAGTCATTTGTTTGTGCACAATTTAATTTTTTCAAGCATTGCTATATATCACTAACAATTCAATTAAACATTAGTAATTTGTTTACACTCACGTAAATGATCAAACACTTCTATTTCAGACAATTCAGTTTAACAAGTCAACAAATTTAGACAGATCCAAGTATTGCTATGTATCACTAACGATTCAATTAAACATCAGTCATTCATTTACACACTGTTAAATGGTCAAATAGTTGTATTTCTAACAATCCAATTTTACATCAGTCATTTGCTTACACTCAGTTTAAATACCAAACAGTTCCATTTGATTCATAGATAGGACCCTATTAGGTGCTACCACTCCGGGCCAAAGTGGACCTGGGAGCAATAGCAATGAACATGTACTTAGCCTTCCCTAGAGTTTCAGCATTACTGGAGCCTCACCCTCAGATTCCTTAATGTCATATCCAGGACACTTTTTAGTGGGGGAAGGCTTAACCTCCTGTAGAGATGCAATCGGTGTATTCTACAGTCCCAGCCGACTAGGCTCTGTTGAATATGATTAATTTTTAAACAGATTTATTTATTTAACCCATAAATAGGAGACACTAACAGGTACTACTACGACCAAAGTGGACATGGGAGTAATGGTAATGAAGGGGTACTCCACACTCTTAAGATCTTCAGAACTGAAGCCTCAGCATCAGATACAGTTCAGGATACCTCTAGTGGGTGCGGGGGAGGTCTTATCCTACTGCAAGGAATACAGTCAACATATCCTAAGACATGATGATGGGAGTATTTTGTCTTGGTAGCAAACTTGCCTTAACTCATACAATTTCGGAGTAGTGAGTTCGTTCCTCACAAGATATCCCATAATTGTAGCCTTGAATCAAATCAACACTGAGCATTTACTTTCCTTTATTTTCTTTTTAGTGTTTACTCTCAAGTGACTCTTAAAGAATAGGTTTCAGACAGATCAGTTGAGTAGCGACGAGTCAAATCAATACTGAGAAGAGTGACCACTTAGGAACAGCAAGTCCTGAAATCTGTGTGCCAAACAACGTCAAGTTTTGTAAATTCTAAAAATCAAATATAACGAAACATAATCGCATAAGTAAGCACTCATGCACTTTGTCATGTATTAACCTCCCACCTCAACAAAAGTCTGGAGGCATTTTAGGTAGGGTTAAAGGTGACTCTTGTGAAACAAACAATGAGAAAGTTTGCGTTTTAAGATTTAACTGTGGTCTTTCTAAAAAATTTTAAAAAAACATCTCCCAAATGATACCTCTATATTCACCGCAGAAGCTTGTGCAATCAATATGGCTCTTGACCTCATCTCAGAATCAAGAAATAACAAATTAATCATCTTTTCAGATTCACTATCAGTGTTGGAATCACTAAAAAACAGAAAATTTGATCACCCCTTAATAATAAGAATACTTTGTAAATTGAAGAATTTATCAAATGACAATGATATACAGATATGTCGGTACCCAAGTCATACTGCCATCCGTGGAAATCACCAAGCGGATAAAGCAGCCAGGTCTACCATAAACATAACCACTGAAAAGAAATTTGAAATACCACATACAAACTTTAAAATGAAAATAAATAGATACATACTACAACAAAGACAACGACGCTGGAACAATAATGAAAATGATAAATTATTAGAAATTAAACCCACACTGAGGGAATGGAAGCAAAGCTTGAAAAAAAAACCGAAAAGAGGAAATTACATTGTCCAAACTCCGGATAGGTCATACAAGGATAACACACACTTATTTACTTGAAGGAAAATAACAACCAATGTGTTATGCATGTTAGACCAAATACACCGTGAAGCACATTCTCATCGAATGTACCGACCTAGCCCATATAAGAAAAACCTTCTATAGTGCAAACAATATGAAGTAACTGTTTCAAAACACTGAAATAAATAATGTGATATCATATCTAAAAATAGTGAAGGTATACACAAAAATCTAAAGAAATTTACAATAAGACCAAATTACTTCTATAAACTCTTTCTTTACTAGATATATTCTAACAAACTGATCCATTCCCCAACCTGTTTCAGTTTTTTTTTAATAATCATGATTCCCTTCAAATAAACTGTTAATAAAAACCAAATAACCAACAAATAATCTAAAGTTTATCATTAATTCCTAAGACCTCTCCTTTGGATTTCTTTTCAGACTTATTTTCCTTAACTTGATTTGGCATTAAATGACCGATGAGGTCGATATGCCGTGAAACAAAACAAATAAACAAAATATTTCCGGAGTACTACAAAACTGACATGTTTTAATTTATGGTGGGTTTTGATTTTTTGGTGGTTGAAAGTTTTAAAAGCCCCCTTTTAAATCGCTTCGATATTTTCATTAAAAAATCCAATTATTTGTATTAGACAGGAATACTTGATACCATATAAATATGTGCAAAAATACTCTTCAAAAACAACTACAAAAATATAAATATAAAACTGCAATGTACGCGATTTCCTATCCCCAGACGGGTTGACAAGGCATTAAAATCAATTAATCAATCAAAATTCTTGTTTAAGTCGTAGAATGTAAAAACGACCTGAGCGTTCCGATAAAAATGTTAAAACATAAATAAAAGAAAAATTAGTCAAAAGATTTATCAAACGAACATGGATGAAATGTTTTACACTATTTCGGGAAAATACCCCCAGAAACAAATGTACTGAATATGATACTAAGCTGCATCTGATAGTGAGACTTTAGTCCTGAAGCTTTAAAGAATGTGGAGTACCCCTTCCCATGTCCACTTTGATCCAGAGTGGCAGTAAGTGATCAGATCTCATGTTTGGGTCAAATAGAATTATTAGTGTTAAACACCAATACTTTAAACTATTCAACTGCGTGAAAACTAATCAGCTCTTGCTCGTTTAAAAATGTCGCCACTGGGCCGGCAGACCTGGGTTCAATCCCAGGTCGAGTCATATTAAAGACTCAAAAAATATGGCATTTGATGCCGCTTTGCTTAATACTCAGTATTCTTCTTATGCGTTCTGGTGAGTTCTAGTAACTTCCAAAGGATTCATTTTCGTAATTTGACCCTTCTACTGACCAGAGATGGGATCGTTGTTATGTGTCATATTGGCACTGGTTTAAACGGTTAAACAAAGTGACTCTGTGACCCTAACTAATCATGAGTCTACCAAGGAAAAAGGGAACACAGAAACAGGAAATGACCACGCATTTCCTATTTCTTGAATGTTGTGGAATTTTCTAGAAGATTCTGGAGAATTCTAAAACTCCAATGATGAATATAAAAGCCGGACCCAGCCAATAGAGTTGAGTAATTCCTGACGCAAGGGTTGGAGTCGAAATTTTTACCCGCTGAATTCGAAAAGGGATAACCAGTAGCAAGGAAGAATACAGCAAACATCTCCTCGATGTCCCTGTATTTCTAGCAACCTCCCTCTATAGCAATAACGTCACATTAGTTCAGTACTCGGCTGCAAATATAAGGCACTTGGTGAAGCTCAAACTCACTGCAGTAGTAATGGCCTTCGAGATTAATTTATTAATCGGTTGATAAAAAAACAGAATTATACTGAGGTATTCGTGACACTGCTTTTAACGCTAGTCCCTTGTACATTTCTAAAACTTTCTTTTCATCTATTCTTTGCTTTTCGATGGCCATAAAAACTGTAATGTTAATATCACGATGCGTTAATCTGAGAATTTGTTCACTTATTTTTTTTTTTTCATTTCAATGAAGGTAACCTTTCAAAGCAAAATATGTTAGGGTCTGCTATTCGTACTGACATTTTGGAACAATCGTGATTTGTATGAGTGCCAGAATTCATCGGAGACCGAATCCTAAGTGAATTTATTCCGTTGGAAACAAAATATAAACATGGCGAATATTTGCGATCTTAAGAGTACCACTGGATTAACAAATTTTCATGCTAACTTTGATAGATAGATCTATAGGTTGAGAGAGAGCGAGAGAGAGAGAGAGAGAGAGATGCTCAAGTGAGCAGAGAAAAAGATAGAGAGCAAGAGAGAAAAAGAAAAAGAGATATGTTCAAGCAAGCTGAGATATAAATAGAGAGGGAGAAAGAGAGGCAGAGAGATGCTCGAGCAAACTGAGATAGATAGATAGATAGATACTCAAGCAAATTTGATGAATTTATTATAAAAGCCAAAGTTGAACTTTTCGGTTATAATAAGCTTCTTCTAGACTTTAAATTCATGAAAAGCGTTGTAAAAATAGCGATGAATGTTTGGTGAAATTGCAGGAGAAAAGAGAATGTGTATGAAAAGAAAGATTCATAAGAGTACATTCAGCGTTCTTATTTTTGAAATTATTATTACGTAGTTGGAACGTGGAATGATGTTTGAAATTTATTGGTTTCTAAGGGATATAAAGGAAGATAATAAAAAAAAATGATTGAATATTTTGGAAAAAAAAATAGAGGAAATGAAGAGAAAATGAATATGAATGTGTTGTTCATAAGAATTTGGAATAAATTTAAATTTAATTCATGGAGCTCTAGGAGGTATTAATATGTAAGAAGAGAAAATTAATTAAAATTTGATATGTTGCAGCTATTTAGAACCAATTTACTTATTTATTTACTTCTATAGATAAATAGATAGATCTTGTAAATACAGATAACTTGATAGGTAAATGAGTGAAAATTTATGGAGGATAAATTCTTCTGTGTTGTGTTTAATAAGAGAAATATACAGGGTGAAACGATAAAATTGTTGCCCTAAAAAAGACGACATGATTCCATTTCCGTTAAATGAAAACTGGTTTTCTTTTTTTGTTGCAAACCATCTACTAGTTGGTCAGTTGTGTTCAAATCCCAAGAGCGATAGGAGCCTTCTATCATGTCTGAAAGTGACACAATGTTCAACGAGCGAGATCGGAGATGCACCGCTGTACAACTCATGTTCTCTACCGATCCAAGTTATAACAATAGGACCATTGCCAGCACCCTCAAAATGCAAATCTGGATTGCTACGAATAACAGAGACGTGCCCAGAGTGATGAAAACAAAGTTTCCGGCTACAGTTATGGTCTTTGGTGTGGTTTCAAGTGAGGGCCACATCATGCCACCACATATCTTCGAAGTCGGCTTGAAAGTCAACGCCAAAGTGAATCTGGATGTGCTGAACAGTGTGGTGATCTCCTGGTGTAATCAGGTGGCTGGTGGCAGACCCTGGGTGTGGCAGCAGGACTCGGTGCCGGCCCACAAGTCCAAAGAGACCCAGGCTTGGCTTCAGAAGGAGCGCTACGACTTTGTACCCTTCTCTTACTGGTCCCCTCCTCCACCGACCTGAACCCGCTGGATTACTTCGTTTGATCATACGTCGAGAACATCACCAACATGACCTCCCACAACACCAATGCCAGCCTGATCGCCGTCATCCGCCGAGTATTCGCCGAGCTCCCGCCGGCGCTTATGGAAAAGGCATGCTCCCAGTTCCGGATCCGTGTCGAGGCGGTGATTGAGGCTGAAAGCGGCTACATTGAATAGATGTCAGCTCTACTACATAATGAAATTACCTGAATTGATTTTTTCAATAAAAGTTTTAAAATAAAGCTGTGGTGTTGTTTTCTTTAGGACGACAATTTTATCGTTCCACCCGGTATCATTTCCTTGAACATTAGTATTTAAAATTTAAAATGTACTATTGATCCGTGTATATATATATATATATATATATATTCATAATTTTCTTCTATTTTTAAGTTTTTTTCTTTTTGGAGGGAAAGTTAGGATACAAAAAAAAAACAAATTATCAGCTGAAATTCCGTATTTCTTTGCGAATTGAAAAACCTTGAAGATTTACTTGTCCATCAGGTTAGTACAATAATCCCCTTAAGCAGGGATTTTGACTTGCAGGTCTTTACAAGTAAGTTTTACTCTCTCGTGTTGTCCTTCATTTATGGCCTTGTAAAATAAGATTAGTACATTATTTCTAATATATATTAATATTGTAGTTTCTACCTGTCTACGTAACCTGAATGCACTTTCCAAATAAAAACGAAAATGAAAATATAAAGAAGTCACTTATAGACCATTATACACAACAAAGTTGACCAAACTACCACACATACGAAGAACAGTACTCCAGAAAAAAAAAACAAAGTAAACCCATTCTTATACAATTAAAACCACCCTATAAACGACAACACAAGAAATCCTTTTGTGAACAATACAAACAAAAATGATTTTTTAGGGAATGCATACAGAATCCATTTTTTTAAACAACACAAATTGGAGGATAAAAAAATCAATATAAAAAACGAAACTAGCGTTAAACCCCAAATTATCAATTTATCAAAATATAAATTGAATGAAGACCAAATAAACTCCCTTAAACTATGTCTTAAATTTTGCCCCACACCAAAAAGCAACATAGGAGATCTAAAAAAAATATCTCAAAGAATTTGGAAGAAAATTTAGGCTAATAGAAAAATTCAAAAATAAAAGAGATACAGATGACTCCCTTGTAAAGAATAATACCAAATTCTTCCCAGACAAAAATATACAATAGTGAACAAAACACATTCTTCGAGAAATTATGGAATGTTAACCTAAAAGAAAAAAATAACAAAAAGAACCTCTCACAAAAACAAAAAAAAAGCCTTAAAAATACATAGGAAAATGAAAACATTATTATAAAAGAAGCAGACAAGGGAAGTGACATAATTATCTTAGATAAAATATACTACAAAGCAAAAATACAAGAGATATTAAAAGATGAAACTAACTATAAACTAATTGACACAAACATAGACAATGATATCATATCGAAAATCACAAAATTCTGTAAAATTCACAATAAACCACTAACTAAAGAATAAAATGACTTCTTAACAAATTTTATCCCCAAAACAAGCAAATTCTACGGACTACCAAAAATTTACAAGTCTGAACAAATAAAAAAATACGTAGAAATACCAAAATCTGAATATATAGAAATTCCAAACCCCAGTGACCCCAAATTTAGACCCATAGTTGCAGGTCCGTTGTGCTCGACTAACGGACTTAGCAAAATAATAGACATTTTACGACAACCTTTTCTAAACAAGATAAAAAGCTATATTTGAGACACCATACATTTTTTAAACTCCATACCACAAAAAATCGATCCCGACACACCCATAGTCCCATTTGACGCCACAAACCTATACAGTGATATCCCCCATGAATTTGAAAAACAAGCAATCTCACTTTAGATAGATAAATACCCAGACACATTACACCCATGATTTCACAAAAGATTTATCATAGAGATTATAGAACTAATTCTTAATAATAAGTACATCCAATTTGATAAAGTTAATTGCATCCAGACCCTAGAAACAGTTATGGGACTAAAATGACACAAAAATACGCCACCCTAACTTGAGCATATTTAGGAGAAAATCATAGGTAAAAAAACACGGCCACAACATAAAAGAAGAATTTACTAAGTCATGGAAACGATATCTAAATGATTGTTTCATATTCTGGAAATGCCCATGAGAAGACATTAACGAATTAAACAACCTACTCCAAAACGTACACCACGAAATTAAATTCACTATGGAACACAGCTCAAAAGAACAACCATTTTTAGACATCCTTATCAAAAAACGAAAATGATTAAATCATCACAGATATCTACCACAAATCCATAAACACCCAACAATACTTCCACTTCAATAGCCACCACCCCAAAAGCTGTATAAATTCCATCCCTTACACTCTACCACGTAGAATATACACGGTAATCACTGATAAAAAAAAACTCAGAAAAACTCGTCTTAAAGAACTACACACAACCCTACACCAGCAAGGATACCCAACAACACTGATAAATAAGGGATTCGAATTTGCGGATAAAGTACCACAAAAAGAACATCGAAACTTCAAAAAATATAACAACTAAAAACCCCTTGTATACATCGCAACCTACAACAAAAACAACCCAGAAATATTCACAGAACTAATAAAAAATCTAGAAGAACTTAAAAACATTGACAAAATCAAAGAAATACTAGACACAACTCAAATCGTTAAAAGCCAGGAACAACCCAAAATCTTTTCAAAATACTCACCTCTTCTACATTCGGGGAAAACAACCCAAGGAGTTACCAAATTCAAGAATAAAAGACGTAGTTACCCTGATGGTTAATTATTCTATTACCCGGTTTGGTTAGGCCGCGAGTTTTTCAATTACTGTTAAGTTAGTTGAATTATTTGAGCGGAAATGTAAGTCAAATTGGAACGTTTAAGTGAATACAAAGCGAACAACACAGGAAGGCCATAATGTAAACAAAATGGATTCATATCTTTTCTGTGACTGGTTTGATTGGAGTAATGAATTTGGGACACGTGAAAGATGACATTAATTTAGCAAAATGACATCACCCGCACCAATATCCTGAATTTAGATAGACAAAGATTAGCGAATTTTGAAACAGTAGTTAGTCGGTCAGCTGTCAGTTAGAAGTTTACGTTCAGAGAGTTCAGTCAGGCTGGGAGGGGGCGTTTCTTGGAGTCTGTTCATCGACCCTTACAGACTCTCTCTCTCTCTCTCTCTCTCTCTCTCTCTCTCTCTCTCTCTCTTAGAAGTTTGCGTTCAGAGAGTTCAGTCAGGCTGGGAGGGGGCGTTTCTTTGAGTCTGTTCATCGACCCTTACAGATTCTCTCTCTCTCTCTCTCTTAGAAGTTTGCGTTCAGAGAGTTCAGTCAGGCTGGGAGGGGGCGTTTCTTTGAGTCTGTTCATCGACCCTTACAGACTCTCTCTCTCTCTCTCTCTCTCTCTCTCTCTCTCTCTCTTAGAAGTTTGCGTTCAGAGAGTTCAGTCAGGCTGGGAGGGGGCGTTTCTTTGAGTCTGTTCATCGACCCTTACAGACTCTCTCTCTCTCTCTCTCTCTCTCTTAGAAGTTTGCGTTCAGAGAGTTCAGTCAGGCTGGGAGGGGGCGTTTGAGTCTGTTCATCGACCCTTACAGACTCTCTCTCTCTCTCTCTCTCTCTCTCTCTCTCTCTCTCTTAGAAGTTTGCGTTCAGAGAGTTCAGTCAGGCTGGGAGGGGGCGTTTCTTTGAGTCTGTTCATCGACCCTTACAGACTCTCTCTCTCTCTCTCTCTCTCTCTCTCTCTCTCTCTCTCTCTCTCTCTCTTAGAAGTTTGCGTTCAGAGAGTTCAGTCAGGCTGTGAGGGGGCGTTTCTTTGAGTCTGTTCATCGACCCTTACAGACTCTCTCTCTCTCTCTCTCTCTCTCTCTCTCTCTCTCTCTCTCTCTCTCTCTTGCTACTGTATGCAGTCTGAACATCGAACAATAAATGATTGCTAATTGTTGACAGAGAGCTCTTCTTGTTTTTGAGTAACCAACACCCAGGCATCTTTGTTCTAACAGATCACCCGAACCGTCAGAAGAAGTATTGTATCATTCTTTGTCTGTGTATCTTTCAAACACATCGTGGGCACTGACAAGATTGATAAAAGAACAATACAAAAATGCATTTAGCACCGTTACTAGGATTCGACCCGGAAAATCTATGACACAGCTAGACTCAGGATTCGACCCTAAAAACCCATGGCGCAGCCATAAACAGGATTCGACCCTGAGAACATATGGCAAAGCGAGGGTACTGCATTTGGTACAGTGCAAACATATTAAGCATATTGTTTGGTACAGGTACCCTGACGGTAAGCAAAGTGTAGTATTACATGTGGTACCGTGCCCAAGATAAGGGTCCCGACGGTGCAAACTGCAGTATTACAAGTATGAGATATAATTATTGAAGGAAAATCCTATATCTTTAAAAACCAGGAAACAAAATACAGAATAGATAAAGACTTAAGCCGCAACACTAAAAACGTAGTTTATATAATCGAATGTAACAAATGTAAAGAAGTAGACTTAGGATCAACACAATCCTTCAATACCAGAATATCACGCCAAAAAAGCAATGTCAAAATACCAGCAAATAGAAAATTAAATATTTCAAGACACCAACACGAATGTAGTCAAGGTCAATTTAAAACCATGCCCATATATCAAACTAAAAACTACATATTACTTCAAATAAAAAAAAGCTCTATAGAGAAATCCAAGCTCACGTTGAATAAAACATAGATTATACACACACGCACATAAACGGAAACAAATATACACGTTTATGTATACACACATGCACATATACACAAATTAATTGGGAAAAGTAATTGCCAGTAATTTTTAAACTACACTACTTTAAAAGAAAAAAAATCAATCTAATTTACAATATAATTCCTCTACTTAAAAAAGAGAAAATATACAAAAAATCGAGACCAAAACTATTCACACACACACACACACACACACACAAACAATCAAGTCTAAACAATATATACACACACACACACACACACAGAGGAACAACAATACGCAACATGTTAGTGGAATTCAAAACCACTTCACACTTTAACACAACAGTCCAATGAACTCTGTAACATATGAACTAAACACACACACACGCACACACACAGACCCAGAGTAGCGCTGCAAAGAACTTTGTAAGATATCAAATATCAAAGACTAATTAAAGTAATATACCCAACAAGACAGTTCTTTTTCTAACAATTCAGTTTAGCATAAGTACACAGTTTAATTGTCAAAAACATTTCTATTTCAAGCTATTCAGTTTCGTCAAACAGTTCTAATTCTAATAATTCAGTTTAGTATAAGTATAGTTTTTATCCACAAACAGTTAAATGTCTGAACAGTTCTATTTCAAACAATTAGCATACAAAAACAGTTTTGTTTCAGATAACTCAGTTTAGCAGTTTACATGTCAAAACAGTTCCATTTCGAGCCATTCAGTTCAGCATAAGTACGCATTTTTGTAATATTTGACCCATAGATAGGACTCCATCAGGTGCTACCATTCCAGGCCAGAGTGGACCTGATAGCGATCGCAATGAAAGGGTACTCCGCATTCCCAAAGCTCCAGTATTACTGAAACCTCACAATCAGATTGTTTAGCGTCAGATCCATGACACTCGTTGGGTGTGGGGGGGTCTTACCCCTCTTCAGAGATCCAGTCGGTGTATTTTACAGGCCAAGCCGACTGGGCAAGACTGCTTGTGCAGAAGAAAAACTCAATTCACAACCAAGATTTATAGGACCCTAACTCTGCTCCAAGACAACCCTAAACCAAACGTGGCCTATTTACGCAAAGTCAAGATTTTGATTAGTGACTGGTGTCTGATAAGATGCAGATTTTGGTAGTCTCGGACTTTCCGTGTCACTGTTGTTCAACTGAGCAAGTTAAGATAGATAGAGCTGATGGGGGTCTACACAACTCCTCAAGCACTTTAATCTCTTATTTCGTGCAGGTTTCTCCATTTCCTCACAGGAAACGTGGACACCATCATCGATATCTATAGACTTCCTTGACCTTAAGACATAATTATTTATGCTTATTTGAAGACAAGTAGCGCCAACAACACCTCAGAAACGTCTCGCGGACGTTACCATATGAGCTGAAAACAAGTGAATTCGTCCTTACTGACCATGGAAAGTATACAAAGCGTCATCGAAAAGTATCGAGACTGAATCGTTTAATTCTAAAATGTGAAATTTAAATAAAGACATGTACACCGCTGAGAAAATATAATAACATTATGATATTTCGACATTTATTGCATGGGCTTGTTGTGTTATGGTTATCGCCGTAGAAAACGGACTCGTCGACACGGGTTCAATTCCTGGAAAAGGTTATTTGCATTTAACAAAGTATTAATACACTTGAGAAAGCTATGAATCCAGCTATTCTTCCTCCAGCTATGAGTAAAATAGAAGGGCAGATTTGGCTCTTTCACTTTGGTATAACAGCCGGTCTCGGTGTAGAAAAAAAACTCTGAATTCAAATCAGTTAAACTCCGCTAAAAGATTGCTCATGAGAGGGGTTGGGTATATAAATAACTAGATGTCCAGACTGCTGTCTTGATGACTCAGTACCAACTTGAAAAGATATTAAGCTAATTTCGATACTTTTTAAAGAGACACTAGATAATGCAAGTGCAACACCTTCATGTTAACCAGACCAAGCGGAACAAAGTCAAAAGTATTGAGCTTCATGTCAGGATCGAACTCACTATTCAGCTGATCTCGGTTTCTTTGTTAAATAACATATCACCCTTCGTGGGTTATTTAATAACAAAGCTATCCTTGTAGATTAACAGTAATACAATTCAAACCATTGTTGCAGTGTTCATAATTAGTAGAAATGAACTTGCGAGCCTATCTTGTTAACTATTAGACAACGACTGGACACAAACATATACGAGGTGCATATGATAACCTTCCAGACTTTTTTCGTAGAAGTAGTTTTATTGATATATATATATATATATATATATATATATATATATATATATATATATATATATATATATATATATACGAGTATCATTAAAATATGTTTCCAGACTTTTTCGTATGGGCACTTTTATAGATAGTACACACATGAAACTCTAGTCCCCTTCGAAGTAATCTCCCCTAGCTGCAATGCACTTGTTGTACTGTTCCAAAAACTTCTGGAAGGCCCCATGGAAGTCCTCTTGTGTGAGCGTGTCAATGACCTTTGTCAAAGACACTTTCATTTCCTCAATTGTCTCATAACCACATCCTCTGAGCTTAGGGAATAACCAAAAGTCACAAGGAGCAAGGTCTTAACTATAGGGAGGCTAAGGAACTGTCTTGATGCACATCTTGGTTAAATAGTCTGTGACAAGGATGGGGTTGTGGACTGGTGCATTGTCCTGCTGGAAATGCCACTGATCCGATTTGAAGAGTGCTGGTCTCTTCCGACGGAATCTCTTCCTGAACTCCCTTAAAACCTCAACATAGTAACCCTAACCCTGACCCTTTGGCCAATCAACTCTGGTGTATTGACTTCCTTACTCCTCCCACACCTCTCATCATCCCTCACAGATTCCCTGAATTCCTTGAATCTCTTATGCCACTCAAAAACCGATGCTCGATTCATGTAAGATGCTCCAAAAGCAGTCAGAAGCATTCCCTACGTTTCGGTGGCATATTTTCCAAGTTTAAAACTGAATTTTATTGCATTTTGTTCTTCTAAGTGTCTTCATTGCATTTTTGAAATTCACCAGCTGTGACAATCAGCCTTTAATAGGGTGTATTTCAATTTCTGCTGTAGCTGTTCATTTAAACCTGAAATCATAAAATTTGGTCAGTCGTCTCATAAGATGTATAGCAATAATATACTGAATTTTCAAGAGTCTCCAACAATTTTAAATGCCTGTAAAAAAAAATCTGGAAACTTATTAAATGCACCACGTATATAATATATAATATAGATATAAACACATACATACATATATATATATATATATATATATATAGAGAGAGAGAGAGAGGGGGGGGGGTATTTGGCATCAATTAACTGATTAGAGTTGATATTCCATAAATAAGACTTATAATAAGACCAATATTGTGTGCAAATAAAACTTGCGCAAACGTATGAGCCCTGACTTATTTAAATGTTACCTACAAATTATTCACTTACAAATCATATATATATATATATATATATATATATATATATATATATATATAGAGAGAGAGAGAGAGAGAGAGAGAGAGAGACATGGAGTATTTGGCATTGAATAACCGATAATGGTTGATATGCCATAAAACCTAATCAACCAACCTGTATATCTAACTATATTTGAGTGTTCGGAAAGACACTACGTTTTACCAGAGAGGATATGAAAACAAATGAAATTTAAATTTATTTAAATATAATCATCAAAAATGTAATCATTTTCATTTTCAACGACTGCAGCCCAATGCGAAGATTAATTTTCGATTCCACATTTAAAGCAATCTGAATCTTTCCCCCGAAAAAAGTTATGTAATGTTTTAAGGAACAACACGATTGAAAATACGTAGCTGATAAATATAGTGAGTATGAAGAGTGTGAAAGAATCTTACATAGAAAAGATCTTTACCATAGTTACCCAACCCCTCCGCTCGGGCAGGATATGACACAAGGTCAATTTTAAGCGGAGTTTAACAGGTTTGAGTTCAGAGTTTTCCTTCTCCTAGACTAGTTGTCTCAACCAGGCTGAAGAAATCAGTCTGCCCTACTATTTACCTATAGCTGGAGGGAGAATAATTGGATTCATACGTTTCCCGAGGCTATTAGTGCTATGTGAAATGCAATCTGTCTCGTCCAGGATTTGAACTCGTGTCGCCGTGTCCATTTCCTACGACGATAACCATTATACCGCGGTCACTTCACCCTCAATTATACTCATATATAAGTGGATCTCGTGTATAGGTCGATCCTTGATTCATGCTTGCTAAGTCATGAAGGGCTACACTTTGTCGTTCTTATTTCCATCTCACAAAATTATTATACATGTATTAGTCGAAGCTATTTTTAACTAAAAGTAAGTCCTTCGATATTCGACCTATACACGAGTATATTACAGTGCCGGCAGTAAATAATTAAGAAAAAAAAGTTGAAGAAATATACCGCCTACGATAGTTGTTAATGAACTTCACAAACCCAAGAACGACGTTTTGAAGCTTCAACGGTCGGCCTCTCGTGACGATAACCATTACACCACGGGCACCTCTTAGAAAATATCTTTACCTTAGGGGAAGTATCGAGGGCGCTGTGGCTAACGTGCTGAAAAGGCTACATCATAATAGGCACGTTCGAACTACAGTCGCACAATTTAGTTCACTTGCCGAATAATACCCTTGGGAAAGTATAAACTATCTTATACTGTACAAGCTATGAGTTATATAGTACCCCTACTATTTTCTAAAAGGATTGTTTAGGCATTAAATAATCCATAAAGGTTGATATGCCATTAAAGAAAGAAACCAAACCAACTTTCTTTATTTCTTGTGAAGTGCAACACGTTCCCTCCTTCAAGGATAAACTAAAAGAGTGAATAAAAATGATAATCCTATTTACCAACCCCTCCGCTCGGGCAGGATATGACACAAGGTCAATTTTTATGCGGATTTTAACAGGTTTGAGTTCAGAGTTTTCCTTCTCCTAGACTAGTTGCCTAACCAAGGCTGAAGAACCTAGTCTGTCCTACTATTTACCCATAGCTGGAGGGAGAATAATTGGATTCATACCTTTCCCGAGGGTATTAGTGCTATGTGAAATGCAATCAGTCTCGTCCAGGATTTGAACTCGTGTCGCCGTGTCCATTTCCTACGACGATAACCATTACACCACGGGCATCATAAAAATGATAATACAAATATATTCTCGGATCCGTTTGTTCCCTATTTTCTTTCTGAAGCTAACTCTTGGCTTTTACTAAAGCCTGCGACCGACTTAATTTTTCTTGACAATAAACACAATATGCAATTAAAGTCGTTTAGCAAGCAAAACTGTACGAGTTATCGGCAATTCTTCAACAATATATTAAGTTTTACATGCACAAACGAGAGTAATTACAAAGATATTAAGTTACAAAAAAATGCAAACATTCGATATACGTATAAAGAGAATTTATGATGGTCATCAAACATATTTTCTCATCAAGTCTTATTTACATAATTCATATCATAATTTCGAATAAACAAAGAGTAAGTATTTTATAATCAATATTTAACATTTAATTCCCTTGAAAAATAATGACTCACCCCTAAACTGTTAAGTCACAACTTAAACAAAAAGTGATTTATTCTTCGAGAGTATTTTTATGCTGTTCCACAAACAAATTTCTGTTTTCTGCTGTATTATGCTCCAAATGGAAGCACAGATTCTGTCACATCCCCAAAATTAAAGTGTTGAGCCAGATCAGTACTTAAACTGGTGACCATTAAGTAACAGAAAGTACTGTAAATAATCTGAGGTCTGCATTCCAGACGAAACAAATCTTGGTAAATAAAATTTTAGAAAGATAAGCAACAAGGTTTCTGCCTCGTACTTAGATAAGTAATAACTTCGGGACAGAAATTACAGTTAGAAACCTTAGTTCTGTGCGCAAAACCAAGCAATACACGTATAAAAATAGAACCATAATATAGATTGTTATTTTTTTGACAAGTGAAATACAAAATATCAAGATGTTAATGGATTTTCTTTCACTTACTCTTTGAAGCCTTATATGACACGAGAGCTGATCTGAATAACAAAATGGCCACTTTATAATGTCTTAATTGTAAGCAAGTTATTCTAATTATTACTGAATAATGAGTTTGAGCCTCATTAGGTAGACCAACGAGCGACTTTGTATAATAAAAAAAGCTTTGCATAGGGTTTTTTTTTCTTTTTTGTGGGGGAATGGGTTCATTAAATTGCCACTGAATATGGCCCAGTCGGTTGGAGCTGTAGAATACACCGTAAGACCCACTTCCCAATGAGTGTCCTGATATGACACTAAACAATCGGATAGTGAGGCTCCAGTAATGCTGGAGCTTTGGGGGATTCGGAGTACCCCTTCATTGCTATCGTTCCCTGGTCCACTCTGGCCCGATGTGTTAGCCCCTGATAGAGTTCTATCTATGGGTCAAATAGAACTAAAGTGAATACTTATACTAATCTGAATTGGGGCACCTTTGGTGGTGTAACGGTTAGCAAGCTAGATTAGCAAACCTACACGAGTGAGTTCGATTCTCATTGGGTGCCTAATTCATTCGTCCTTGTGCCACATCGAAGCAAAGAGCTGAATTGTTTGAAATAGATCTTCTTTTACATTTAAATTGCCTACTAATGCTAAACTGAATTATTTAGAATAGAACTGTTTTTACATCTGTGTGTAAAGAAATAAACTGTACTTAAGCTAAACTGAATTGTTTGAAATAGAATTGTTTATATGTATTAAAATGGATTTGGCATTAAATAACCTGAAATGGTTGGTGTGCCATAAAACTAAACCAAACCAAATATACCCACTGAATAGAGAGTGTGATCCTCACTAGGAACCCCAGCATGTGACTTTGTGCCAAAATGTAAACTCTGCTTTGTTTTCTTGGAACCATCACATTATAGAAGAATACCCCATTGATACTGAATGCAGAGTTCGATCCTCACTGGATACCAAATACCGACGCCTTTGTGCCAAAATCAAATCTTTTTTTTTTCTTTGTACAACGAAAAATGGCTTGAGACTTATTTCTTCTCTCGGCGCAAAACACGGCTTTCTGACTGTTGTCAAAACTGTATTTTCAAAGATTGTTTCCGTTTCCTTTTTCCGACATTGGCTGACAGAGCTTGTTTTCCTTCTCATTAAGGACGGTTCTATATGCTCCAATCTGATCAGATCTGTGTGTGTGTGTGTGTGTGTGTGTGTGTGTGTGTTAATTTATGCATATACATTAGAAATAGCAATATTCAGTACTGGAACAAACGCATGCGCATTAATCATATTGCAAATGACCCCTTAGACGAAAGACACGAGAAAGAATGCGTCCATTTTGCTTCTGGAAAGTTAAAGTCGTCACATTTTGCTTGTTTTGTTTGTTTATTTATTTGTTTGTTTGTTTGGTTTGGGGGGGGTAGCCGGGGTGTCATACGAAGCAAATCTTAGCAAATAACAAAATGTACAAATGAATAGTACTCCATTTTGGTGGTTGCTAGAGCTTAAATCTAACCCGAGACACGCGCGTAGCAGAATTTCAAAATAATACAACAGTCTGTTCACGGCTAAAATTCAACAATGTTTTTGTTCGTCTTCTTTTTCGATTGGATTAAAAAGGAGATCTTGATTGATGTTGTTCTTGATAAATATTAGAGTGTCAACCTTTAATTCGCAGATGTAACAAAAGATTAACATGCCAAAAAGATTTAATCAATAATCAAATTTTCAATTAGATTGTCAGAGATCTACAGCGGGCACATTTACATATATAACGTCAATTCTGGTTTACATGTAAAAAGAAAAATTAACTTTAAAAATAAATGATTCTAATAAAAATGGTAATGACTAAAACAACGTACAAAAGAATAAAACAGTTAAAATACATGGATACAGCACACACACACATGCATATACACATAGATAGATAGATAGATAGATAGATAGATAGATAGATAGATAGATAGATAGGATTAGACTGAGCTAGATAGATAGATAGATAGATAGAATTAGACTGAGATAGATAGATAGATAGATAGATAGATAGATAGGACTAGACAGAGATAGATAAATGGATAGATAGATAGGATTAGACAGAGATAGATAGATAGATAGATAGATAGATAGATAGATAGATAGATAGATAGATAGATAGATAGATAGGATTAGACTGAGATAGATAGATAGATAGATAGGATTAGACTGAGATAGATAGATAGATAGATAGATAGATAGATAGGATTAGACTGAGATAGATAGATAGATAGATAGATAGATAGATAGATAGATAGATAGGACTAAACTGAGATAGATAGATAGATAGATAGATAGATAGATAGATTAGCTATATTCTATAAATAAACAGTGCTGAATATCACAGAAAAAATATTATTAGAGCGAGGATAGCGTAGAAATTGAGTCAGCGGCACTTAGTAACAGTCAGTTTCTCGCGTACACTATCGTAACTATACTCGATGAAGTGGGGGAACCTGCCAGGTAATAGAGATGAATGGCAGGAGAGAGAGACAAAGTATTTCGTGCGGTCGGCGCGTCTTGATTATATATATATATGTGTGTGTGTGTGTGTGTGTGTGTGTGTGTGATACATAATTACAACGACCATTCTCATTGGTTCGTTGGTTCGTTGGATGGGTTACATGGCATATCAACCTTTGTTGGTTATTTAACGCCAAATCCATTTTTATGCTAATAGTTATATTTCGAACAATTCAGTTTAGCATGAGTACACAGTTTCATTGTCAAAAACATTTCTATTTCAAGCTATTCAGTTTAGTCAAACAGTTCTTATTCAGCTAATTCAGTTTAGTATAAGTGTAGATTTTGTTTACACACAGTTAAATGTCAAAATAGTTCAATATTAAACAATTCAGTTTAGTGTAAGTTCAGTTTCAATGTCAAAGACAGTTCAATTTCAAACAATTCAGTTTAGCATAAGCACGCTGTGTAAATGTAAGTACAGTTTACTTGTCAAAAACATTTCGATTTCAAGGTATTCAGTTTAGTCAAACAGTTCTAATTCAAACAATTCAGTTTAGCATAAGTATGCAGTTAGTTCTATTTAATCCATAGATAGGGCCTTTTCAAGTGCTACCATTCCGGGGTGGGGTCGTAAAAAAGGATAAGGTTTCAAGTAATTGATCATTGTAATCATTCGTAAACAATCAATGCTTCTTAATATAAATCATTTGCACACTGTTTCAAGTATCCATATCTACTTCTAATAATTTTCAAAAAGATGTATTTGACCCAAAGATGTGACACATGGCCAGATATTTGCTCAGTTGCTATGTGTAACGAAACAGTAGAAATGGTTTATTGACGGTTCAGTCTCTATTGCTATTCCACCAACATCCGCCACTGACATTTTACGCGCATATAAATTACTGGCGGAAAATAGTGTTTGTAGCTGAAAATTCACTCTATCTCAGGGAGTAATTATGATCTGTATACGTTGCAGAAATAAATTGAAGACTACACTTTCGAAATTCAGCTTGTATTAGTTGAATTTTGATTTTAAAAAATTCAATTTATAATGTTCAATCTATGCAATATATATTCACCACTGAATTAAAGGAATTTATAATGATTAAATTATTGTATATCCATAATAAAGAGACCATAACACTTTTGTTTATTACCCCTCACCCCTGTTTAATGGCATATCAACTTTCCTGTGTTATTTAAAGCCAAAGCCATCCTTGTAGAAGAATAGTAGAGGTATCATTTAAACCATAGCCGGTGGGGAGGATAAAGATGTTCATGCCTTTTATAGATAGTCCGAAAGTAACATGTGATAGAAGAGCAGGATTTCGAACTAGCTAACTACAATGTCACATATTAGACACGACACCACGTTCACTCACCCGGTGGGATAGGGTTATTACATACATAACCCTATTTAATGAGAGCATTTTCATTTTAACCTAAACCCTGGCATTCTTACTGAGTGAAGTATTAAAATTGGGAAAGGGTATCATTGTCTAAAAGAGGTAAGGGTTACATTTATTGACGAACGTTTGAAGTGTCCCACAAAGAGAATACCGACAGAGCTTAGCTATTTTTGACACCACCCTTAACAATGTATTCTTAAAATTTGACCCTGTGTTGAATCATGCCTTTAGCAAAGCGACGTGATAAATAAGTCCGTTTTGATATGCACTTTATTCATTTGATATGCACTTTATTTATATAACCGGCTTATTGGCCTAGTGGGTAGAGTGTTCGCCAATGATCCAGGAGACCTGGGTTCAATCCCAGGTCGCGTCATACCAAAGACTTTAAAAATGGTAATTGATACCTCCTTGCTTAACACTCGGCAATATAAGGTACGTATCAAGGGTAAAGTGGAGCAATTCTGGGAAAGGAGTAGCGCCCTTCCCCTTATGCGTCGGTGTAGTAGCTATTGAAAAGGGAGCCTTCTGGTCGCCCTCAACTAAGGGAGACAACTTTACTTTACTTACTTATTTATATATCTATTCATGTATTCATTCTTAAATACTTAACGATTCGTAGTGAGTGTCAGTTTTCGACGATACACCAGATCATAAAGCAGGTATGTTTACTTCTAAGACTCAGGTGTTAAAAGGGGGCAATTGTTTGGGAAGTTTGTTGCAGGAGGCGTTTGGTTTATTCTGTTATTCTTTAGAGATCTAATTTTTGGACACATCTCAAATACTTGAAGATTTTAAACTGTAAGTTTTAATTGATTGCGACTCATAGAAATTACGCGAGGCGCTAAGTGAGCAGGGTGTAAATAGGAAAACGTGTTAAGTTTTGCTATATATAATTATGACAAGGCCAATAGCATAAACACAAATGCTACAAGCACAAATTTAATGAATCTGTCAAAAATAATTTTATCATTGACACTATTTTTATTA
Organism: Sepioteuthis lessoniana; assembly: GCA_963585895.1. Lineage (NCBI taxonomy): Eukaryota > Metazoa > Mollusca > Cephalopoda > Myopsida > Loliginidae > Sepioteuthis > Sepioteuthis lessoniana. The sequence continues at coordinate 17,142,866 of OY757906.1, read as the reverse complement.
ATATGCAAGATCACTCACTAATAAGTGAAAATTAGCTTTCTCCTTCTCACACGACCCCATATATATATATATATATATATATATATATATATATATATATATATATATATATATGCACGCGTTATGTGCGTACGTTTAGAAAAATGGTTGGATAACCAATGTATTTTCCACAGAAACTGGATTTTACAGCAAATTCGACATCTGCATATTTGACTAAACTCGGCTGGTCAACCGGAAGTAAAATGGAAATATATTCAGAGGCTCCAAGATCAGGCAGATAGTTTTATTGATCCAACGAGCTTAGAGGTATCGTGAGGTATTACTGGAGCCCTTTGGAATAATGGTAATGATGTTTTGGCCCTGACACCATACCTAAACCTGAGGGCAACATCTGATAAGGGTACCGTTACGACTCTCTATAAGATTGATTGATTGATTCTAACGGCATGTCAGCTCATCTATAATTAGTTCATGCCTGAAAGTTAGGGAAACACGTTCATTATATTTTTATACTTATATTTTTGTGTACGTGTTTCTTAAGAAAGTTTGTTTGTTTGTTTGTTTGTTGGTTAGAAGTCGTTTGTTTTTTGTTTTGTTTTTTGCATACATTCGTATCAATTACAAATGATTTTAAAACATATTTATTTGACCCATAAATAGGACCTTAACTGGTAATACAACACCGGCTCAGAGTGGACCTGGGAGTAATGGACATGAAGGGGTATTCAACACTTCCCAGATTTCCAGAAAAGGAGCTTCACCATCAAATTCAGTTTAGTGTAATACTCAGGACACCCTTTTGGGTGGGGGGTCTTACCCCCCCCCGAAGAAGATACAGTCAGCGAATTTTAAGCAAGCCCTACCGACGTGACGGCCATATATAAGAGGACTGCTTCGGAAGTAATGCTTCTTACTTACTTACATTGAAACTACAATAATATTCCAGATGAGTACAGCAAGTTTTCAGCTACAATTTTTTTCTCCAAATAGTCACCACAAATAGCAATGCAAGTTTAACCACACATGAACAAGAATCTGCATTTCACGGTCGTTAAAATATGCACCAATGGAGTTGACACAAAATTTCACAGCTACGGTGCCAATTAGTTTTCAAGAAAAATGTTGTCCAAGTTATCTATCTTTCACTGGCCCGATTAATACCGATAAGGTTCTCTTCATTCCGTGGATTGATTGCTCTGTTGAACCCGGCTTGTTACACTCACCTCTTGCTATTGTCGAAATGGTTTACCCAAGGGTGACCACTTGTTTTCCGAAAACATTCATCTAGTGTCGATGAATGCCACCATGTAAGACGTTTACCACACGGAACAATTCAATCATATAGCTCTTCTTTTATGCCAGACGTCATTTTACCAGACTTTAGTCACAAGGCAGAAATAAGTGTTATTGATGGGAAGGTTAAACGTCCTAGAAGACCACCAGTCACCCCCTCTGGCGGCGTGGGACACAAAAATAAAATAGGAGATATAACCTCCTTACGGCCAGGCTTGTCCAGGGTCTATCTAGTGTTCACGTCGTTTGGGTGATATTAAGTTGATCGCCTGGTTTGAGCGGGGGTGGGGGCTTCCCTCTCGACAATACTTTCTAAGCAGGGATTAGTTAATCGCTTGGTGACTGAGGCGCCGCAAAATATCAATGCCAAGGGGTTCAAGCATTTTTTGTGGTGGCCACACATGTTTCCATTCGGGGGTGCATCTCCTCAGTATAATATGAGCTAGTGTCGAATCTTTCCAAGTGGGAGGTTGGTTAAATCCCTTGCTCAGATATGAGAGCGACATGCAGGCACTTGTTCATTGCTTCCAAACATGAAGATCTAATTGTGGTAATTCTGATGAAATATGGAGTTTAATGGCTGAAAAGTTGATTTATCCATTGGCGTTATTGTTTTCTTTTGTTCCGTTATAGTTAATTGAAATAAACACCCGTTAATAATGGGCTTGCTCTCTCAAACTAGTTGACAAGTTCACCTACCAAGAAAGCAGTATCTCATCAACCAAGACAGACATCAACACGCGACTATCAAAGGCATGGACAGCTAACGATAGACTATCGGTCATATGGAAGTCAGACTTGATCGATAAGATAAAACGCAGTTTCTTCCAAGTAGCAGTCGTGTCGATACTGCTATATGGATGCACTACATGGACACTAACTTAATGGATGGAAAAAAAGCTTGACGGCAACTACACAAGAATGCTGCGAGCAATATTGAACAAGTCCTGGAAGCAGCAACCCACAAAACAGCAGCTGTTCGGCCAACTACCACCCTTCACGAAAACTATCAAAATTAGACGATCCAGACATACGGGACGCTGCTGGAGAAGTTGGGACGATTTCATAAGTGCTGTATTCCTGTGGACCCTTTCACATGGACGAGCAAAGGCAGAACGACCAGCTCGAACCTACATCCAGCAACTCTGTGCGGATACGGGATGTAGCCCTGAAGACCAGCAGGAAGCAATGGACGATTGAGAGGAGTGGTGAGAGAGTCAGGGATATCCGCGCTGATGGCGTGACATGATGATGACAATGGTCTTAAATCGAAACTGAGATAATCAAATATATACATAAGGCATAAAATGTAAACAAACGAACGTTACTATTTAATACCTAATAATACTATTTAATACCTAATAATTCTCTAGCTGACGTGGTACACTTGTTGGCCGAGCGGGTTTTGGGCGGGTTTCGATCCCAACTTCAAGCGTTCTACGTGTCTAGCCACTCTGATGAGTTGTGTTACAACGAAACAGTCTGTCCGTGGATGACAATGTATACGCTCCCCCATGGGGATTGAGCACTCTGGCGAAGGAATTTACAGCTGCCACTCGCATAATACAAAGCTCTTCGACCGAATTGAGCACTCTGGTATCCGGTAAGTTATAAATGTAAACAAACGAAAGCTACTACTTAATACCTAATAATTCCCTTGCTGACGTGGCACGCTTGTTGGCCGAGTGGTCTGATACCAAGTCTAACGTAAAGTTGGGCGGGTATCGATCCCAGCCTTCAAGCGTCCTGCGTGTCTCACTACACTGATGAGTTGTGATACAACGAAACAGTCTGTCGGTGGATGACAATATATATATATTTTACCAACTTTTATATGCCTTTTTTCGTTCAATCTGACGCAAAGCCTCCCTCTCTCGCTCTCTCGCTCTCTCTCTCTCTCTCTTTCTATATATATACATATGTCTGTGTGTGTGTGTGTGTGTGTGTTAAGACATTTGGTAAGTCTGCTGCAGGAGGTGTCTGGTTTATTTTATTATTCTTCGGAGATCTAATTTTTGGACGTATATCAAATACTTGATGATTTTAAATTCTAAGTTTTAATTGATTGCACTAATACCCTTGCGAAAGGTATGAATTGAGCTATTCTCCCTCGAGCTATGGGTGAATAGTTGGGCCGAATGGGCTCTTCAAACTTGGTATGGCAACCGGTCTAAGAGAAGGAAAATTCAGGGGTAAAACCTCTTAAATTCCGTACAAAATTGACCTTTTGCCATATCCTGCTTGTGGAGAGGGGTAGGTTAATATATATATCTGTCTGTGTCTGTGTCTGTGTCGATTAACCTGATGTAAATATATGCGGAACATGTGTCTTGTGTATGAAACTTAATTCTGTCTGGTGGTGATGCTCCAATCCTGGAGATCTGAGGAATGTGGAGCATATTTTTGTAATTATTTCACCCAGGTCCACCCAGGCCCGGAACGAGAGTACCCGTCAGAGTCCCAACTATGAATCAAATAAGTTTAGTTGAATATTATCCACATTAGATCGGTATACTTGAAACATAAAACTGTGCGAAAACCAATGATTATCATTAAAACATATAATTACAGGAGGCAGCACCCCAAAAACAGCAGCTGTACAGACACCTACCCTCCATCTTGAAAACCATCCAAAGTAGACAAACCAGACATGTGGAACACTGCTGGAGAAGTAAGGGCGAACTCATAAGTGTTGTACTCCTATGGACCCATTCACACAGATGAGCAAGGGTAGGGCGACCAGCTTGAACCTACTACCTATAACAGCTGTGTACTGATACAGGATGTAGCATGAAAGAATTACCGAGTGTGATGGACGATAGGGACGAGTGGCGGGAGAAGGTCAGGGAAATCCGTACCAGTGGGTCGCCAAGATGATGACGATATATAAATGATTTTATTACATAGGACTAGATAAAACCATACAACTGTTTGTAAATCATTTCTATTAGGTTTGAATACTTACTCCCCAACACCTTGGTGTAGTAGCTATCGAAAAGGGAGCCTTTGGGTCTCCCTCGACTATAACTTACTTGATTTTTTATAAGTGGGCGCAAATAAATGATTTTAGACAAAAAAGCGGTATTTTAAAAATGCAATGGAACATTATGAAAATACTTTTGAATAAAAATAAAAAAACATTTTCTAAAGAAGCAAACCCCTGGTGAGGGTGTAATGGTTAAAGCACTGGATTGCGGAATCGTACTAAGCGAGTTCGAACTCCAGTCGCGCTATTACGTTCACTTTCGGACAAATACCTTTGGATAAGGTATGAACCCCCTTATCCTCAAAGCTATGTGTTAAATGGTACCACTACTGTTCTTCTAGGAGAATAGCTTTGGAATTAAATAACCTACAAAGGTTGATATGCCATTAAACAAAGAAACCAAACCAAGAAATGTGTTTTATATTTTAAATATTAAGTCGGAGAAATGTGAAATTGAGAACATCCTTTTTATTATTTTTATTTTTATTTTTTGGTTTGTCATGAACTTTCTGACCGGGCCATGTCTTTTGCTTCAAAAATCTAGATAAATATGATAGATAAAATATAGACTGAATTTCTATTAATAGTAATTATGTATATTTTTTTCGGACAAATACCCTTGGGAAAGGTATGAACCTCCTTATCCTCCCAGCTATGGGTTAAATAGTATCACTACTGTTCTTCTAGAAGAGTAAATAACCCACGAACTTTGAAACCAAACCAATCAAACCCCGGAATTAACAAACGTATTTGAGTTCTCGTGCCGTTAAACAAATAAACCAACCCCCCTCTCTCTCTCTCTCTCTCTCTCTCTCTCTCTCTCTCTCTCTCTCTCTGTGAGCAATTTTGAACAAGTTTTGGAGGCAACACCCCACAAAGCAGCAGCTGTACGGCCACCTACCACCCATCACGAAAACTATCAAAGTTAGACGAACCAGACATGCAGGACACTGCTGGAGAAGCAGGGACGAGCTCATAAATGTTCTCCTATGGACCCCCTCACATGGCTGAGCAAAAGCATGGCGACCAGCTCGAACCTGCATACAGCAGCTCAGTGAGGATACGGGATGTAGCCATGAAGACCTTCCAGAAGCGATGAACGACAGGGAGGAGTGGCGAAAGATGATGATGATAATATATTCGTGGTTGGTTGGTTGGTTGGATTTAGGGTATGTCAACCCTTGTCAATCTCCTATTGTAAACAATAATAAATAACTAATGATAAAATCTATTTAAAAACAATTATAGATTCAAGTAACTATTCTTAATACAAATAATTTGCACACTGTTATATCTTTTTAAATATTCCCAATTCTAATAATTTATGTATAGAATCCTGTAGACTTAAAGAGATAAATGGTATATGTAAAATGGTATATGTAAAATCCGGAATCCATCCTGGAGAATGAGACGCACAAATTTCTCTGGGATCTTGAGATACAAACGGATCACTTTAACGACCAGACGACCAGATCTAATGATAGTCAACAAAAAAAGAAGAACCTGTAAAATTTTGGACTTTGCCGTACCGGCTGACCATAGAGTAAAATTGAAAGAGAACGAAAAGAGAGATAAGTGCCAAAAAACTTGCTAGGGAACTGAAAAAAACTATGGAACATGAAAGTAACGATGATACCAATTGTAATCGGCGTGTTTGGCACTGTCACTAAAAATCTGTAAAGGGACTGGAGGAATTGGAAATAAGAGGACGAGTGGAGATCATCAAAACTACACCATTGTTGAGATCGGCCAGAATACTGAGAAGAGTCCTGGAAACATAAGATAAGACTTGTTGTTACGCAAACTCCAGTGGAAAATCATCAACTAACGCTGGTGTGAAAAACTCTCAAAAGGAAAAAATAATATCAAATGATACCTAGACCTTGCTAGAGAACAAAAAACTACAGAAGATTAACGTGACGGTGATAACAGTAGTGTTTGGTGCACTTTGAAAATCGCCAAAGGATTTGTAAAGGGACTGAAAGACTTGGAAATAAGAGGATAAGTAGAGACTGTACAGACTACAATAATATTAAGATCGGCCAGAATACTGCGAAGAGTCCTGGAGACTTGAGGAGTCTTGCTGTCACTTAAACTCCAGCGAGTAACTATCGGCTAACGCTGGGGTGAAAACTCTCAAAGGAGTAAATAATAATAGTAATAATGATAATAATGATAATTTTTTGCACACTGTCATATGGTTTCAAGTATTCCCATCTAATATAAATAATTTTCACACGTTTAGACGGCTTCAAGTATTTCTATTTAATACAAATAATTTTCAAACAGATCTGTTTGTATCGTAGATGTGACTCTTACATGGACTACTACTACGGAACAGATAAGACCTGGGAGTCATGACAATGACGAGGTGACACTACTCTGGTCAGAGTCCCAGAACTTGAGCCTTACCAATAGATGCAGTTCAAAATCATGCCCAAGTCATCCCCTCTTTTGAGGAGACGGGTGGTTCTTACCCCTTTGCAGAGTATACAGTCAATAGATTCTATACTCTGCAGATACCTAGATCTATTTGAGTATTCGCATGAATACATATGTGTTTGTGTATTTGTGTGTGTGTGTGTGTGTGTGTGTGTGTGTGTGTGTGTGTGTGTGTGTGTGTGTGTGTTATAGGAAATTTAACGACACCTCCATGTGGGTCGTAAGAAAGAATAAGTAACACGGTAAGATGTTTAAATACGTTTATATAAGAATTTCGAAAGAGTTGCTAAGCATATTCCTTTAGCGATCAATAGTCTTTAAGAGGACAAAGTTAAAATTATAATACACTTATCTGTGGTTGGTGAATGTACTGGTGTCTATATATTTTCTCGTTGTTTAAGACTGTTTTACGAGGGCTGTGGACGTTTGGTTTCGTAGGGCAGAAAAAAATGTCTTCTGGGTTCTATTTGTAGAGTTAGATGGTCTGCTAAAACCCTCAGTTACCCGGGTGTCTTTTTTTTTGCTACGTCTCGCCTCGTGGAGACCCTAGTCGCTTCTTGCTTTGTGGAGACACTATTCGCTTCTCCCTCGTCTCGCCGTGCCCAAGTCACGTACTCAAGTCCCTTTCGTCCTGCCTTCTCGCTCCATCCTCGGCCTCTCCACATCAGAGTTCATAGGCCATATAGAGGATGACTCGTAATTTTCTTATATTGTGTGTGTGTGTGTGTGTGTGTGTGTGTGTGTGTGTGTGAAAAGATGGATACTAATGATGTTCTATCAAAAATCTCCTGTTGACAGTCTGGGCCATAACAACCCTGTCGAGATAAGGAAAGCTTATTGATTAAATAAAGAGGATTCTGTTGATTGCAACGATGCACAATACCCATTTTCCACTGTTTTGAATATATCCTATTAAGGTTTTCACAAAATGGCTTCTATCAAAAACATTTATTGAGATGAATTAAGATACTTATTTCTAAGAACAGACCAACACATTCCTTTATACTGGCATAAGCACAGACAGACGCCTTCATATTCACGTATATTTTTGTCGATAAAAAAAGCAGCTCATATCAATTTTAACTAAGACAAAATTTTAGGTTTGGGTTCTTTGTTTAATGGCATATCAACCTTCGTGGGATTCATTCTTCCTGCAAGGGTATTAGTTCAAAAGTGAACGTAATAATGCAAGTAGATTTCGAACTTGCTTACTTCCAGGTCGCAGTCCCGCACATTAGCCACTACCCCTTGGGAATATCATTTATAGAGGTATGATGAGTCAAACCATTGTTTTATATGGATTCAATATAGAAAATATAAGAAAATATATTTTTTGAGGCTAAAGATAATACTGGGCATGCCTTTCCCCATCGTATTTCGGGATAATATCTATGAGATTATTTGACGATATTTCGAATACCGTATAAGGTTGCGAGCACAATGAATCCTTTACAAAGCAGCCAAGGATATGAGCGTATCGAGCATGTCACGAAATGACCAAATCTCTAAAAGCCAAGCGAAGCCGCACGACACTTGTAAAAAATAATCGGGCTTATATTACATAGAACCTGGGAAGTATATAGACCTTTGTTAAGTCTCTAAGCTTATTAAAAAATATCTTCGAAAAATATTCAGTGTTGATTATAATGTTTCAAAAAGGTTATTTTTAAACATTATTATTATATTGGTGTTGTAAGAAGCGTAATAAAAAACTATTTTCATGAGTTGGTTTTTTGTTTCATAAATATTCTGTCGATCTGCATAGTCGTTTGGTTTCGTTTCGTATCTTTGTTTAATGGCATATCAACTTGGGTTATTTAATGTCAAAGCTATCCTTGGAGAAGGACAATAGTGGTACTATTTAACTGAAAGCTGGGGAGGTAAGGTGCCTCATACGTTTCTCTAGAGTATTTCTCCGAAAGTTAACGTAATGGAGCTGTTGGAGTTCGAACTCGCTTACTTCGATGAAGAAGTCCAGTACGTTAGCCACTACGCCACAAGGAGTCTATCCCCTCTATTTTACATGGATACGCACTTTCAGAATTTTCGACTCAAGTTCATATTCTGTAACTAGAACTTTTCAATTCTCTCATATACTTCGACTGCTCATTGACAAACGTTTATTCAGGAAATATTATATATGATAATAAACCATTATTTCCAAAGTCTCTCTGTTGCTCCATAGTAAACTATGTTGGATCTTTGTCCGTTTTTTATTGTTGTTTGGTACATTGTTTTAAATTAAGCTATTTTCATTAATCGGGGATTTATTCTTACACCAACAATTTCAGAGACTTTTTTCCAGGATCAACCCCTTAGTGCATTACTTTATAATTACATTTTGGGATAATCTATCGAACATTATCCTTACGAATATAACTAATCTTTGCCGTATTTCGTTAAATATTTTGTACAGTTTGTTTACTTTCGGAAAATGATTCTTTATTAACTTCAAGAACCTCTTTTCCCCACTCGTCTTTACTGCTTCGTTAAATGGAAAATTAAACCATTACATATTTCTCTCTTTGTGTCTCCTTCGTTGAGATTAATCGTTTATGTTGCTTCCATTAGAAATAATTTTTGCATTTTACAGTGTTAAAAGCAGGTGGATTCAAAAATCTAAACTTGTTTCTAATGAAAACAATAGAAGCAATTAATCTCAACGAAGAAGCAACAAAGAGGAAAATATAAAAGGGTTAGATTCTTCATTTAACAAAACAATAAAGACAAAATTTGAAAAAAAAGGTTTTTTGAACTTAATAAACAATCATTTTCTTTAAGCAGATGAACTGCACAAAATATCTAACAAAATATACTGTCAAGTATAGTTACAGCTGTATGGATATTATCCAAAAATATAACCACAAAACAATGCAAAAGGGTGTCGATAAAGTAAAATTCCTCTGAAATTATTGGTCTAAGAATGAATAGCCATTTTAAGGAAATGTTCTGGATTAAAATTTTGTTTATCAAATAACTGTAAGTGTACTATAGCCCCAATTAACGCCATGCGCAAAATGGACATATAATGTTCATAATGATAGAGCATATAAAGAACATAGGAATCTCGAAATTCGAAAACACGTAACGACTTCTTGTTCAGGTACGAAACCTTTTTATTAACTTTGAGTTAAAGGTTTCGACATAAGGAGGAGAGACACAATCTTGCTATGCTGTCTTATTCATCTGGCCCCCATCTCGTGCGGCACCCATGGCGCGCAAATTCGTCTCACCTCGCGAGCCCCAAAAGTCGAACCTCCTCGTTCGGCGTCTAGTTTCCAACTCTCTGACTTTCCTTCAATTCTCCACAAACCTCTACACGCTTCCGGTGCGTGACGTCACTCGCACTCCGTCACCCGTTTCGTCTCGGACTATTGTGACATCTTTGAGTGATACCTCCATCCGCCCGCGCGCGCCCTCGTTAACACCTGCCTCAATGTTGCACCTAACTAACCCATGTGCTGAGCCGAAAGGTTCACAGCCTAACTAAACCCAAAGGCATGAACCGAAATCCCTCGGTCATTACGTTACATAAGAAATTGAAAAGAATTTAACACTATTTACACTGAGGCAATAGAGTGACCCCGGAAATAAGGATTTTATATCAACAGATTATCATTCCAGATTAACCAAATTAACCAAATAGGTCTATGATGGCGAAGTATATAAGAGAACTTAAAAATGCAAAGAAAAAAGAAAACTTGAAATCGAAAGGAAAATTCAAAAAAGAGTGAACGAATTTAGTAAAAGAGCAAAATTGTGTTTGGAAAAAACGTTTTGCATTATAAAATCCCAAAAAGAAAACAGGATTGTTGAACAAGTTAGTATCTAGATCCAACAAAGGGATATTACTCCACAATCCCCCAATCCCCAGAGCTCCAGAATCGGAGTCTCACCATTGGATGTTGTTTAGCATGATACAACGCTATTTTTGGTGGGGGCCTTACATCTCTGCAAGAGAAGCAGTCAGTGTATTCTAAGCTTTGCAGACATTGCGATCAGCTTAGCTTAGTTTTGAAGTATAAAGCACACAGTGAGAATCGAACTTACAAGTGGCCAAGTCGGTTGGGTTTTACTGTAGAATACACCGAGTGCATCTCTACAAATGGATAGTCTCCCCACAACGAGTGCTCTGGATATGACACTAAACAACCTGATGGTAAAGCTTCACTAATCCTGGAGCTCTAGGAAATACAGTGTACCCTTTCATTGGAACTACTCCCAGATCAACTCTGGCTTGGAGTACCTGATAGGGTCCTATCTATGGGTCAAATAGAAGGTCTCGACATTTAAACTGTGTACTTCTTCTGAACAGAATTGTTTGAAAAAGAACTGTTTTTACATTTAACTGTATGTAAGCAAAAACTGCGTACTTATGCTAAATTGAATTGTTTGATCATTTAACTATGTGTAAACAAATCAGTGATGTTTAATTGAATTGTTAATGATACATAGCAATACTTGTAACCATTTAACTTTGTTGACATGATGAATTAAATTGTTTGAAATAGAACTGTTTGATGATTTAACTGTGTGTTAACAAATGACTGATGTTCAATTGAATTCTTACTGATACAGAGCAATACTTGAAAACATTTAACATGAATAATTTTATTCAGTCTTAATCGTTTGTTTGCACACAGTTAAAGGGTTTAAGTATTGCATGTAAGACTAACAATTTAATTTTACATCATTCACGGCTTAGTTGGTATTTTTTCTCTTTTTTCCTTTTTTTTTTTTTGCCATATAACCCCCTGTACATTATTTAGTGCCAAATGCTATTCTCACAAATATATAGAAAATATATATGATTTGTAAAGGCATAACTTGTTGATAACATTTTTGAACGAGCCAGAGCTTATTTGTTTGCACACAGTTTAATGGTTTTAAGTATTGCTATAGTAACGCTAACAATTCACAATTTAACATCAGTCATTTGTTTTCACAGAGTAACTGGTTATACATATATGATTTCTAAATGAATAGTTTTTCGGTGATTTTTTTAATGATAGAGTTAATTATTTTGTACACAATTAAGTAGGGGGTGTTCTCGTGGGTCTCCTCGTGGTGTAATAGTTAAAGCGATGGACTACTGAATTGTAGTAAGCGAGTTCGTACCCCAGTCGCGCTATTACGTTCACTTTCGGGCAAATACCCTTGAAGGTATGAAGCACCTATGGGAAAGGTATGAAGCAGCTATGGGTTCAATAGTACCACAACTTCGGCATTAAAATAACCTGCAAGGGTTGATATGCCATTAAACAAACAAACCAACCAACAATTAAGTATCGCTATTTTTTTAGTTAAATGGTTTCTATGTTGTTGTTGTTTAACAGTCATAATTCTATTTTATATTATCGTTTATTTGCACACAGTGGAGAGATTACAAGTATTGCTATTAAGTACGAAAATTCTATTTATCATTATTCATTCATTTGCACACAGTTAAATGGTTTCAAGTATTGCTATTTAATCCTAATAATTCTATTCAACATTACTCAATCGTTTGCATACAGTTAGATGGATCCAAGTATTGCTATTTAACACTAAAAATTCAATTTAACATGAATAATTTGTTTGCACGACTATGTAAAGAAAGCTTTATGAAGAGGTTTCTTACTGCTCGCAATGCATTCTGGTCTTCTTGTCAAATTAATGATTGATGGTACCGCAAACAAAGAAATTTTTCTAGTTAAATGATCAAGCAATTTTATTTGACCCATATATGGGACCCTGTCAGGTACTACCATTCCGGGTTAGAGTGGACCTGGGAGTAATGGCAATGAAGAAGTATTCCACATTCTCCAAAACTCCACGACTGGAGCGTCACCATCTGGTGAGTCTTTATGCCATATCCAAGACACTCATGGGAGGGGATGTCTTACACCCATGCAGAGATGCAGTCGGTGTATTCTACAGCCCCAGCCGACTGGACCGTCTCGTATTTGCTTTAGAAAGAAACAACTTTGCTCAAAACTATACTTTTAATCATCCTACGTCATTATCAAATGAGCCACGACAACTATCTCACGTAGCTATATATGGAATATGTATACACATATGTGCGCATATGTAAGTATTCGTAACACGAAGTGGCTGGTGTATGATTAACAATGCCAGTAGGCAAACGACTATGTAAAGAAAGCTTTATGAAGAGGTTCCTGACTGCTCGCAATGCATTCTGGTCTTGTCGTCTAATTAATGATTGATGGTGTAGCGAGATGAATGGAGGAACTGAAGCAAGCAACAATAATATAATAAACCACAATTCCCCAAACATCAATTAGTTCACCATTCACTACCAACAACTCCGTTCACCCATCTTGAAACAAAAGGCGAATGGGAATTATGTATATGTCAAATGAGTTTGAGGTGTGCGTGTCAGCATTGTTAGATAGATAGATGGATAGATAGATAGATACTTTGAAAGGGTATAGAAAAGTTCTTGACCAAGAGTCATGAAATAATCGTGCTATTCAATGTATTCATACAACATTTCAAACAGATAGATAGATAGATAGATAGATAGATAGATAGATAGATAGATAGATACGAAGGGAATGGAAAAGTTCTAGGGTCGACCATGAAATGACTAAGGGTCATGAAACACATCAGCTATTCAACGTATTCATCCACCATTTCAGATAGATACGCAGAAAAATCACCTGATTAAGATGATTATTGACTGAAAATAGATACGAATATTAACTAAATTTATTTTAGTTCGACAAAGAAAAATGGTATTTCCACTGTTAATTGAATTCGCAACAATTGTTGGTATACTAATCAAACTTGTTCTGTGATATCTACACCAAAATGAGGTACCCAAAATAAATAAGAATAAAAGACGCAATCAAACAGGAAGAAGATCGAATAAATTTAAATCGGAATAAACAAGAAACTCAACGTCACTTAAAAGTTAAATTCAAGGAATATAAGAAAGATAAATTCACTGAGTCGATTAGTTTGTTGTCTTTTATGGCATATCAACCTTTGTAGATAACTAAATGTCCCGTCCATATATATATATATATATATATATATATATGTGTGTGTGTGTGTGTGTGTGTGTGTGTGTGTGTGTGTGTGTGTGTGTGTGTGTGTGATTCGAAAACGGATAGTTTGTATGTAACATCTTTAAACGAGCCAGAGCTCATTTGTTTGCACACAGTTAAATAGTTTCGAGTATAGTAACATTAAATATTTTTATTTTACCCTTTGCTAGGACCCTCATACCTACTAACGCTCCAGGTTTGAGTGGAACTGGGATTAATTGTAATTAAGGGGTACTCCACATTCTCCAAAAACTCCATGACTAGAGCCTCATCATCAGATGGCTTCGTGTCATATTGCCGTGGGGTTGGTCTTACCTCTCTCTAGAGATGTAGCTGGCATATTGTACAACCTCAGCCGACTGGGCAAAAATTCATTATGGAATCAATTAAGATTTGTAGGACAGACCATATCTGGATGGAGAAAGGACTACATTATCTTCTCAGAGATGAGGTCCAGATAATAGATCCGGAATATAGCGAAAAAGTGATGAAATTGATCAAAGGAATATACATTAGCCCAATTTATAAGAGCGATTTTGAATGCTTAACAAAAGTAGAATTATTCAATGAGGGCATTCTTACTTTAAAAAATTATAGGATGTTTTGCTTGCAAATGTTACAAAGAATGAAATCACCTTCATGGTATACATTGCAGTGAACGTTTAAGCCAAATTTGCTGACATTGTCTTCAAGTTTGGTATGTGTAGTAAGCAAAAAATTATAGAAACTGAGAAAGAAAGAAATATATATATATATATATATATATATATATATATATAGAGAGAGAGAGAGAGAGAGAGAGAGAGAGAGAGAGAAAGAAAGTTTCCAATCGATTCGCTTCCTGGATGCTGATTTATGGGTACTTTTTAGGTATCCCAACTTGGAAACTTTTCAGATTTTACACACATCATTAAAAATTATCTCCCTTGGCTTTCATTCTTTCGAAATCAAATAAAAACATTACAAGTTGGTCATACATTAATGTTGCATTGTTAAAAGAATAACAAATCAGGCGAATAGGAAAAAAAGTAATTAACTTTCTATGTAATTCAAATCTTAGTTGTTGTTTTTTTTATTGTTGTTGTTTTTTTTTGTTTTGTTTTTTTAAAGCTGCCAATAATTTTAAAAATTGGTTGTATTTTACTTTCTTAATAATCTCTTAATCAACAATCTCTTCATTAATTATCTGTTAATTATTCCCTTTTACCTGTCGGGAGTACTTGTGACGTAATGGCTGACGTGTAGGATTGCGTCACCGTAGGAAGTGAGTTCGTACTACAGCCGTGCTATTACGTTCACTTTTGGACTAATGCCCACAGGAAAGATATGAGACCTCTTGTCTTTCTAGTTATAGGTTAGATTGTACCACTACTGATCTTCTACAAATATGGCTTTGGCATTAAATAACCCACGAACATTGATATGCCATTTAACAAGGAAATTAACCTATTGCTTCTATTTTCTTAATAATAACAAAAATGGTTCTTAATAATAATTGTTTGTATAATTTTAATTTTTGCATCCTTTGATATTTAATTTCGTTTAATCAAGAGACAAAAAATCTATTTCGATAAAGATCTACTTCGAAAAAAAAAAGAAACAAAAAATTAATAAATTTAGAAAATTATATTACATAACACATTTCTTACTATACCGTCATATGTTATAAACAGGATTTGATATTAAATAACCTACAAAGGTTGATATGCCATAACCCAACCAACTAATCCTTCCTTTTCTTTCTTCTTTTCCTTCTCCATATCTTCCTTGTTCCTTGCATTGTCTTTGTCCTCTTTCTTCTTTTTCTTCTTCTTCATCTTCTTTTGAAATCTCCTTATTTTCTCTTCCTCTTCTATCTTCTATTTCTTCACTTCCTTCACCACTTCCTTCTTGTTTTCTTTATCGCCATTCCTCTGCTTTTTCTTTCTGTCCTAATTTTTAATTTCTCATTTCCTTTTCAATTGTATCTTTTCGATCTCTTTTTCTTTTTCCTTTTTTATCGTATTCTTTACCTCCCATTCTCTCTTCCCCCCTTCTCTCTCTCTCTCTCTCTCTCTCTCTCTCTTTCACACATTTTCTCTCTCTATCTCTCTCTCTCTCTCACGCGCGTTCTCTTTCTCTCTCTCTCTCTCTCTCTCTTTCACACATTTTCTCTCTCTCTCTCTCTCTCTCTCTCACGTGCGTTCTCTTTCTCTCTCTCTCTCTCTCTCTCACGTGCGTTCTCTCTATCTCTCTCTCTCTCTCTTTCACACATTTTCTCTCTCTCTCATGTGCGTTCTCTCTCTCTCTCTCTCTTTCACACATTCTCTCTCTCTCTCTCTCTCTCTTTCACACATTTTCTCTCTCTCTCTCTCTCTCTCTCTCTCTCTCTCTCTCCTATAGTCTCTTTAGCTCTCGCCTTGATCTCTTACCGTAATCATCCTTTTTATCTCTCTTTTCTCGTCATCCACAACTCAACCACTAAAAACAAAACCCCAACTCACGAAAATCGAAACATGAAGTAAACAATGATTTATTCAATTCAGTTTGCAATTTCCGTAGCCAAAATTTTTAATCCCAAAAGTCAAGAAACAATTGGTCGCCATTTTGAAAACATCCTTCTTTGTTTATTCAAAAACTCTTTTGTAATCTTTGTTTCTATTCTGTCTCTCTGCAATGAAATAAATAAAAAGTACTTCAAACAGGAAGTATTGACTTGGAAGTGCGAGACGATACTACATCGATGGAGATTGTCATCGTTGCCGGGAAAAAAATAAATACAATTAAAATTGATTAACATCAACATGGAATTGTGAGCTGAGAGTGTAAGGCAGTGAAATGATTAACGAATCTTTTCGCTCCGATCACTTTCTTCCTTATCAAATCTGTTGGGGATTTTTCTGTTTGTATGATTCTCTATGACCTTACAGTCTTTATGACTGCAAAAAGAAAAAATATCTTCTAATGGTCACTATATGTCAGGATTGACAGAGTAGCGAGAAAACACAGTCGGTGTTGTTGCCACAGGAGACGAAGAAAAATAAACAAAACGGTGTACATAAAAATAAGACTTACAATGAAAATAAAAAACAATAACACTAGAAAATAAGTTTCAATGCTTGTTATGACAAACCTATAACCGACGATATGAGGTTCATTTGATAACTCCAGTAAATTTCCTAAATAGTCGACAAAAGGGTCAAATCTATGCTACCATATAACCAACTTTATATATATATATATATATATATATTGAAATGAGTAGGTCTAAGAAGAGATTTGTTTTTTTTAGGATTTATTTATTTCGTTCTTACATACATGTATGTTCCCAGCTTGTTGCTTTCGTCAGAGATATGTTCTCAGATGAAAGTAACTAGGTAGAAACATACACATATGTAAGAACGAAATAGATAAATAAATACTTACAAATATATAAATCTTTTCGTTGACCTATTCATTCTAAAATATTTCTTTCTCTCTTTGGACTAATAGCAAAAAAAACTATATATATATATATATATATATAATATATATTGATAAATTAAACACTTGCAACAGGTTTTGGGATAATATTTCGTTCTGTATTCGCAGAAACTCTTCAGAAAGTTCTTCTGTAAATATCGAACGAAATATTAACACAAATGCCGTTGTAAGTGTTTGATTTATCCACTTTTCCACTTGATTTATCATCTTGTCAGATTCAACAAAATTTACCCTTTCTCCATATATATATATATATATATATAACGCGTCACTCAATAAATCACTGGCCTGACATATGGCGCGACTAATAAATATAATTTTTATAAATTACTAACCTTCAAATAGCACGTATCAAGATTTGAACCCAATCGGATTATTAATTTACAAATTACAGTTATTTAAATTAATTTACTGTTGCAAATTTTCAAAACAATGGAAAAATCTGAATTTCGTGTGTTGATAAAGCATTGCTTTATAATGGGGGGAAATACTGTTCAAGCAAAACAATGCCTTGATAAGTGTTATTTGGACACTGCTTCGTCGGAAACAATGGTTAAGAGGTGGTATGCTGATATTAAACGTGGTTTTTCAGACACAAATGATGCTAAATGCTCAGGTTGCTCAAATTCAACAATTGTCCTGGAAAACATTTTTTTTAAAAACTCCTCAAACTCGTTTTGGCCGACCGTAAATTGAAATTGCGTGAGGTAGCAGAGGAGTTGAAGATATCAGAAGGCAGTGTATTCACCATTTTGCATGAACATTTGTCAATGAGAAAGCTGTGTTGAACGTGGGTGTCGCGTTTGCTCAAAGTCGATCAAAAACAACGACGCGTCGACAATTCAGACTTTTGTTTGCAACTGTTTCAATGCAACAAAATAATTTTTGCATAAATATGTGACATTGAATGAAACACTGGATCCTCCATTTCACTCCAGATTCAAATCTGCAGTCAGAGTGGACAGCAGCAAGTGAAAACCGTCCAAAGCGATCAAAGACGCAAACATCAGTAGGCAAAGTTTTGGCCTTCGTATTTTGGGATGCGCAAGATATTTTGTTTTTTGAGAAAGGAAGAAACATCAATAGCGAATTATATATAGCATTATTGGTGCGTTTGAAGGAAGAAATCGCCAAAAAACGGCCACAAAAGAAGAATGCGCTCTTTCATCAAGACAATGCACCGTGTCATAAGCCGATCACAACGAAGGCAAAACTACATGAATTGCATTTCGAATTGCTTCCGCAGCCACCCTATTCTCCAGATCTGGCCCCCAGCGACAACTGGTTGTTTGCAGACCTCAAAAGAATGCTCCAGGGAAAAGATTTGGCTCCAATGAATAAGTGATATCGGAAACTGAGGCGTATTTTGAGGCCAAAGACGAATCGTTCTACAAAAAGGGCATCGCATTGTTAGAAAACGTTGGAATCAGTGTATCACCCATAAAGGAGTCTATGTGGATGAATAAAGTTGAATTTTGCCTAAAAGTTGCTGTTTCATTAGTTAGGCCCATGACTTATGGAATGATGTGTTATATACAAACGGGGGTCATTCAATAAATACAACCCAGTCGGCTGGGGTTGTAGAATACACTGACCGCATCTCTGCAGTGGGATAAGACACCACCTACCTGGCAACGAGTGTCCCGAATATATTAAACTATCTAATGGCGAGGGTCTTGCCTTGGAAATTTCAGGAATGTGGAATACTCCTTCATTGCCATTACTACCAGGCCCACTCTAACCCAGAGTGGTAGGGTCCTGTCTATGGGTCATATAGAACTGTTTGATCTTTAAACTGAGTGCAAACTAATTACTTATGCTAGATTAAATTGTTAGAAATAGAACTGTTTGATCATTTAACTGTGTGTAAACGAATCACAGATGTTTAATTTAATTGTTAGTGATACATAGCAGTACTTGAAACCATTTAACTGTGTGCAAATGAATGATGAATGTTGAATAAAATTATCAATGTTAAATAGCAATACTTGAAACTCTTTAACTGTTTGCCTAAACTGAATTGGAAACACTTAACTGTGTGCAATCGAAAGACTAGAGTTTTACAGAATTAGTTTAAAATAGCAATACTTGTAACTACTTCAATGTGTGCAAACAAAAGATTAATAGTAAATACATTGATTCTTATTAGATGGGGGGGATGTCCTCGTAGTGTAATGGTTAAAGCGATGGACTGCTGAATCGTAGTAAGTTCGAACTCCAGTCGTGCTATTAGGTTCACCTTCGGACAAATACCCTTGGGAAAGGTATGAACCCCCTTATCCTCCCAGCTGTGGGTTAAATAGTACCATTACTGTTCTTCTTGGAGAATAGCTTTGGCATTAAATAACCTACAAATCTTGATATGCCATTACCCACAGAACCCTTTTATTAGAGAGCAATACTTGAAATATTTTAACTTTGAACCAAAAAATGAGCCGAGACTTATTTTAGAATATTATCAACAAAATGTGTTTACAAATATATATATATATATATATATATATATATATATATATATATATATATATATGTGTGTGTGTGTGTGCGTGTATAAACAGATTTAGGCATTAAATAACCGACAATGGTTGATATGCCATAAAACCCAACCAACCCATTCAATAAATAAGCTGAATTTTACCTAGAGAGTTGGAAGTAGGAAGCACTGTTTACAATTGCACGTTTTTCAAAGCAATCAATACTGATTGGTCCTTTCATGTTCTAGAAGACAGACAGTAGGACTTTCTTTTACAGACTGCTCAGCTCGGAACTTTTTTTTGCCAGAGATTGTTTCTACTCCATAGACACTTTTCGAATCAGGCTTGTAGTGGCAAACTTATGTTTAACCAATTTATAAATATTTTTCTGGAAAAATTATGCTTCTCGTACACATAATATATTCTTCTGTTAATTTCACATTGTTTGCACTTCTCCGCCACCAAATATTCGATGAGAGACCTCAATTCAAGTATGAAGCAATTTGATTTACAGCAATTTTGAACAACCTCAAAACAAATACTTCTGTGAGATTTGAATAATGTTTGTTATAGACTTATTCAAAGAAATTCTGAGTTACCATCTATGGAAAACAGTTTTTTTCTTAAAAAATCTTTTTTATTGTATGACCCTCGTATTTTTTTAAATATAAGTTTATATTCAAAAGAATTAAGTACTTTAAGTTTAGTGTATTCTAACCAGCATCTCAAGTCTGGTTTGGTTTGGTTTTATGACACATTAACCATTGTAGGTTATTAATGCCAAATCCATTTTTATACATATGAATAGTTCTATTTCAAACAATTCAGTTTAGCATAAGTACAGAGTTTAGTTCTATTTAAGCCATAGATAGGATCCTACCAGGTGCAACCACTCCGGGCCCAAGTGGACCTGGACGCGATGGCAATGAAGGGTTCCCCAAAGCTCCAGCATTACTAGAACCTTACAATCAGATTGTTTATTATCATCTCCAGGACACTCGTTGTGGGGTCTTACCCCTCTACAGCCTCAGCCGAATAGGCATCTTTCAAAAAATATGTTACTCATGTCTATTGTTCTATAGGCAAAGTGCATCTTCGGAAATGTAAATGCAGTTTTATCTTATATGCCGAGCTTTCCATGAAGCATGTGACCACGAAATCGTGAAACTATTAGAAGCAATATGGGCTTATGTATAATATTTACAGTTCTATTTATATTTCAACTATAAGATAGTCACATATATATATATATATATGATCTTATTCATCATTGTTTTTCTTTTTTGTCTAGGTTTGTGTTCTATACAGTATCGTGTCTCCAACAATTTCCACTTGTTTTTGCCAAGGCGGCTGGGGCTGTAGAATACACCGACTGCACTTCTGCAGAGGGGTAAACCCCCCACACACACCGAACTAGTGTCCTAGATATGACACTTAACAATCTGATGGTAAGGTTCCAGTAATACTGGAGCTTTGGGAAATGTGGAGTACCCCTTCATTACTATCGCCTCCAGGTCAACTCAGGGCCTGAGTGGTAGCACCTGATAGGATCCTATCTATGGGCCAAATAGAATTAAAATACCTGCTTATGCTAAACTGAATTACTTGAAATAGAACTGTTTTGATATTTAAACTGCGTTCTTATGCTAAACTGAGTTGTTTGAAATAAAATTGTTTTGACATCTAACTGTATGTGGACAAAATCTATACTTATATTAAACTAAATTGTTTGAATTAGAACAGTTTGACTAAACTGAATAGCTTAAGATAGAAATATCTTGACAATTGAACTGTGTACTTAAGCTAAACTGAATTATTTGAATAGAACTGATTATTTGTATAAAAATAGATTTGGTATTAAATAACCTACAAAGGTTGATATGCCATAAAAACTAAACAACCAACCGACCCACTTTTTGTGAGTTATATGTGAATATTGTGGTTTTTGTGGAAACAAATAGGAGAAACTACTTTCAGACCCACCCTGTTACGAACTCTGAATTTGGGCTCTTGTTTATTACTAATAAAAATTCCTCGGTACTAGTCGTGACTATGTGAATAAAAAGTGAACAACTAGCTCAATTCAAAAGTTCAATTTTTCGTGGAAATAAACAGAAGCTTTCATTGAAAGTCTCTAGTGCGTTTTATATAACACTTCGTTCTAATACCCTTAGAAAAGACATGAATCTTTCTCTTTTCTTTCCATCTGTGGGTAAATAGTTAGATAGACTTACAAAGACAACCGTTCGAGAATGAGGAAAGATTCTGGAATCAAAACCTGAAGAATTTTGTTCAGAAGAATCTAATGCACCATTCTTCTGATAACAGATTATCCAACAAAATATGGCTGATTCGGCAAGACTACATAACTATAAATACATAACCTATGTTGCTAGATCAGCAGTTGATATCTTTAAAAAAACTTGATGTTCATCGCAGCCTCCCCCTAGACAGGATTTGATACGAAGTCTTTTTTATTGTGGGGGTTTAGGGGAGGTCGGCCACAGGCTCACTTAATGCAATGTGAGCCAGATGACCCAAAGTTTGGTGTGAGTCTAGCACGTATGCCTGGTCATAGCTTGAACTAGACCCGTTGAATGAACTATTGAACCCTCTTACATTGATTTTTCTTAATGACATATCCACGTTCGTGGGTTATATAATGTCAAATCCATCCTTATTGTAGAACAGTTGTGGTACAATTTAACTCATAGATAGGGGTATAAAGAAGTTCATACCTTTCCAAGAGTATTAGTTCGAAACTGAATGTAATAGCGCGACTGAGATTCGAACTCACTTATGACGATGTCATAGTCAAGCACGTTGTCCATTACGCCATATGGACTCAAAACGGTTTAACATTGAGGTCATTGGAAGATATCATTATGATAACAAAATTGTTGGTTACTAAGTCTTATCAATGCATTCTTATCAATGGATAATAAATTATAGGGGGGTGTCCTCGTGGTGTAATGGTTAAAGCGATGGACTGCGGAATCGTAGTACGCGAGTTCGTACTCCAGTCGCGCTATTACGTTCACTTTCGGCCAAATACCTTTGGGAAAGGTATGAACCCCCTTATCCTCCCAGCTATGGGTTAAATAGTACCACTACTGTTCTTCGATGAGAATAGCTTTGGCATTAAATAACCTAAAAAGAGTTGATATGCCATTAAACAAAGAAACTCAAAATGATTTTTTTTTCACAGGGATCAGCTTCATAAGTATAAAACTTCCAATCTGCTAACGATTAAAATAAAAATACTCGCTCATGTAATTTGTTGTTGATCAAATCCTTTATAATTATAAGCAATTATTATTTATCTTACTGTCAATGCGTTCTCATTAATGGAAACAAAATCATGTGATTCAGGACCAAAAAGATTTTTTTCTCGGAGATCGGCTTTTTTGGTCTGCTACCGATTAAAATAACTGTATTCACTCATATAATTTATTGCTTTGTTTGCCAATGGCCAGGGAGACCGAGTTTCAATCCCAAGTTGAGTCTTACCAAAGACTCAAAAAATGGTACTTAATTCAGCCTTTCTTAACATATCATATTTACCCAACCCCTCCGCTCGGGCAGGATATGACACAAGGTCAATTTTTAAGCGGAGTTTAACAGGTTTGAATTCAGAGTTTTCCTTCTCTTAGACTAGTTGCCTAACCGAGACTGAAGAACCTAGTCTGCCCTACTATTTACCCATAGCTGGAGGGAGAATAATTGGATTCATACCTTTCCCAAGGGTATTAGTGCAATGTGAAATGCAATCAGTCTCGTCCAGGATTTGAACTCGTGTCGCCGTGTCCATTTCCTACGACGATAACCATTACACCACGCGCACGTCCACAGCATTATAATGTACGCATCAAGAGTAAAGTGGTGCAATCCAGAGAAAGAAGAAGCGCCCCCGACATCTAGATGTTGTAGATAATGAAATTGTTATCGCTATTGTTGCTAATGTCGTAGCTAATTTCGGTGATGTAGCTTCGGGTCACCGACAACAATCGCCAACTTTACTATTTCTCTTACTGATCGACCTGTCGTCTGGGCCAAGAATATACTGACTTCATCCTTTTTAGAATAGTAAGAATCCTTCCTCCCAAAAAGAGTGTTGTGATTATGACGCTAAAGGGAATCTGGTGGTGACCCGGGATAGTAGTACCAATTAGGGATATATCTATAGATCATATTGATATGTTTGAAAAGTATTTTATAGGATAACGTAAAACGAAATAGCTGTACAAATAAATGATAATAGACAAAGTACAACAAAAAAGTAATCGAATAGTATAGTTGTAAATACAATAAAAGATTTATAAATTGTTGTGATGCTGACAAAAGAAAAACACGGGGAACACAAAAAGGTTTGATAGGAAAACATATATATTCAAGTAACAGAAACAAGATACAAATGAATCAGGTTAAACAGTTGTTAGTTGGTAGATAGCTGAGAGTCCAGTGGGGTAGTGACTATCCGTCCACTTTGCAAATGGTATCACACGGGATTATGTCACGCTAATTGGTGCACTCCCGTCTGACGTTCTCGCTGACGTGTATTTATGGAGGAGGGCGATTATGTAGGAAGTACAACATAAATGAATCTAAATCCGGTATTAAAACACCCATAAGGAGTTTATATGTATTTTATTCAAATTCCAATGTGAAAGATTCAGATTATACGATATACATAAATATACATTATATTCTGGCAAAATTTTATAGTTTGCATAAAAGGAATTAAAAATTAAAAACACACACACACACACACACACATATATATATATATATATATATATTTGTGTGTGTGTGTGTGTGGTGTTCTGGTTAAATCGATAGTTTGCATTAAAAGAATTGAAAACAATATTCTATCCACACACACACACCCACACACATATATATATATATATATACTCACACACACACACATTCACACATACACACGCATATAAGCAAATCTATAAACTAGATTACGTATGACTTGGAAATTACAGTTTGCTTAAAGTAGCAATCTTCAGCTTCCACCACGCCCTAAAGACAGTTCTTGAACCTGACACATAAATTCCCCACTATATCCTTGAGAAGATTTTTCACCACTTGATCTTGGCCACTAGTTCGGCTTTGTTGTTGCTGGTAAAGTGGTTGGTGGCTTTTGTAACGCTAGTAATCACTAGTTTATAGATTATAAGGAAATACTGCAAAATGGGGGGTGAGGACAATGGATTAAAAATATATTAAAGATGCATACTGTTGCTCAATACGGCAAGTGTGCGACTGCACTTGCTGTGCCATCAAGCGTTCCACTCACAGCGGATCCACGAGTCTCTTTTCACAAAAGGGTCGAGAGGGTCAGCTTGTTTGTTTGTTTGTTTTTTCTCAACATTTCTCTTTTAAGATATGTTTGACCATGTATTTTTTTTTTTTTTTTGAGGTTTCAATTCTAAAACTTTCTTTGGATTTATTTTGCTTTTACTAATACCATATTTACCAACCACACCACTCGGGCTGGATATGACACAAGGTCAAATTTTTTAAGCGGAGTGTAACAGGTTTGAGTTCAGAGTTTTCTTTCTCCTAGACAAGTTGCTTAACCAGGGCTGAAGAACCTAGTCTGCCCTACTATTTACCCATAGCTGGCGGGAGAATAACTTGATTCATACCTTTCCCAAGGGTTTTAGTGCTATGTGAAATGCAATCAGTCTCGTCCAGGATTTGAACTCGTGTCGCCGTATGCATTTCCTACGACGATAAAAATCACACCACGGGCAATTCCATTACTTTTACTAATACGATGTACTTCAGTATTTATAAATGGATCCGACAAATTAAAAGTATAGTACAGTATTTCCCTACGCAAATCTTTGGGTTTTTTTTTCTTTTCTCCATTAGCATACCTTTGTTTTAACTGTTTTAGATGCCTTTTTATGGCACCAATTTAATTTGTTTTAGATGCTTTTTTATGGCTCCAATTTCAACTTGCACACATATATATTATTTTTTCAATGCCTCTTACAAGTTTATCATCTTTGCAACATTTTTTTCTGACTTATGTTTTAAAGAAAACTTTATTTCCTTCATTGAAAGATTTCTTAGCGGATTTTGGGCATTGCTAACTTTTTATTTTTCTTCCATATAGTAAATTGTCAAACGCTGATTTGATTTTCCTGGCAAACATTTGTTCCAAGATTAGGGATCAGTCTATATATTCTTTAAAAAAATTCGAGATAAACATATAGTTATATAATAATACTAATTACCAGCTGGAAAAAAGGCTTGACGGCAACGACACAAGAATGCTGCAAGCAATATTGAACATATTCTGGAGGCAGCACCCCACAAAGCAGCAGCTGTACGGCCACCTACCACCCATTACGAAAACTATCCAAATTAGATGAATCAGATATGCAGGACACTGCTGGAGAAGTAGAGACGAACTCATATGGACTCCTTCACATGGTCGAGCAAAAGCAGGGCGACCAGCTCGAATCTACATACAGCAGCTCTGTGAGGATACGAAGAGTAGCCCTGAGGACCTGCCGAAAGCGATGAACGATTGGGAGGGGTGGTGAGAAAGGGTCAAGGATATCCGTGCTGATAGCACAACAAGATAATGAGATGATTTCTATTTAATGATAGTCACTTATTTCCACACAGTCATAAGGTCTCAAGAAACTATTAATAATGATATTTAATAAGCAGTTATTCCGTCTCCTTCCCGATTGTTTTCTTTAACGCTCCTTTGAACGTATCAAGAAAACGTTCAGCCTGATCACTTGATTTTGGGTGATATGGAGGCGTTGTTAAAGGTTCAAATGTGCAAAAATTTTGAATGTCAATCAAACTAAACCGAGTGCCATTATTAGATACTATAATTTCTGGAACGCCAAATCTCGAAAACAGTCCATGAAGATAATTTACTGTTACAGTATGAGTAGCTATTCTTCAGACCATTTTGAAATTATACGTGCTATGCAATGGGCCTGCGTAATCAACATGTAACTTGTACCAAGTTTTATTAGTTGTAGGCTAGGGTTGATAGTTTGTAGGTAATTATTTTGCGGTTCGAGCACAAATGAATGAGGTAACAACATTTTGAATATTCTGGTCTATATTTGGCCAATATTCGTAACTTCTCATAAGGGATTTCGTCCTTGAATTTTTAGAATATCCACATGAAACTATTTTATTTGTTCATTTTTTCTTAGGAAAAATGAATTACCACTCTTTCGGCGAAGTGTATTTCATCACAGAAAAAGGATCATTGTTCTTTGTAACACCCAGTTTGTTTTTTTCTTCATTTTTATCTTGATTTCACGCTGTATTTTAATTTCGTCAAAAGTCACAGGAAGTTAAATTTTTTTTTTTTTTTTTTGCTCAAAACACATTAATTTTTAGAAAATAACGAAGCAATCATTGTTTCTTCGAAAGGTCGCTTAAATTTTGAGTTTGATCGGGACAAGCTATCTGCATGTTCTAATTTCTTTTATGATAAATTTAAAAAAGTAAATTTGGCGACTTTAATCGAGGATAAACCATAGGCTCCCTTTTCAATAGCTACTACACCGAGGTGTTGGGGAGGGCGCTACATCATTCCCTGGATTGCTCCACCTTACCTTTGATCCTTACCTTATGATGCTGAGTGTTAAGAAAGGCGGCATCAAGTACCGTTTTTTGAGTCTCTGGTATGACTCGACCTGGGATTGAACCCTGGTCTCCCAGACAACCGGAGAATACTCTACTCATAAGGCCAATGATAAATAAGTAAAGTTGGCGACCGTAGCCGAGGGTGACTAGAAGTTTCCCTTTTCAACAGCTACTACATCGCTGTAGAATACACCGACTGTATCTCTGCAGTTGAATGAATAAACCCCACCCCAACGAATGTCCTGATATGACACTAAACAATCAAATCGTAAGTGTCCAGTAATGCTGGAGTGTTGAGAAAAACAGAGAATCTCTTCATTGCCGTCACTCCCTTGTCTATTCTGGCTTGGAGAGCAAACACCAGATAGGGTCCTATCAATGGAACAAATAGAACTGTTTGACATTTAAACCGAGTGAAAACGAATCACTCTCCAACGAGTGTACTGGATATGACACTAAACAATCTGATTGTGAGGTTCCAGTAATGCTGGAGTGTTGAGAAAAACAGAGAATCTCTTCATTGCCGTCACTACCTGGTCTATTCTGGCTTGGAGAGCAAACACCAGATAGGGTCCTATCAATGGAACAAATAGAACTGTTTGACATTTAAACCGAGTGAAAACGAATGACTCTCCAACGAGTGTACTGGATATAACACTAAACAATCTGATTGTGAGGTTCCAGTGATGCTGGAGGTTTAGAGAATGCGTAGTGCCCCATAACCTACTCTGGACAAGAGTGGCAGATCTTGAAAGGGTCCTATCTAGAGGTCAAATAGAACTGACATTTAAATGAGCGCAAACAAATAACATGCTAAATTGAATTATTTGAAAAAGAACTGTTTAATTATTTAACTGAGTGTAAACAAATGACTGATGTTAGTGATAGATAGCAATACTTGGAACCATTTATCTTTGACTTACGCTAATTTGAATTGTTAGAAATAGAACTGTTTGATCCTTCAGTTGTGTGTAAACAAAAGACTGATGTCAAATTGAATTGTTATTGATACATAGCAATACATGAAACCATTTTAATATTTGCAAAAGAATGAGCTTACGCTACTTTAAAAACGTTATCAACAAAATGTGTTTACAAATCATTAGATCTCCAACATTGGCTGCTATGCTATAAAACCCAACCAGAAAAAAGAACTTTAAATTTATGACAACTGTTCTAGTGTCCAAATCGCTGGCATCTGATGTCACTATTATTTCTTAATACGGATTAAAATTAGTCAACGATAATTCAGATGTTAAAATATTCTCAATGTCTTCAAAAGATTCTGGGTATTTATCGGATCAGTTGCACATTGCAACTTTTTTAATAATTTGTTTAAAGGTTTCAGTTAGCTTAATAGCATATTGTTACATAGCATCATTGTTACAGATGACGAAATCGAAAAGGAAGAAAATAGAGAAAATCAAAAGGAAAATCTTTTCACATCGATACATTAGTTTAAAAAATATTTTATCTTCTGTAACAAAATTATTTTATTTTGTAGGGAGGAAAGGTGTGTTATATAATTAAGGAATGTTTTTTTTATATTAATCATTTTTCGTTAATTATATTTTATCATTCAATTTGGTAAGGCTTTGAACTATTCGAGTCTCTTAGTCCAGGTGCAGTTTTACGCCAGCACGGAAAGGATATGATAATCACCATGTGTTATAATAAACCCCCCAACAGGAAACGGGGCTGGAGTGTGGATGACGTTATGCCCAGGAGAAATGGTCCTGAGAATTTGAGGATTTTGAAAAGACGTCAGTTGAGATTCTGCCGTTGAGAGTTGCAGTAGGGTTTTCGACCGTTGAGGCATGCGGTTCAGTTTTTCAGATCTCGACCGGCAGAGATGAATTGATATCTTAAATATCACAAGATGCACCGCGCGTTGGGGTGGGGTCAGCATAGTATGGTTAGCACAGGCTTTTAAGAATTGTGACTTTCTCCTCGTGTCACCACGGACCAAAGCCAGAAGTTAATTAACAGTTCGTACCGAAAGCGATAGAATCTAGTCCCCTCCGAAGTAACCTCCCCCGTCTGTAATGCACTTCTTGTACCGTTCTAACAACTTCGGCAAGGCCTCATGGAAGTCCTCTTGTGTGAACGTGTCAATGTCCTTCGTCACAGCCTCTTTCATCTCCTCAATTGTCTCATAACGACAGCCTCTGAGCTTAGGGTATAACCAAACATCACAGGGAGTAAGGTTTGGACTATAGGAAGGCTGAGGAACTGTCTTGATGCCCATCTTGGTCAAATAGTCTGTGACAAGGATGGAGTTGTGGTCTGGTGCATTGAAATGCCACTGACCCGATTTGAAGAGTGCTAGCCTCTTCCAACGGAATCTCTTCCTCAACTCCCTTAAAACCTCAACATAGTAACCCTAACCATAACCTTAACCCTTTTGCCAATCAGCTCTGGTCTATTGACTTCCTTACTCCTCCTACACCTCTCATCATTCCTCACAGACTCCCTGTCTTCCTTGAATCTCTTATGCCACTCAAAAACTGATGGTCGATTCATGCAAGATGGTCGAAAAGCAGTCTGAAGCATTCCATATGTTTCTGTGGCATTTTTTCCAAGTTTAAAACAATTCTATTGCATATCGTTCTTCTAATGAGTCCAAACGTCCAGATTGCATTTTTTAAATTCACCAGGTGTGACAATCAAGCTTTCGTGGGGTGTATTCCAATTCCTGCTCTAGCTGTTCATTTAAACCTGAAATCATAACGATTGGTCAGTCATCTCATAAGATGTATAGCAATAAGATACTGAATTTTCAAGATTCTACGACAATTTTAAATGCCTGTACAAA
The DNA here is from genome assembly GCA_963585895.1 of Sepioteuthis lessoniana. Taxonomy (NCBI): domain Eukaryota; kingdom Metazoa; phylum Mollusca; class Cephalopoda; order Myopsida; family Loliginidae; genus Sepioteuthis; species Sepioteuthis lessoniana. Next base: position 17,112,695 of record OY757906.1, on the reverse strand, counting down.
AAAGTCTAGGAACTTATTGAAGGCACCACGTACATCCTTGTAGAAGAACAGGAGAGCCGAGAAAGATTTGGGAGTTCATACATTTCCCAAAGGTATTACTCCAAAAGGGAACGTAATAGACTGGATTTCGAATTTGCTTACTTCGTGGCTGCAGCCGAGTACCATTTCATCAAAGGTAAAAAAAAAGTAAAGTTGGCGATCTTAGCCGAGGGTAACTTAAAGGCCGCCTTTTCAATAGCTATTACACCGAAGTGTAGGGGAGGGCGCTACTCCATTCCCTGGGTTGCTCCACTTTACCCTTGATGCTTACCTTATAATACTGAGTGTTAAGCAAGGCGGTATCAAGTACTATTTTTGAGTCTTTGGTATGACTCGACATGGGATTAAACCCCGGTCTCCTGGACCATTGGCAAACACTGTACTCATTAGGCCAATGGCCCGGTCCTTCATTAAAAGTACTCTCCCTAATTTATTCAAAGATGCTCTCAATTGCAATGTTTTGCACATCAGTGATAATTGTTTTCGAGCCTTAAAAATGATTATAAAATGACAGCATTCGATAGGGCAAGCATATTTTAAATAACGATCGACTTTGATGGCTCTGGTCTACATCCGTATGAATCAGTTATCTATCTCAAGTATTTTATATTGTTCATGAAACATTGACATGTTTCCTCACTGAGGTTGAACCTGGAATTCTTTATTTTCTTGAAAACTTATATGACTTTTAAATGTTGCTGTCTTGTTTCGATTTTCATGAACATGTTGTTCAAATATCCGCCATCAAAATCTGAGCCAACTAGGATCGAATCTTGAACTTGCTGAAAAATGCTCGAAGCCAGTTTCGACCGCAAATCGAAGCCTTAAATTTGTAAAGACTCTAATGGGTGATAATTGTTAACGAATTTTTATTTTCATCCACTTCATTTTATAAGTATGTATCAGACAGGTCAATTTTGGAAGAAATCTTCCACCATTTAATTTAGCAAAGATTTCCTCTGGATATCGTAAGGGATATGAATAACATCGTAGACGCCCACTCATTCAATCTAGTAGAAAAAAAAACAAAAATCAGTGCATACATGATTATTATTATTCCTATTTCTTCCAATCACTGTTATCTTAGTCCACTCAAAACGATCTGTTGGCTAAATAATCCCTACAGTTTCTAATCTGAAAAGTTCCGCGTTAATGGATTCCAAAAAATGCAAATTCATGAACTGAATTTTCCTTCAAGTTAAAAACTGCCTTCGCCTCAGTACATTTTTCAAGACCTTCAGAGAACAGTATAGAATTCTTTTTATCCAATAAAAAACTTTCAATCATCAACTTGTTATGAAGGAGGGGCAATTAATTTTTTAAGGAAGGAATTTATTATCAGATTCCACAAGTCGAACAGTTCCATTCAATTCGCACTCAATAAATTCAACATATTTTTTTAATACGAATGCCTTAGATTTTAAAGGCTTACCGGAATAGGAGACATTACACGTAATTTCGCCTCGGAAACTTTTTTTTTTTCTCAGACGCCTGATGCAACTTTTTTGATTTTCGTTAATTTAGGTTCGCAGATATTTTCCCACGTTTTTTCATGAATTATAGTAATGTGGTTGCCTGTGTCCAATTGAAATTTTGCTTCAACGTTATTCATCTTAACATTCACAAATTTCCTGTTCTGGGCCTCTTTCAGATTTTGAGTTTTCCATACAACTTTTACCATATCAGAATGTTTTACATTTTTCTTTGCATTGACTTCTACTTACTTTTTCTATAACCCAGTCTTCCAAATTGAAAATACTTTATCTTCAAATGAGATATTCACTTTAAAATGAAATCCTCTGTAATTGTTAGAAGGATTTCGTGCAGTATTTTCCTGTTCTTTTCTGTCGCACTGAATTTGATATGGAAGCCCATTATCCTCAGTGCCCAATAAATTTATTATTATCGACAGTGACTAGTTTCTTTTCATAGCCCATTCGACTGGGGCTCCAGAATACACCGACTGCATCTCTGCATAGGGGTTAGACTCCCCTGAAGAGCATCCTGATTATGACACAAAACAAGTTGATGGTGATACTTCATTAATGCCGGAGCTTTAGGGAATGTGGAGTACCCCTTCATTGCCATCGCGATCAGGTCCACTCTGACTTGGTGTGGTAGCACCTGATCGGGTCCAATCTATTGGTCAAATAGAACTGCTTCACATTTAAAATGTGTATTTATGCTAAACTGAATTGTTGGAAATTGAAGTGCTTTACATTTGACTGTGTATTCGTATTATATAAGAAATAAGTGAAAGCATTTAACTATGTGCAAAAAAGTAGCTCAAGCTCATTTTAAAATATTAATCATATGCTTAATATATATGTATAAAAAAGATTTGACATTAAATAACCTTTAATGGTTGATATGCCACCAAACAAAACAAAACTAGTTTCTTTTAAAATATCTTACATGTAAAACGTTCCTTTCATCGGTTTTTGTCGTATCGTCTTAAATTCAGAATACTTCAGCAATTTTCTGCCACAGTCGATTAGGCTAATTTTTATGGCTTTAGCATAAAATAACCTACGAAGGCTGATGTGCTATTAAATAAAGAAACAAAACCTTGAGGATTACGGTTTTGAGCTAAATTAATCTAGGCTTCCTATATATGCATGATAAACTCTCCTTATGGGTCATCCTTATAGAATAATAGCAGTGATACTATTTAATTATTAGCTGGGTTCAATCCCAGGTTGAGTCATACCAAAGACTAAAAAAATGGTACTTGATGCCTCTTTGCTTAACACTCTGCATTAAAAGGTACGGATCAAGGGTAAAGTGGAGCAATCCAGAGAAAGGAGTCACGCTCTCCCCCTACACCTTGGTGTAGTAGCTATCGAAAAGGGAGCCTTCGGGTCACTCATGACTACGGTCGACAACTTTACTTACTTACGTGTAAGAGCGCACTGGATTTTCAAATCGCTTACTCAAAGCCGCAGTACAGCACTTCAGTCACGGGTAATGGGTGGCATCGCTGTACCCGTAAATATAGACTAAAATTGGAGAATTCCTTTTTAACCTGGCTGACCATAAAACGGAGTATTATCTGGTCCATTTGTTCTTGGTGCAGACAAATGCTCAACACTGAAGTTATTTATCAGTTTATGCACATAGACACGCTCAAACTTACTCACACAGATATATATATATATATATATATATATATTGAGACAAATCAAGTTTGTTTTTCTGTTTTTTTGCACTTATCCACGTGAAAGAGAAATACATATACGCTGCCTTTCATTGAAGCATGCGCAGAAGGTCGGTTCAAATATTGATAAGTGCTTTCTATTTGCCAGACCCTCTGTTTTCTTGAACAATGTATTACCGATGGAAACAGTATACGATAATGTGTACATTAACTCTGATTTGCTTGCACTTAAACGAGAAAACTGTCCGCATTGTATGAATATTTAAAAAAAACACATTATATTAATCGCAAATCTAATAATTACAACCAATACGAATTCGAGGAACTAAAAGCTGAAAGTAACTCCGTGAAACATTGATTCTTTTAGTTCGGAGTCTTTGTTGAATTTATGACGACGTTTTCGCAGTCATATATTTCTTTTATGTCATTTCTTCATTAAAGAGGAATAAGTAAAGTTAAGTTGGCGATCGTTGTCGACGGTGAGCCGAAGGCTCCTTTTTCGATAGCTACTACACCAAGGTGTAGGGGAGGGCGCTACTCCTTTCCCTGGATTGCTCCTCTTTACCCTTGATCCTCACCTTAAAATGCTGAGTGTTAAGCAAGATAGCATCAAGTACCATTTTTGAGTCTTTGGTATGACTCAACCTGGGATTGAACCCAGGTCTCCTGGAGCACTGGCGAACACTCTAACCATTAATACTTCTACTTTATTTTCATTACTCCTGTATTAGCCGATGGTTTTTTACTTGAGTCTGGCTGATAGCAAGTTTGCTTAGGTGTCCAGTGTTATATTTTGACCCTCGCCCCGGCCCAAAAATGCTATTCCAAGGTGATACACCGGAAGGAAGTGACACATTCCAATGGCCACTAATCAAAAGAGATCGCGTGGGCGGATTAAGGCTTATGAGGTGGGACAAGGTGAAGGTCCCATTGTGCCACTACAGTGATGCACCGGAAGAGAGTAACCTCTGAACTGCATGACAGTTATTTCCGCTTGATGACGATTAAACATTCGATTTCAAAGATCCAGTGGGCGATCGTGTGGGCGTTGAGTTATTATTCAACTCAGTTGAGTTTGGGTCCCAGGGCAGTTGCCAGTAGAATTCCAGACAGCCAGAGACCAGATGTGGTAGGGAAGGCCACACCCGACCGAGGGGGCCCTCGGAAAGCCCCGATGGAGTTGACCCCAACATCAGGAGAACAAGAAAGACACAACGTGACGGTCATAACAGTGAGGTCAAAATATTAAGTTTATGTTCGCTCTCCAGCATCCTCTCACATGCAACCTTGAACAACCCTTTCGGACCCTTGCAATAAAGTGAGAGGTGAATATTTTTCTAAAAAAAGTCTTCTTGCGTCTTCCTTCCTGCGTCTTTATCATGCGTCGTTTATTCATGCGTCTGTCTTTGTCGTTGTGTTGTTGTGAATTATTCTACATATATATGTGCACGTATGTAGATGTTAATCTGCATATGTGACTATATAACATAACTCCGATTTGGTGCATGTGCCAGCAGAGTTCTTCAAGGATTGAAAACGAACCTGGTTACCGTAAACGGCTGTCTTAAGCATCACAACACGACATCAACGAGAAGGGACAGGGAAAAATGCTGGAATTGAAAGAAGTAGAAAGAAAAAATAAGAACAAACAGGCAACTATAAGAGGAACGGACCGGCGCGGAAAGAACAGACAGAAAAGAAGCAAACAAGAAAACAATGCAACGTGCTGGAAGATAAGAAGAAAAAAAAAGAGAAGAAAGAAATTTGTAAGTAGATTGCAGCATTCACATAACTTCTATCTCTCTCTGTCATTTAATTTTGGTTCGTTAAAAAAAAGGATTTAAATTGATTATAATTGTGAAAGATTTGTTTTAATGACAAGGGCCTTTCTAGAAGCATAAAATTGGAAATAATTTTTTTTTTAAATGTGTGATCCCTAGATGAAAATTGAAATTACTGCTATGTGTAATATTGTATCGAAGTGAGGGAGAAAAAAAGAAGGGAAAACAAAAGATGACTAGGGGACAGTTGCTGTCCGCTTTTTGATAGACAGCTTATCGTAAACAATAAATTTTATGATAAATTTTATCAATGGGATTTTATCGTAAATAGGTCCTTGTGAAAAAAAAATCGTAGTAACTTTTCATTGGTCCAGACAAGTGGTGATTGAAAATTAAAATTTCAGTCCGAGATCTATAATCCCGCATATCTGTAGTCAAGACCTTTTGGGGCAGGTTTTTATATTTGAAACTTGTGGATTGGAAATGAGAATTTTAATCCGAGAGATGGAATCTTGGGAGCATTAATGGTATTGTTCATGAATTTCACACATTGGTGTTTGTCTGAAGAATGCGCATATACTTTTTCGATATTTATGAAGTTGGGAGAATCAATATTTTCGGTGCTGGTAGAATCAGGCCGGTTGTTTTGCGGTGGAAATTGTTGATATCAGTTATTGAAGACATAGGTATTGTCTTGAAAACGGTCTTGCCGTGGAGACAGAGTAACTAAGAGATAGATGATTTTTTGTGTCTGACGAGGCAGACAGGTATTTTGTGAGTTCCCCCTGGAGTGGACCTTTGAGATTGTTATGGGGGAAGATGTTTTGAAACAGGGTTTTGGATATAATTAGGAGATGCGCAGAATTTTGACGGAATCAGGTGTGGCGAAGATTCGCAGATTCGGATTAGGAAATATTTTAAATTGGAAAATGTTGTTGGCTGAATTGATAAAAGTTTGGGATATTTAGAAAAAAAACGGGATATTTTGTGCAAAGACAAAAAAAGAAGAATGCTCGTAAGCTATTGAGAAAGTCTTATTATAAATCAGGCTTAATTTATGGTACTATAGACTGAAATTGAATAAACTGGGAAGCAAACCTATAGTTATCGTGTTAATGTAAAGACAGAGAGGTAGATATAAGGTTGAAAAAAAGGGACATTGAATGAGCAATTTATTATTAAAAAAAAAAGAAAAAGAAATGAAAACCAAAACAAAAACAAAAAGCTACAGGACAATGAAAATGGAGAAAAAGAAAAAAGAAACAAAAAGAAAAAAAAGAAAGAGAAGCTTGAACATTGTTGAACACAGCATATGGAAAAAAAAGAAAGAAAGAACAGACATTTTTAGTAAAATAGACAGTACATCAGTACATAGATTAAAAAAAAAAGAAGAAAAGAAAACAGAACATTTTTGAACTGTGATTGTAACATTGTTTTGACTTGTAAAGTGAAAGTTTTTGAGTTTGTTTGAGTTTAAAGGCGACATTAGAATTTTTTTTTTTCCTGTTCATATTATGAAATTTGACGAAAACCATTAACTGAGGATTTGATACTAGGTTTACTAATATTTGTAATTATATTGATTCTAAAATTTTTGTTTTAGAATTTGGGTTTTTTGTGGAATAGGAAATATTTGGGGGGGTTCTGTTTTGAGGAATCGGTGGCTGACGCAAGAATAGGACAGACATTCATCCAATTGGTTTCAGATTGTTGATGGGTAGACGGCAAAGAAAGCAATTCTATCGAAGAATTCGCCGGCCCATGAAGCTGTTCTATTTTTTAGTTTGGAGTTCCAAGGATGGAATAAAAGAAAAAAGGCGTGGCCTACTCCAAAATTTTGTGGATGATGTCTGAGTCTTTCAGTCACGATGGTGTTTTGGAGTCGTGTGTGATTTGGCAAAGTGAAACGGATCTGGGAAAGACGAGGTGCCTATATATTGGTAGCCAAGAGGGTTCCTGATTAAATTGAAAAGAAACCCGGCGCGGGTTTGATCAGGTAAGGCATGTTCCTCAAGGGCTTGCAAACCAATGGGCATGGAAACAGAAACTTAATGAAAAAAATGGGTAACACATTTCTAATTAGTATTTTACGTGGACTATTTTAGGTGGTTTACAGCATGCGTTCCAGATTGTGATACTTTCGGATGTATTGTGATACGTTGTTTTGGGCCATGAGTTTTGTAGTTTTTTGTGGAATGCTTTGGGCCTTGAAGATATTGTGTTTTAGTTTACGAAATTCTCCGGTTACTCCAGGTAGGAACCTGTTGAGCAAAGAACTGGAGTGTGGTCACGAGGAATCCAGGCGAAATGTATTGCTGGAATGACCAGGGTCACTAAGTTTGTGACCAGGATATGGGACCAGAGTATAGTCCTTTTAGGGTTTTGAAATTTCTTCAAGGAATTATGAAGGGCCCGTTGTGTTGTGAGGATAAAGCATGCATCCGTATTGTACCTTGATGCACACATGTCAAGATGGCCAACCACGCAAATATAGTAAAACAAAATTTAGATAATAATTAGCCGGGCAAGTGTTACATAGAGAGAAGGTCACCTTCTAAGTAAGATTTTGTTAGCTGTGGTTCAAGTGATTCTTTTTGTGTTTTCAGCCATTATTTTCCTTTGTAAATTATTTTGTAAAATATGTGTGAGGTTGATGGAGACGAACGTGAAGAAAATTCCACATGCGGAATTTTGAAAAATAATTAACGGATGAATGTTATATTTTGACCCTCGCCCCGGCCCAAAAATGCTATTCCAAGGTGATACACCGGAAGGAAGTGACACATTCCAATGGCCAGTAATTGAAAGAGATCGCATGGGCGGATTAAGGCTTATGATATGAGACAAAGTGAAGGTCCCATTGTGCCACTACAGTGATGCACCGGAAGAGAGTAACCTCTGAACTGCATGACAGTTATTTCCGCTTGATGACGATTAAACATTCGATTTCAAAGATCCAGTGGGCGATCGTGTGGGCGTTGAGTTATTATTTAACTCAGTTGAGTTTGGGTCCCAGGGCAGTTGCCAGTAGAATTCCAGACAGCCAGAGACCAGATGTGGTAGGGAAGGCCACACCCGACCGAGGGGGCCCTCGGAAAGCCCCGATGGAGTAGACCCCAACATCAGGAGAACAAGAAAGACACAACGTGACGGTCATAACAGTGGGGTCAAAATATGAAGTTTATGTTCGGTCTCCAGCATCCTCTCACATGCAAACCTTTGAATAACCCTTTCGAAATCTGGCAATAAAGTGAGAGGTGAATATTTTTCTTGCATCCTTTATTACTGCGTCTGTAATCATTGAGTCGGCATGTATATAGCATATATATGTATATTTCTGCATGAATCAGAAGATGAGTATATATATATGTATGCAACATCCAGGACTCTTCTCAGTGTTCTCGCCGACTTCGTCAACAGATTTCTACCTTTTCAAACATCATTAACAAACCTTTTGGGATCTTTCCATGTGCATCAGTTATAACTGGCATCACTGTCACCTTCATGTTCTGTAACTTTTTAGTTCCTTGGCAAGATCCAAGTACTTATCTCTCTTTTCGTTTACTTTGATTTTCACTCTGTGGTCCACCGAGACGGCAAAATCCACTAATCGGCAGGTTCTCTCTCGTTTTTTTAACTATCTCTAGGCCAGTCCTCCTGGCTATAATTAGATGATTTTGTATCTCAAGACCCAGAGAATTGTTTTGCGTTTCATTCTCCAGGACGGATTCTGGCTTTTCCATATAGCATTTAGTAGTATGGGCAAATCTCTCTTCCTTGCACAATTCCCGGTGGATCACCTTCCGGGTCTCGTACTCTCTTTACATCAATTTGCTCCATTTACTTATGTGATTAATGGTTTCGTCTCTTTCACCATATAACCTACACTTTTAATTCTTTTGCATCGTATTAATTGGTCCTTATGGCGTTGTTTTGTGCAGCTATTAGAAGAGATTCAGTTTCTCTCTTAAATGTTCCCTTTCTTAGCTACGCCCAGGTCATCTCATATGAGATTTTATCAGTTCGTCACTTGAAATATCCATGCAGTTGTTTTTCTTCGCATTTCTGTTTCCTATTTATTCTGTTGATCATTATCATATTTACCAACCCCACCACTCAGGCAGGATATGACACAAGGTCAATTTTTAAGCAGAGTTTAACAGGTTTGAATTCAGAGTTTTTCTTCTCCTAGACTAGTTGCCTAACCAAGGCTGAAGAACCTAGTCTGCCCTACTATTTACCCATTGCTGGAGGGAGAATAATTGGATTCATACCTTTCCCAAGGGTATTAGTGCAATGTGAAATGTAATCAGTCTCGTCCAGGATTTGAACTCATGTCGCCGTGTCCATTTCCTACGACGATAACCATTACACCACGGGCACCTCCATTCTTCTGTTGATCATTATGCTATCTGTACCGTTTCTAGTCGCTGCAATTAGTCTTCCTTTGGCATTTTTTTATTTCGTCTTCCAGTCGTTGTATTGATGCATCAACGCTATATTCAATATTAGCGAGTCTTCTTCCTCCTTCTTTTCTTGATACATATCGTCTGTCTATGTCCTCTCAGATGTAAAATCTTGTGTATCATCATTAGTTTTATTGTCTTCTGGTCCAATTATTATTTTCATTTGTCTTTAATTGGAATCATTTTGAGATGAGGCTTCTTAATCTGAGAATTAATTTTTATTTATTGCGGACTTTTTGTCCTCATCTTGGTAGTTTTTTGTGTTGTTTCTTCTTTCACTACGTTTTGGCCAAATTTCACCTCTGGCCTTCTTCAGGTGATTTACCGCGACCTCGGATAGGAATGCTGAGTCTTGTAACCGTATCCACAGTAATTACTGCCTTCCATAGTTGTTGTCTATCGCACCACGTTTTTGACCAAGTAAACCTCATTATCATCATCATTATTTATTCCTTTATAGTTTTTCACATCAGCGGTAGCTGATGGTCTTTCACTGAAGTTCGAGTGACAGCAAGTCTCATCAAATCTCCTGGACTCTTCTCAATATATGTAAATAAGTATTAGGATATATACTTGTTTACATATATCCAAATACTTATTTGCATATATTCTTATATTTATTTTCAAAAATCTGTTATTTCGTTATTTCTGGCGAACGTCTCACTTTCAAAATCCGATATCACAAATATATATATATATATATATACTTACACTTACCTCTCTCTCTCTCTCTCTCTCTCTCTCTCTCTCTCTCTCTCTCTCTCTCTCTCTTTATATATATATATATAAATAAATATGTATATACGTACACCTGTTTGATGAGTAGTAAATCAAGATAAAAGTTCAGTTTCAGATGACAGTCGAACAAGGTAGCACCTACACATTGCATTCAAAGGCAAAGGTCCACGTTCAGTCCCTTATGTCTTTGATGTCTCAAATGGGAAACGCAGGAGAAACAAGACAATTATTGCTTCTGGTAATTGTGCGAGTGGTGTCTCCAGTATTAGAATAGCTTTGTACCATATCTTGCTCTCTTGAGATAATGCGAATACTCTCTCTCTCTCTCTCTCTCTCTCTCTCTCTTCTCTCTCCATACATATACTCTCACTCTCTCTCTCTCTCTCTCTCTCTCTCTCTCTCTCTCTCTCTCTGTTTATCTATCTATCTTTTGCTCCCTCTCTATGTAAACTTAATTACATATTTGAATAACTTCTCGATTTACATTGACTTGCCTGTCAGAGTCTATCTTAAAAGCAGGTAAGTGAAATTTTCGACCTCTCACTCGGTAATGCAGTGCTCGAAAACAAAGGATGGGGTACATGGGATTGGTTTGATTTGGTTTTATGGCACATCAACCATTGTAGGTTATTTAATGCCAAACCCGGTTTATTTATATATATTAGATATATATGATTTGTAAATATAAGTTAACAAAGTTAAATAGTTCCAAGTATTTTTCAGTAACAATTCAATTAAATATCAGTCATTTGTTTACACACAGTTAATCAATCAAACGGTTCTATTTCAAACAATTCAATTTAGCATAAGTCAAAGCTAAATGGTTCCAAGTATTGCTATCTATCACTAACATCAGTCATTTGTTTACACTCAGTTAAATAATCAAACAGTTCTTTTTCAAACAATTCAATTTAGCATGTCTTTTGTTTGCACTCATTTAAATGTCAAACAGTTCTATTTGACCTCTAGATAGGACCCTTTCAAGATCTGCCACTCTTGTCCAGAGTGGGACATGGGGCACTACGCATTCTCTAAAACTCCAGCATTAATGGAGCCTCATTATCAGATTGTTTAATGTCATATCCAGTACACTCGTTGGAGAGGGTCTTACGCCTCTGTAGAGACGCAATCTGTGTATTCTACCGCCCCAGCCGACTGGACTTTGGGTGGATAGGAGATTTTTAGGTATTGCTTTGTGGTTTGAATCCTTAATCCTAGATAAACGAAGCAGGTTATAAATCTAGTCATAAGAAGGTCATCCCTGTCTATGTATAGAATAAAGAGATACGTTCAATTGTGATGAAAAATATTAAGTAATAATTCAGAAAAAAAAGTTATTACAGTTGCGAAACTTGAATCAAATCTTTGTGTAACGTAATTGAATGGATTATAGAAAACTGAAATTGAAAAAAAAAAAACGGGAAGCTAATTCGTCAAGAATGAGAAAAGAAAAAATAAGAAAAAGAAAATAATGCTCGTCGCAGAATCTACGAGCGACCAGTTGACCCTTGAATGGGTCTGGCCAAAGCACTTGTTGCAGGTCAGCCAGTCACGAATGAATAACTGCAATAATTAAAATAACTAGATAAAAAACCGAAAGTTCCAAATCTTCTGCGCAAAACACCGGAAAATTAGATGTTCCTCCTTAAACGCCACAGGCGAAAGTAAGAGAAGAACTCGGGTTGGAGACGAGGGTTGGAGACGAGCAGCGGAGATGCGAAGACGAGCCGAAAATGACGCACTTTGCGTGAGTTCCGCGAAAGAGTCCCACACCGGATGTGAAGACGGAATCCTAAGCAGGCAATTACGAGAACTACAACAGAAAACGAGAAAGATAATATCCTACAACGGTTTTTCTCTCAATCTAAAGCAGTTGACTAAGTTCATACTCTGTTTCTCTCTCTTCAGCGACAACTAAGAAGGGTTGTAGTAAATAAATTTTGAATCGAACAAACCAACTGATGGCATCTTGTGCGTTCGTCACTTTTTCTTTTTAGCACGGTGGAGGTTACCGAGGGACCCGACTGAGACTTAAGGAGTAGTGCTAGGCCCTTTAGAACCTTGGTGTTAAACTCGTCTATATGGTCCCGTGGGGCAACAAACGTGGTGCCGTCGCGTAACATTTGCTGATACTTTTCAGATAGATAGATTGTTAGATAGATAGACTTGAGAAGATAAATGAATAAACAGACTTGGCAAGGTAGAAGGACATTTAAATATGCTAGGATAGATAGATAGATAGATAGATATAAGAACTTTTTATGTAGATTAACGGACAAGTGAATTAGAAAGTAAACGATTATTTTATAGAGTAAAATATACAGCCAAGCTTTTTGTCCCAGTTGACTGTGGCTGCAGAATACACCGACCGCCTCTCTGCAGAGAGGTAAGACTCCTCCAACGAGTGTCCTGGAGATAATAATAAACAATCTGATGGTGAGGCTCCAGTATAGCTGGAGCTTTGGGGAATGCAGAGTACCCCTTTATTGATATCGCTCCCTGGTCCACTCTGGCCCGGAGTAGTAGCACCTGCTTGGGTCCAATCTATAGGTCAAATAGAACTAAACTGTGTAGTTCTGCTAAACTGAATTGTTAGAAATAGAAGTGTTTATATGTATAAAAATGGAATTGGCATTAATGACCTAAAATGCTTGACATGCCATAAAACGAAACGAAATCAAACCAAACCAGCTCAGCGTTTTCTTCAGCTAAATTTATTATTGACTAAAATGAGATGATCTGATACAAGAGACTCATATATATAACCAAACTGAATTTTTACTTCATTTATCAGTTCATTTTAATTGCTTTCTGTTTTGCACAAAAATCTATAATTTTTTATTTTTGTTCTTGTTTTTGTTTTTTTTTATTTTGTTTTTGTTTTGTTTTTTAGTATTTAACTAATAAGTCGAGAATGAAATTTTTAAACCTAGAAAAATAAAACCTTTTCGTCTGGAAGGCCTGATTGGATAATACGAAAATTGAAAATAATTAATCAATACACACATACAGACACACATTCTCTCTCTCTCTCTCTCTCTCTCTCTCTCTCTCTCTCTCTCTCTCTCTCTCTCTCTCTCTCTTGTTACAAAGAAAGAGAGACAGTAGAGAGACATAGATAAAATTTTCGAAAAGGATAATCATCCAAAAGTTATGATGTTGGTAAAAAGCTTTGAGTTCGTTGCCCTCGGGGGAAAAACATAATGTGTTCGAGATGAATGCGCCAATTGCAAAGCATAGTTCATTGAGTACTCTACAGTGCTTGGAATGCTTGAGAATATAATGATTAAAAAATATGAATCAATATAAAAAGAAAAAGAAGAAAAGAAAATGAAAATTAATAATGAATGAATTTTTTTTTTAATAAAAATGAAAAATGAATGAGTGACGTAAGCGAACTCAATAAAGATGAATACAAATAATAAGTAGATTTTAAAGAAGAAGAAGAAGAAGAAGAAGAAGAAGAAGAAGAAGAAGAAGAAGAAGAAGAAGAAGAAGAATTGATCAATAAAAACGAGTAGAATAATAAATAATGGTGAAGAGGAAGAGATTCAAATGAAACAAAAATAAAAAGAAATGGATGAATGACACGTTTAAAAAACGAGACGACAAACATGAGAAGAAGAAGAAGAAGAAGAAGAAGAAGAAGAAGAAGAAGAAGAAGAAGAAGAAGAAGAAGAAGAAGAAGAAGTGATCAATAAAAAATGAAAAGACAAACATAGGTTGATAAGGAAGAAAATGAGAGAACGAAGAAAAGAAAAGAAATACCAATAAATAGAAAGAAAGAACAAATGAAAAATATTTTCAAAATAATGAATGGATAAAAAATAGCATATAATAATAATAATAATAATAATAAGAAGAAGAAGAAGAAGAAGAAGAAGAAGAAGAATGTGTTTTTATGAAGTACTTACGTGTCCTCTTTCTTGTAAAAGTATCCAATGACATGTATGACAAGAACACAGATGATTATCAAACTTCTGGGTCTGGTATTGCTACAATATACTACCCATGAACAATAACAAGTAAAAACCTAATTCGACATGGGATGTAGACAAAAGGTCTTGGTGTCATGATCGGCAGTTGCTCCCTTGATAGGCAACATGCTGAAACGGTCAGCATCCTACGAATATTGGCCATTCTAATTTCATGAACACAAGCGACCAAAGCAAGCACTCATCTCAGACATACCGACGGAAAAAATGGACAAAAGTTGATAACAAAAATTGTAATTCACTGTTATTTTGTTTAGTTGGTTGTGTTTTATGACATATCAAATCTTTAGGTTATTTAATGCTAAATCCTGTTATATATATATATATATATATATATATATATATATATATATATATATATATATATAAATAATTTGTAAATAAATAGTTAGTAGGTGACATTTTTAACAGGCCTGTGCTCTCGTCTGTTTGCACACAGTTAAATGGTTTCAACTATTGCGTTGTGTCACTAAAATTTAATTCAAAATCAGTCATTAGTTGGCTCACAGGAAAATGGTTACACATTATATGTAAGTAAATAGTTTAAAATTAATTCATTTTAAATCAGTGACAACTTATTTGCTTTCACACAATTAAGTATAGCTATTGTTTGCACTGAGTTAAATGGTTTTTAGTATTGCTATCTAACATTAATAATTCTATTTAAATTTAATCATTTGTTTACTCTCAGCGAAGAAGTTTGAAGAATTACTCACAATAATAGTTTTATTTGCACACAGTTAAATGGTTCCAAGTATTGCTACGTAATACCATTCATTCAGTTTATGCGCAGTTAAATGGTTTCAAGTATTCCTATGTAACACAAGCAATTTCATTCAACAATCATTTGTTTGCACGCAGTTAAAAGGTTAAACATTTTTATTTGATCCATTGATGGATTCCTAACAGGTACGACCTCTCAGGGTCATAGTTATTGCAATCATTGGGTATTTCTTATTATCGAAATCTCTTGAACTGAAGCCTCTCTGTCATATGCAGTTTACTGTCATACCCAGGACACTGGTTGGTGGGCTCTTCTGCAGAGATGAAGTCGGCGTATTCTACAGCCCCAGTCGATTGAGCTGTACAATGTTGTTTTAAAAGCAATCCTACACAAAGAGGGTATAGAAAAAGAATGATAGAAATTTAGGCAGAATCCACAAAATTTAATTCAACAATGACCAAGCGAGAATAATATTTTAAAAAGATTGGTTTTCTGACCTTGAAATACTAGAAATACATAAACAAGTAAATAGGAAGGGATATGAACAAGATCAACCGAGACAGACATCAACACGCGACTAGCAAAGGCCTGGACAGCTTTCGATAGACTATTGGTCATATGGAAGTCAGACCTTACTGATAAAATAAAACGCAGTTTCCTCTTCGTGTCTATACTGCTATATTGATCCACTTCATGGACGCTAACAAAACGTATGGAGAAAAAGCTTGACGGCAACTACACAAGAATGCTGCGAGCAATATTGAATAAGTCCTGGGAGCAGCACGCTACCTCTCATCACTAAAACTATCAAAATTAGACGAACCAGACATGCGGAACCCAGCTCGAGAAGTAGGGACAAGCTCATAAGTGATGTACTCCTGTGGACCCCTTCTCATGGACGAGCAAAGGCAGGACGACCAACTCGAACCTACATACATCAGCTCTGTGCCGATACGGGATGTAGCCCTGAAGACCTACCGGAAGCAGTGGACGATAGGGAGGGGTGGCGAGAGAGGGTCAGGGATACCCGTGCTGATGGCGTGACGCGATGATGATGATGATGAACAGGGTCCCTCAACCCGAATCGAAAGACTAAATTCTGAAAAACGCCAAATGCTGAAAACCTGAAAAGAAAAGTAGATAATAATCCCTCTGAAACAAAGGCTGGAAATAAGTAAAAGTAGAAAACAAAAGGGTAAACAAATTATCAATAAATAACAAAATATCCCAACGGGCAATATCACTGAACTAAACGATTATGCAGAAGCGAAATTAGTCGGTGATAAAATCGGAATTCCCCAAAGGGACCTGAACAGAAATACAAAACCTGTATAAGAAATTAGGCTAGAAGGACATGTAAACCAACAGTGACAACAAGTGAAAATGCTTAAGAAGGAAAAAACACACTAAGATGTGTTGGGATGAAAAGACGAAAACAGCAGGCAAATCTAACAATGTAACTTGTCGAGAGATATGAAAACGGATTGGCAAAAGAAAGAAGACAAAATAGATACTGAGACAAAGTCAAGCAATACAAATAAAACAGGGCATTCGAAAATAAGGAAAGAAAATTCAAACAACAAGTAGATGGGGAATGCGCGAGGATATGCCAACAATCGATTGCAAAGGAAACAAAACAATTTCGGTTGGTTGGTTATTCAAGTTTTATGGCATATCAACCTTTGTACGCTATTCAATGCCAATTTCATTTCTATTCAAATAAACAGTTCAATTTCAAACAATTCAGTTTAGTTTAAGTGCACAGTTTAATTATCAAAAACATTTCTATTTCAAGCTATTCCGTTTAGTCAATCAGTCTTAATTCAAACAATTTTGTTAAGTATAAGTATAGTTTTTTTTTACACACCGTTAGATGTCAAAACAGTTCTATTTCGAGTAATTCATTTTAGAGTAGTAGAGTTTCAATGACAAAAACAGTTCTATTTCAAACAATTCAATTTTGCATAAGTACGCAGTTTACATGTCAAAACATTTCTATATCAAGCAATTCAGTTTAGCATAAATACGCAGTTTAAAAGCCAAAACAGTAAACTCTCGAAACCACGGTTTTGTTCTATTTGACCCATAGATAGGACCCTATCAAGTGCTACCACTCCGGGCCAGAATTGACCTGGGAGCGATGGCAATATAGGGGTACTCCACATTCTCCACAGCTCCTTCAGATTGTTTAGTGTCATAACCAGGACACTCGTTTGGGGGGTCTTAGCCCTCTGTAAAGGTAGATTTAGTGTGTTCTACTGCTCCAGCCGAGTTGGCAAACAATTTTGGAGTAAAGTATGGGAATAGAAATAATATAACAGAAAGACCGAATGGATAAATAACATGAAAAAAAAAGAATTTCAAAGATGCGAAAAAGGCCCTGAGGAAAAAGTACACCGGGAATCGCTCAGAGCAATATACAAAAAAAGTACTAAACAGGAAAACGCTTGTCCATTATGGCGTACATTGATTCTGGTTTTTAAAAAAATTGCGTCCATCCATGACAGTCTGTCTGTAATATAATTGTCGAGGGATTTCGTTTTATATATCTTGCCTTTCAGTTAAGTAAGGCTGAGAACCTTTCGCTTAGCGCATGGGTTAGTTAGGTGCAACATTAACGCAGGTGTTCACGCGCGCACGGAGAGGATATGTCATTCAGAAATGTCAAAATAAAAATACTAGATAGGATCTGAGGCCAGGGGGTGTGAATGACGTCATGCACCGGAAGCGTTGACTGAGGATTTTAGGGATTTGAGAAAAAGCAGGGAGTTGAGTTCCTGCCTCGGAAGAAGAAGGTTGACTTTCAGAGCTCGGCGAGGCCAGACGACTTTGTGCGCTACGGGCGCCGTGCGTTGGTTGGGTTGAGAGCTGACGATGTAAAAGCAGTCAGCATAGAAAGATTGTGTCTCTCTCTCCTCATGTCGAAAAACCTTTAAACTCAAAGGTAATAAAAAGTTTCGTACCTGAACTAATTTCGTAAAGTTTCGTGTTTTTAGATTCCCTATGTCTATTTCATATATCTGTATCATGGGTATGTTACATGTCTCTTCAACTGAGTAGACGCCAGGAAAAGCAAATATACCCGAATGGATGACTAAGAGGAAGACTACCCTGATCCAGGAAGACCCTCTCTCCGAAAAAGAACTATCCCCAGCAACGATAGACTTTTTCTTGTCTACCTATGATGTGGAAAATCCTGACGGCACATATTAGAGAGATCTATAACTCGCTAGTAGGCCTCGGACTGTTACCGGAAAAGCAGAAAAGGATGTCAGAGGGGAACAAGAGGGACAGGTGATTTACTAAACAGTGATTAGCACATCCTCAAGGAGAGCAAAATGAGGAGGGAAAATGTAGCCATGGCGTGGATTGACAATAAAAAGGCATATAATATGGTCCCGCAATTTTAGATGGAAGATTGTTAGAGAATAAACCAGATATCCCACGAAGTCATAAAATTGATCACGGAAATCAAGAAAACTAGAAAGAGGAATTATTGTTATATATTGACCATCGACCGAGCTGTCAATCAAGAGATTCACCTGTGTAAAAAAGCGGAAGAACAGCGGAAGCAGGTGGGTGTTAGACAATAATATAACCAGATACCCAGACGGTTTGAGTCAGTTGGAGACAGGATGCCGAAGTGAGAACCAGCTGCAGACAGAGGGCTTTGGGTCCTTAGTGACTCCCGGTTGAACAAGCCAAGATGCGAAAGAAGTGCTGCTATGGGCGAGGAAGAACTGGGGTCAATATAGCAGTCCATCCTTGTCTCCACTTTTTTCCCACACACAACAAACATCACCTTTTCGAAAATAAAGTGTGAGAGATTTATATATACAAGTGTATTCGTTCGTTATTGAAGTCGTCATTACAGTTGATTATGTTCCCGTGTATATGTATTGTGGCTATACAACATTAATAACAGGAGGAATAACTTCAATAGAAGAGAAAACCATGATAGGTTTTACAATTTCCATTACTATTTGTCATAGTAATGATGTCACTCAATTATATATTTGGGAAGTTCACTTGTGGTTACAAATTTACGAAATCATGAGAAAAGATTAATCACCACAAACTGTTCGGAAAAAATGAAAAAGAACAATAGACTATGATACAAACAATAAGAATATACAGTCAAAATATATGGATGGAATCTGGAATAGAAAAATGTAGCAGGCACATGATGAAATGTGGAAAAAGACGAATAACGAAAGGAATAGATCTGCGAAATCAGAACGTTTGGTTTCTTTGTTTAATAGCATATCAACCTTTGTAAGTTATTCAATGCCAAAGCCATTCTCCTAGAAGAACAGTAGTGGTACTATTTAACCCATAGCTGGGAGGATAAGGGGGTTCATAACTTTCCCAAGGGTATTTGCCCAAAAGTGAACGTAATAGAGCGACTAGTGAACGAACTCGCTTACTACGATTCCGCAGTCCATCGCTTTAACCATTACACCACGAAGAGATCCCAGAGAACGTTTGGAGAGAATGAAAACTACAAGTACTTAGTAATGTTGCAAGCGTACACCATCAAAGTGTACACCATTAAAGTGTACACCATCAAAGTGTACACCATTAAGCAAAGATGAAAGACAGGATAACAAAAGACTACGTCAGATGAACGAAAAAACTACTCGAAACAAAACTCAGCAGCAGAAATCTCATCAAAGGAATAAACACCAGGCCAAGAGCCTTTGTAAGATATTCGGGAGAATTCCTAAAATAGACAAATTCAGACAAATCGACCAGAGAAGAGAGTTGATGACGATCTACAAGAACATACATCCAAAAGATGAGATACTGTATATACCAAGAAAAGGAGGAAGAGGACTCGCCAGCATTCAAGATAATGTGGATGCATAAATACGACGACCCGAAAACTACATTCAAAAGAGCATCGAAAGACTAATTACAGCACTGGCAATATGCAGAAATCAGAACAATGACAAGGAAACAGAAATGGGAAGAAAAACAACTATGTGGATATTTCAGGCGACAAACTGGAAAAATCTCACACGAGAAGACCTGGTTATGGCTACAAAAAGGAAACCTTAAGAGAAGACCTGAATCTCTTTTAATAGTAGCAAAAACCAAAATCCTAAGGGCCAATAATATTAAAGCGAAAATCGACAATAATAATAGCAAGTGTAGATTATCTGATGGTAGAGACGAAGACATTAATCATATAAGTGCATATAGCAAATTAGAGCAAAGGGAGAATAAGAGTTGGTACGTCTGTGTGGGAAAGGTGCAAGAGATTGAAGTTTTGATCATACTAGTAAATGGCATATACACAAACCAGAACATGTCCTGTAGAATGAGACACATGAAATTCTCTAGGATCTTGAAATGCAAACAGATCACCAAATCCCGGCAAGAAGAACTGACTAAGTGATAATTTTTAAAAAAAGAGAATTTGCCGTAGAGTGGACTTTGCCATCCAGCGGACAACAGAGTGAAAATCAAAGAAAACAAAATTACTTGGACCTTGCCGGAGAACTCAGAATGTTAGGGCACAAAAGGATGACGGTGATACCAGTTGTAACTGGCGCGCTTGGAACAGTCCACAAAAGCTTGGAAAGGGGACCAGAAGAGTTGAAAATTGGAGGACGAATGGATACCGTCGAGACTATAGTTTTTTTTTTTTAGATCGGACAGAATTATGGGACGATATCCAACGAAGTCATAAAGTTTATCTAGAAAACCATGAGGAGGTGCCCGTGGTGTAATGGTTATCGTCATAGGAAATGGACACGGCGACACGAGTTCAAATCCTGGACGAGACTGATTGCATTTCACATAGCACTAATACCCTTGGGAAAGGTATGAATCCAATTATTATCCCTCCCTCTATGGGTAAATAGTAGGACAGACTTCAGCCTTGGTGAGGTACTATTTACCAACCCCTCCGCTCGGGCAGGATATTACACAAGGTCAATTTTTAAGCGGAGTTTAACAGGTTTGCATTCAGAGTTTTCCTTCTCCTAGACTAGTTGCCTCACCAAGGCTGAAGAACCTAGTCCGTCCTACTATTTACCCATAGCTGGAGGGAGAATAAGGGGGTTCATACCTTTCCCAAGGGTATTTGCCCGAAAGTGAACGTAATAGCCTTGGTGAGGTAACTAGTCTACGAGAAGGAAAACTCTGAACTCAAACCTGTTAAACTCTGCTTAAAAAAATTGACCTTGTGTCATATCCTGCCCGAGCGGAGGGGTAGGTAAATAGGATCTAGAAAACCATGAAAAACTAGTGAGGAAAAAGGGGAAAAAGTTTACATGAGGGAGATATATTCCAGGGAGATACAGTATCATCATTACTATTTATAACAGCGATGATTCCACTGAATCACATACTTAGGAAATGTACTGGTGGATACAATCTCACTAAAGTGCAAGTAAAGATCAACCACCTAATGTAAATAGACGACATCAAACTGTTTACCAAAGATGAAAATTAATTAAGAATATACAGTCAGGGTATAGAAATAGAATTTGCCATAGAAAAATGTGTCATGCTTATAATGGGAAGCGGAAAAAAAACAATTGACGAAAGGAATAGAACTTCAAGTTAAGAACGTTGGGAGAAAAGGAAGCTTATAAGTACTTGGGAATATTTGCAGCGGACACAATCCAACAAGTGGAAACGGAAGAAAAAATTTTAAAAAAGAGTATCGCAGAAGGAAGAGAAAACTACTCGAGACCTAAGTATATAGCAGAAATCTCATCAAAGGGATAAACGCCAGGGCTGTCCTCCTTGTAAGATACTCGGGACTATTCTTGAAGTGGACGAGGGAAGACCTTTAACAAATGACACAGAGAACAAAAAAAATAATGACAACGCATAAGGCTTTATATCTTAGAAATGACAGTGACAAACTATATGTATTAAGAAAAGAACGAGGAGGAGGAGGGGGAGGAGGATTCCCAAGCATTCAAGATAGCGTGGATGCTACAATACAACAAGTTGAAGACTACATAAAAAGACGAAAGAAAGACTAATCAAAACGACCAGAAACAGCACAATGATCAACAGAACAAAAATAACCTGGAAACAAGAATAGGAAGAAAAAATGTATGAATATTTCAAAGGACAAACAAGCGAAATCACACACAAGAAAACTTGGACATGGCCAAGAAAAGGAAATCTAAAGAGAGAAACTTATTCTCTTCTAGTTCTCTTCGCAAAATAACACCATAACGACCAACGACATTAGATAATACAAGACAAAATAGTAAATGTAGGTTATGTGGTAATAGAAACGAATCTCGTAATAAGTGAATGCAGCATATTAGCGCAAAGAGAGTATAAGACTAGACACAACTGAGTGGGGAAAGTGATACACTGAATTTTACCAGAAATTGAAATTTGACCCCACGAAAAAGCGGTTTATGCACAATCCAGAATCCGTCCGGAAAAATGAAACGCACTAGGTTCTCTGGGAATTTGAGATACAAACAGATCACCTAATATTGGCCAGACGACCAGACCTAGTAATAGTAAAAAAAAAAAAAAATAAAAAAAAAAGAGAGAATTTGCCGAATAGTGGATTTTGCTGTCCTGGCAGACCACAGAATAAGATTAAAAGTAAAATTGTTGACCTTAGTCGTGGTTTACCCGAAGGCTCCTTTTTCGATAGCTACTACACTGAAGTATAAGGAAGAACGCTACTCCTTTTCCTGGATTACTCCACTTTACCCTTGATTCCTACATTATAATGCTGAGTGTTAAGCAAGGAGGTATCAAGTACCATTTTTTTAAGTCTTTGGTATGACTCGCCATTGGCGAACACTCTAACCAACATGCCAATGCCCGGTATAAGATTAAAAGATAGCGAAAAGAGAGATAAATATCTAGACCTTACTAAAGAACTAAAAAAAACAGGAAACACGATGGTGATGTTGATATAAATCGTAACAGGCGCGCTGAAAACAATCAAAGGTTCGGTAAAGGGTCTAGAAAACTTAGACATCAGAGAACAAGTAGAAACTACTTAGACTACAGCATTTTTCAGATCGACCAGAATACTGAGAAGAGTCCCTGAGACTTGAGGAGACCAACTCCAGTAAAAGACCATCAGCTAACTCGGGGGTGAAAAACTCTCAAGGAGTAACAATATTAATAATGATAAACTGTTTACAGCGATCAGAAATGTGAAAAAAAACAACAGTATGAATATTTCAAGAATCAAAACTGACAAAATCTCACATAAAAAGAGCTGAGCATTGCTTAAAAGTGGAAACTTTAAAAGAGAAATTAAATATCATCTAATGGCAGCAAAAAATAACGCCATGAGAACCAACAAAGTGATTAGCAAGTGTTGGTTATCTGGTGATGGAAACGAAAGAATTTATCACATAATCAACGAATACTGCAAATTAGTGTAAAAAGAGAACAAGACTAGACCCTATTGGGTGTGGAAGGTGATCCACAGGGAATTGTGAAGCCACTCAGACTTCAAAGAAAAACCAACAGTTAAAATCTTGTGAAAAAAACGCCAGGCGCAAATAATAATAAATGAAAATAAAAATAATGAGAAAGAAAGGCTAATACTTGAAAGAAGTTTAGTAAACGATTAGAAATAAAAATGGTTGAATGAGTGGCAAGAAAATTGAATGAATACAAATATAATTAGTGAAAGAAGAAGAAGAAGAAGAAGAAGAAGAAGAAGAAGAAGAAGAAGAAGAAGAAGAAGAAGAAGAAGAAGAAGAAGAATTGATCAATAAAAACGAGTAGAATAATAAATAATGGTGAAGAGGAAGAGATTCAAATGAAACAAAAATAAAAAGAAATGGATGAATGACACGTATAAAAAATGAGACGACAAACAGAAGAAGAAGAAGAAGAAGAATGAACGAATGAATGAAAGAATTGCCGAAATAAATTAAGGAAAAACAAAAGCAATACTAAATTTAACCACCTTGTTGATGAGGGCTGTACAATACGCCGGCTACACCTTTACAGAGAGCAAACACCTCCTCCCCTCACCGAGTATCCTAGGTATGACACTAAACTCCATCTGATGGTGAGGCTTCAGTCCTGGATATTTGGGGAATGTGGAGTATCCCTTCATAACTATTACTCCACATTCCACTCTGGCCTGGAGTGGTCGTACCTGTTAGGGTCCCATCTATTGGTCAAATAGAATTGTTGAATCATTTACCAAAAAATATTATTATTAGTTGCGGCTGTAGTAGTAGCATATGGCTTTTACCCTGGAGCCTGAGTGACACATTATTATTATTGTTATTATTATTTAGAGAGTTTTTCACTCCAGCGTTAGCCGATGGTTTCTCACTGAAGTTTGAGTGATTGGAAGTCTCCAGGACTCTTCTCAGTATTCTGGCTAATCTTAATAAAGCTGTAGTTTGGCTTGTTTCCATTCGTCTTCTTATTTCCAAGTCCTCCAGTCTTTGTATCAATTCTTTGATGACTGTACCAAGAGCACCAATTCCGATTGGTATCACCGTCACTTTCCACAGTTTTTTCAGTTCCCTGACAAGGTCCAGGTATTTATATTTAAAACCATACAACTGCGCGCAAATTATTTGTATTACATAGGAATACTTGATCAATAAAATTACAAATGTTAGATACCAATACTTCAAACCATTTAACCGTGTACAAAAAATGATTGCTAAGCGCTTTCCTCAAATGGGAGCACCGAATAAGACTTGAACTCATTCGTGAAGGTTTGCTAGTCTAACTTGCTAACCATTACACCATCGGAGGTACCCAAGAAATAATTTATATTGGATAGAATTAATAGTGCTAAATAAGAATACTTTCAACCCTTTAAATGTGTACCAACAAATGAGCTCTAACAACTTGTTTAAAATCAAGTTACTAACAAATCATATATATATATATATATATATATATATATATATAGAGAGAGAGAGAGGATTTGGTATTAAATAACCCACAAAAGTTCATCATCATCATCATGTCGCGCTGGTAGCACGGATATCCCTGACCCTCTCTCGCCACTCCTCCCTATCGTTCATCGCCCTAGGCAGGTCTTCAGGACAACATCCCGTATCCTCACATAGCTGCTGAATGTATGTTCGTGCTGGTCGTCCTGCCTTTGCACGGCCATGTGTGGGGGTCCACAAGAGTACATGAGTTCGTCCCTGCTTCTCCACAAAAGTTGAGATGCCATAAAAAGAACCAACCAACCAATAAATTTTAAAAATATAGAACAAGTACACTTAAACAGATGTAATCGCATGCTACACATCGCATATTTACTGACATGGATACAACAATTTATTATTACAGTTAAAAGTGAAATGAAATCAGTCGGTTACTCTTCTGAAAAAAATTAATTAATTCTACTTTCAAAGAGATAGATAGAGAGAGAGAGAGAGAGAGAGAGAGAGAGAGGCGGGGGAGAGAACAGCACAGAACATTCAAACCGTTATCGGTAAGTTCTCATACGTATAGCAAACGCTTTCTTTCACCTAATTAAATCACATTAAGAAAGATACACAAACCCATATATTTAAGTAACTTAAACATACTTAAATGTGCAGATCTATAGCCGTTCATTCAAGTTGCTCAAACTCTTTGCTCAAGTTTATGCGTGTATCCAAGAGAAAGAAATCAAAGTCAGTCGAAAGCATTCGGTTTAAAGTTATGAAATTAAATCATGAAGACGCGAACAACTTAACATTTTGTCTTGTTCACGCAAATATATATGCAAGCTTAAACAAACAGAAACATACGGCTTAAAGTCAAAAAAGAAAACAGAAGGTTTATCTCGTGAAACCAAACATACAAAACCGATGCGCAAAAAAGCATAAGGATGTATTCATCCAACCATGAACAAAATAACAAATCTTTCACTCGTTCACTTTCTTTAATATTCTTTCCTTAGCCTTCTTTTTCTCACACTCAATATATATATATATATATATATATATATATATATATATATATTGAAGCATGTATTTACGTACCTTCAAAAGGAGACAGAAGCATATTTAAAGTGCGTATATGAATGCTTAGACCGTAGATCAGGTAAATATACAAAATGAATATACATTATTTTACATGATAAAATATAATTGCATATACCCACACACGTACAACCACTCACATACACGTGCAGTCAAGCACATACACACACGTTCATACACACACATCTATCAATATAAAGTGTATTTATGTGCGCATTAAAAATTCACATTGTCACAAAAGCTTGTTTAATTGAGTGATTGTGGGATTTTAACGGCTTATCAATCCGTCTTGGGTTATTTTATGCTCATTGGCAAGGGAATTATGTTCAATGTAAATTTTTATTTACATTTTTTTGTGAAGTCATTTCATAAGATTTTTTGCGCAGTTATATGATGTCAAGTATTCCTACTCAATAAAAATAATGTGCACGTGTAGCGTCACACATCAAATGGACAGTTTTAACATTATACGGAACAAAGAGAAGTTTGCAACGCTTCGGTGTTTAAATGGAAGTTTAGCTGGTACGGCCTCATTATACGTTTGTTCTATTACTACTATGCATAGATATTTAATCACCACGTGTCTAACGTGTTCATGAATGTAGTACAACGTCTTAAGAGTCAGTCGGACCTCATGATAAACTCATCAGGAGAAAAAGTGACGAAAACACGAAAACCCTGTTTTGGTACGCTAATACAAAAGTTTATTCGCTTCTATACATTTTAGTTGTCGTTAAGAAGTGATAAACAAAGTATGAAAACTGAGTCGACCGCGTTAGCTAAACAAAGAGAAACAAAATGTCATGAGGACGAGAGGGCACACACAGACCTTGAATCATCCTTCTGGTTTCTACGGTAGTTCCAAACATACTTGTTCGCTGTTTCGTTTTCAGAGTTTTGCATCTGCTGTGAGACTCCTTTTCGGAGCTCTCCCCAAAATGGGGGCCGCAATTTTCGGCTGTTTTCACATCGTCGCGTCTGGTGTCCAACTGACTGGCTTTACCTCGTCGCGCATAATGCTCAACTGATTGTCTTTACCTCATCATGTCCGGTCAACAACTCTTTTTCTGTTTTCTATCCCGCAACTACTCTTAACAGCTTTCACGTTTAAGTCTCCTTTAGCAAATCAGAATTTAATGTCAATTTGCTGCAGACACGTTTTATATTTTTAACCCGAGCATCTACAATTATTTTTTATCACATAGTTATACGGTTTCAAGTATTTCTATCTGATACTAATAAAACTTTACTTGATAATAATCATTTCTTTGCACATTATTATATAGTTTCAGTTGATTAATGATAATACTTAGTAAACAATTATAGCTTCAAGTAATTATTCTGAATACAAATGATTTACAGTTATATGATACCAAGTATTCCAATCTAATATTAATAATTTTCAAACAGATCAATTTAGCCCATAAACGAGACACTAACAGGTACAACTTCTCCGTGGCAAAGTGGATATAGGGATAATAGCAACGAAAATGTACTCTATATTCTCCAGAGTTCCGGGGTATGAGCCTAACCACTGGATGCCAAGAAATATGACGAAACAAGGATTTCTACTGGCGTTTAAAATTTGATAACTTGAAAAGAAAATTCGTTTTTGTTTTAAGTAAGACGTGATTTTATTAAGATAAAAAGCATATTAAAATCAAATTTTTGGATAAGGTTTTTATTCCGATTGAGTTTATTGATTTAAGAAAAGGTCTCTGGAGTTATTAAGTCGATGAGTTCATCAAAGCTGTCAAAAATTGCAAGCATGTTGTATTGTATGATCTCTCTATGTGTGACTTCTGACGATGAAAACTCTTATATAACCTTTTTCTGCTTCAGAAAAAGGTCAAAAGCCGAGCCGAGCGATCAAAAGAACTTAATGGGTTTTTGGTTTCTCACTCTCAATCTATGTAATACAAAATAGTCAGGGTTTGCTCCTCCTCTTGATTTCCGTGAATGATTGCTAAATTCCTATTGGCTGGCAAATGAAAATGCAATACGGAATGATCTGCAATTGTAATCTATAATCGATCAGAGGTTTATTAGACAACGAATTTCTGTTTTAAAAATATGGGCTCCGAAATTGTTTCACTGAAAGAGAGATCAAGAGAGAAGACAACACTCAGAAACTATCACCGAAAGAAGTTCTGCCGCCTGAAAAAATCTCCGTGGAAAGAAGTAACGAAGTTCCAGATATCAAAGGTTCTTCGGAAAGCACTAAATCTACTATCTCCATAGAAAAACTCCATACTAATTAGCATAAATCAAAAACAAACCAAATTTCTCACCATGTCTTTTCTCTCCAATCTAGTGATCTGACGTTTTATTTTACTATTGCACGTAGTTTCATAATGATGTGGCGATAAAATAGATTATAATTTGATCGTTAACAAAGAGCCGTCTCGTTCGTAGAGTTCGTTTTAAACAATATATTCCAACTAATCTCCTGTTGCCCAGTAGGCTGGGTTGTAGAATATACCGACTGCATCTCTGCAGATAGGTTAAACTCCCCACCAGCGGGTGTTCTGGATATGTCATGATGGCGAGGCTCCAGCCTGTTACATACTGACCCTTGACTGAGGTAATTTACAAAGCTCTTTGCTTCGATGTGGCGCATCAAGACAGTTCCTCACCCTCCCTATAGTCCAGACCTTGCTCCCTGTGACTTTTGGTTATTCCATAAGCTTAGAGGCTGTCGTTATGCGACAATTGAGAAGATGAAAGAGGCTGTGACTTCCATGGAGCCTTACCGAAATTGTTGGAACGGTACAAGTGCATTGCAGCCGGGGGAGATTACTTGGAAGGGGACTAGAGTTTCATGTGTGTACTATCAATAAAAGTGCCCATACGAAAAAAGTCTGGAAACTTATTTAATGATCTTCGTACATGATCTTTCGTCGAACGGTAATTTTCTCGAAAGGTTATTTCGTTTTATCGAAAGTAATTTTAGATTATTTTGTTCAGATGTCTTGAAAACAAAATGCTGAATTTGATCGTCATTTTATGCCCAAACTCAGTGTCCATGAATCAGAATAAGCTAAGTTTGGTGAATATGAATATGAATTGCTTCCTTGCTACGCTGGCTCTGCATAAATATATACAGAACAAGGTAAAGAAAAAATGTTATCAGTTAAAGAATGGAAACATAAAAATTCGAACTAATTGATAAGGGTACTTATTTAACCAGATATGAACAGAATCACACGCACACACCCACACACACACACACACATGCATATATATATATATATATATATATATATATATATAAAGAGAGAAAGAGACGTTTGGTTTGGTTTGGTTTGGTGTCATATCAATCATTTTAACTTATTTAATGCCAAATACATTTCTATACATATAAACAGTTTAATTTAAAACAGTTCAGTTCAGTACAAGTATGTAGTTTAAATGTCAAAATAGTTCTATTTCAAACAATTCAGTTTAGTATAAGTACACAGTTTAAATGTGAAAGCAGATCTATAACAAGCAATTCAGTTTAGCTTAATCACACAGTTTAATTCTATTTGACCGATAGATAGGATCCTATCAGGTGCTCCCACTCCAGGCCCGAATGGACCTGAGAGTAATGGCAATAAAAGCTTACTCTGCATTTTCCAAAGCTCCAGCATTACTGAAGGCTCACCAGCAGATTGTTTAGAGTCGTAACCGGGAAACTCGTAAGGGGAATTTTACCCTTCTGTCGGTGTATTCTTCAGCCCCAACCAAATGGGCCAATAACTAAATGGTTTCAAGTATTACTATATAACCGTCACAATTTAACATCAGTCATTTGTTTACACACTTAGCATGTTCTATTTGACCTATAGTTAGGATCCTATCAGGTGCTAGCACTCCGGGACAGAGTGAATGTAGGGGCACTGGCATTGAAGGGGAATTCCACTTTCCTCACTTCTCCAAGGTTGGAGCCTCGCCATCAGATTGTTTAGTGTCATATACAGGACATTATTTGGATGGGATCTAATCTCTCTACAGAGATGCAGTCGGTTTATTTAACGGTCCCAGCCGACTAGGCTAAAAGTATATTTAAGTGAAAAATAGAATTTTTTTACATTTAAACTTTGTAATTATGCTAAATTAACTGTTTAGAATAGAACTATTTATATATTTGGCATTAAATAACCAATATGCCATAAAACTAAACCAAACCCAACTAAATCATATAAGTCTAATATATATGTATAAAGAAGATTTAGTATTAAATAACCTACAATGGTTGATGTGCCATAAAACCAAACCAAACCAAATCATATATATTTAATATATATGTATAAAGAAGATTTAGTATTAAATAACCTACAACAGTTGATATGCCATAAAACCAAACCCAACCAAATCATATAAGTCTAATATATATGTATAAAGAAGATTTAGTATTAAATAACCTACAATGGTTGATATGCCATAAAACCTAACCAAACCAAAGAAATTATTTATCAAAGAATTTCCCAATTATTCAATGATTCTCATATAATCTTTTACTGGAAATTCAATTTTTAATGAAATTTACATCTAAATTTTAAAATTGTTTGGAGTATTCTTATTTATGTGTGATACTCTAAGATATAGATATGTGTCTTACTATATATATCCTATGTCATATGTGATACTCTCTAGATATAGATATGTGTCTTACTATATATATTCTATGCCACTTGACTGTGGCTTTAGTTCCGTCACTACCACATGCGTTTCCGGCGGGTGAGTTTATCAACTTCCTCTGTACCCACGTTGTGTTTGAAAGATCAACAGATGAGGGATGGATGACTCAATTTTCCGAAACTTCTGACGGTTGGGGTGGTTCATTGGAACAAGTTACCTGGGTGTTGGCAACACAAAGCCAAGAAAAACTCTCCATTAACACCTAACCATTCATTGAAACACAATGAAGTTACAAGGATATATATATATATATATATATATACATGGGAATTGTGTCGCTTTTTGTTGCATTTGAGAGATAGACAAATGAGGTATCTACCAGGTGCACTATTTCTATGTTACTCAATTTCTCGGGGAGTGAAGCTTTTGCTGGAGAGTCTTTAGTGCTTGAAGAGATTTCTTTTCTAATTCGCCTGTCTTCTGTATGAACACCAGATATAATCTTCTCGAAGCCTAAAAGCATCTATTTTTATTGAGGATTCCTCTGAGAAGAAACATTACAGATTGGTTAACCAATTACAGATCCTTTCATATTCTTTTACGAATTTTGATTGGTGAGTATCCCTTCCGAGTATCAAATTTTAATTTGTCATACAATCAAACCCCAATATAGGGGCTTGGTTAATTAAAGGTCCCAACCCACACCTTTTGAAGAGAGTAAACTGGCAATGGTTGGAAGCTCGCCACTGTATCGGCATGGAAAAACTCTGTCAACGCCGCAGTAGGATGGGTAGGAATGCTTATAGGACCTAGAGCATTAAAAACGCTAAATAGCATTGAGAAAATACAACCTAGGATGATAGCAGCTACTTTTAATGGCAACCGCAGAGCAACAATCATCTCCTGCTACAGCCTACAAATGTTAGTGAAGAAACTTAACTAGTCGCCTTCTACGATGAGTTATCCTCATTAGTGCGTAGCATCCCGAAATACAACATGTTAGTCATTGGTGGAGACATGAATTCCCAAATCGGGAAAAAAGGAAACAACAAATACAGCCTTCACAACACGTCAAATAGGAATGGACAACATCTAACAGATTTCATGATAGAAAATAGATTAACATGCTTCAATACAAACTACCAAAAAAGTGGGGGCAAACTATGGACATACACGTACGCGAACAATAGTAAAGCACAGATAGACTACGTCCTTATAAACAAGAAATGGAAAAATAGTACAATGAATTGCGAGGCATACTCCTCTTTCGAGGGTGTGTCCTCCGATCACCGAATAGTCACGGCAAAAATACGGCTAAGACTACGAAAAAACGCCAAACGAACAGCGACCAAAAAGGGTGACCTCGGATTAGCCAAAATCTACCGAGGCATAACACTTACATCCATTGCAGCCAAAATCTACAATGCCCTACTACGAAACCAAAATGGCTTCCGAAGAAATAGATCCACGACCTCACAAATATTAACCATCCGTAGAATCCTTGAAGGTGTACGGGTAAAAAACATACAAGCGACATTACTATTTGTCGACTTTACCAAGGTCTTAGATTCCATTCACACAGGAAAGATGGAATAAATCCTACTAGCATACGGCCTACCTAAAGAAACCGTAGCAGCAATAACGATTCTCTATAGAAACACCAAAGTAAAAGTACGATCACCAGATGAAGACACAGAATACTTCGACATTGTAGCAGGAGTACTACAAGGGGACACGCTAGCTCCATACCTCTTTATCATTTGTCTAGACTACGTACTTAGAACATCGATTGATAAAATCAGAGAGAAAGGCTTCGAGCTGACAAAGAAAAGAAGCAGAAGGTAGCCGGCAAAAACAATTACCGACGCCGACTACGCCGATGACATAGCGATACTAGCAAATACACCCAACCAAGCCGAAACACTACTGCATAGCTTGGAACGAACAGCCGTAGGCATAGGCCTCTATGTCAATGCACACAAAACGGAATATATGTGCTATAATCAAACGGGTGACATCTCCACTCTAGACGGAACCCCTCTTAAACTAGTTGACAAATTCACTTACCTAGGAAGCAGCGTCTCATCAACCAAAAAGGACATCGACACGAGGTTAACGAAGGCATGGACAGCTATCAATAGGCTATCGATTATTTGGAAATCAGACCTAACCGATAAAATGAAATGCAGTTTCTTCCAGGCAGCGGTCGCATCGATACTGCTATATGGATGCACTACATGGACTCTAACAAAACGGCTGGAAAAGAAGCTAGACGGCAATTACACAAGAATACTGCGAGCAATCTTGAACAAGTCCTGGCGGCAACACCCCACAAGACACCAACTATACGGCCACCTGTCTCCTATCACGAAAACTATTCAAGTTAGACAAACCAGACATGCAGGACACTGCTGGAGAAGCAGGGACGAACTCATAAGTGATGTACTCTTATGGACCCTCACATATGGCCGAGCAAAAGCAGGACGACCAGCACGAACATACATTCAGCAACTATGTGAGGATACGGGATGTAGTCCAGAAGACCTGCCAGAGGCGATGAACGATAGGGAAAAGTGGCGAGAGAGGGTCAGGGATATCTGTGCTACCAGCACGACATGATGATGATGATGATGATGATCCCTTCTCACATTAACCAAAACAAAAATTAAAGATCTGATTAATCTATCCGAAGAATTAACCTTTAAACTCAAGGTAAGCAAAGAGTTAGTTCGGGATGTTATGATTTTATATGGATCAATGCACCGACAAACCCCAAGGTCTTTGCCTGTTTATTTTTTGTTTTCACTATTTGAAAGTTCGTGTAGTACAAGTCTATCACAGACCTTTTGAATTGACTTTTCAATGTTTTTCAAAGTCAATAAGTCTGTTTAATATTTTTATCAAAGGAAAATTACATTTTCCTATTAAAAAA
This sequence comes from Sepioteuthis lessoniana, assembly GCA_963585895.1. Lineage (NCBI taxonomy): Eukaryota > Metazoa > Mollusca > Cephalopoda > Myopsida > Loliginidae > Sepioteuthis > Sepioteuthis lessoniana. Next base: position 17,079,276 of record OY757906.1, on the reverse strand, counting down.
TGCATCAGGCTCTTCATAAGTCTTTAGCATCAGTGAATACTTCATATTTTCTAGCCCAGACCTCACGCCTAAACGACTGTCCTGGATATTGATCCATCAGATGGTGAGGCTCCAGCCTAGGAGATTCGGAGAATATGGAGCATTCCTTCCTTGCTATTGCCCCCAGGTTCACTCCAACCGGGAGTAGTAGCATCTGGTCGATGGATCAAATAGAACAAACTGAAACGCAAATAAATGAATGATTTTAAATGGAAACTGTTTTATTTCAATACTTGAAATCCTTTAACTGTGTACAGCAGAGAGCTCAGGCTCGTTTAAGAATGTTATATACAAAATGTATATACAAGTTATATATAGATATATATATATATATATAACCAGGATTTGACATTAAATAACTTACAATGGTTGATATGCTATAAAACTAAACCAAACCAAACCGAATTATATATATATATATATATATATGTATTAGATATATATATTTAATTCATAGAATTTAGACTGGGACCCCTGGGTTTCATGGAGTTTTGCAAAACAACAATCACCAGGCAGTTAAGAAAATGAAATGAACCGAAAATCGAAAAAATACAGTCAAAAAACCGTTGGGATTTTGTAGTAATCTTTACGTGTGATTGTAAGTGTGTGAGTATGTGTGGGTGTGTGCGTATTAATAATAATAATAAATAAATATATATTAGATATATATATTTGTTTTATGGATTTTAGACTGCGACCCCTGGGTTTCATGGAGTCTTTTGCAAAACAACAATCATCAGTGAGAACAAACACTGTTATAAAATATATACATATATAGAACGAAACAGATCTGTCTGTGGATGATTACTGATATATATATAAAGAATTTGGCATTAAATAACCTACAATTGTTGATATGCCATAAAACCCGACCAAACCAAATCATATATATATTTAATATATATGAATAAAAAGAATTTAGCATTAAATAACCTACAATGGTTGATATGCCATAAAACCCAACCAACCCAAATCATGTATATCTAATATATATGTATAAAAAGGATTTGGCATTAAATAACCTACAAAGGTTGATATGCCATAAAACCCAACCAAACCAAATCATATACATCTGATATATATGTATTAAGAAGATTTAACATTAGATAATCAGCAATGGTTAATATGCCATAAAACCTAACCAAAACAAACCTCATATTTCATATGTCAACGGTGCTTGATAACTGTCAGTTTCACCTATGCGTTGATCAGAACAAGAAATTTTGGTTTGGAGCTGTTTTTTTATATCGCCTTCTGGTGATGTGGACGTCAGACAAGCTTGTGGATTATTCTAGGTAGAGCTTGCTAATCTATGCGGCCACATCTTGTTACCCTTGAGATTTATTAGATTATCTCCTATTCTATGTTTGGTATAAAGCTTTTCGGTTTTTATCAAATTTTTATTATTATTATTCCTATAATTTTTTAAAAATTCTGCTATCATTTAACTATTTTCCTGATTTTATCAATCCACCTTTTATCCACTTGTCACGTTCCAACCTTAATGTATTTATTGCTTCTATTGCCCGGAATATATGCTACATTTACACCCACCTTAACCCAAAAATACATAATCAATGTCAATGCTATCTTAATTTGAAAAATATATACCTTCTATCAATAATATTGAACATTCATTGTTGAATAAAACAAGCAATATATATATATATATATATATATATATATATATATATATATATATATATATATATATATATATAAAAGAAAACCCTCTAAAAATTACTCATATTTTTTAAATATCTATTTCAGTAGATCCTATATTTTTTTTAAATGTTAATCCAGAATTTTCAGACAAAGAAATAATGGAAATTTTTAATCAAGATTTAGAAAAACCCTCAAAATTCAGGTCACCCTATCTCTCTAGCCCAAATTTCATTTTTTGTTTTTTGTTGTTTTTTTTTTTTGTCTTTCTTTCATTGTTTATTTCTTTATTATGTAAAGACCAGACCATTTGTTTTTCCTGTCTGGTTGACAAATAACATTCAATTCCTGTATCAAGATTTTTGACTTCCTTTTCCTTTCCACTTATTTTTTTATGTAATGGCAAACAAAATTTTAAACCCAAATGAAGGAGATGAGTAAAAAAATATAGATTAAAGGAATAAATTGATTTAGGGAGAGAAAATTAGCAACTATAAAGAACGTATATGGGAATTAATAACCTCTAAACAAAAATGAAATTGTATTATAAAATATTATATTGTATATTAATACTATTTTATTAAAAGAACAAAGAAAAATGTCATTTTAATACAATTCAATATAATTGAACACATTAAAAGTAAAAATAAAAATTATACCAGTTACAGTTAAAACATTATCTAAAATTATAAACAAATTCAACATAAATTTATATATCCGCAACATTACAATTATATCTTACACATTATCATAATATTCATATTGTGACAAAATTTCAAATCCGTACATTTATAAATAAAATCATACCAAGTATTATAGATAATACCATATTAAGAATTATCATCACAATTAATATTACTATTACAATTATTACTACTAATCGTCAAACCTATTAATATTATAAAGTAATTATCGACTATTTATTATTCAAATGAGTATTAATAACATCAATGCCAACAAAAACAACAATAGATATCAGCAACTACCACAATATGTTATTACTAAATATGATAATTAACATTTAAAAATCAACACCAATAGCAAATCATTCTAATTAATATCAATAATTATTACTTTG